>BLSH010428867.1:859495-881962 GCA_018402905.1 Glandirana rugosa | reverse complement strand
ATCCCTAAGATCTTGAGGACCCTAGTCACCGTCACGACCCCCTTGCCTCCCCAACTAGTTACTTTTACGACTAAAAAAATGGCTGATGGTTATATTTCTCCTCAAAGTTGTGACCGGTAGTTACATTATCCCTAAATGTGACTGGTGATTACATTATCTTCGGTAATCACACTTACTGTCCTAAGATGTAGATCGGGGTTACATTACTCTTCTAAATGTGACTGGTGGTTACATTAACCCTGTAAATCGGACGCAGGTGTAAACGTCACGGTAATTAACAATTACTGTGGGAGTGTGTGGACGACTGCACAACACCGTGGCACACTAAAACTTTTTCCCAATCCCTTAAAGAAGACGTATAAATCGTGTATCTCGTCGGTCAACTTTACTTACCCGGTGGGTTGTGGACTTGATGTAGAAATTTAAAGGGGGGGGGGTTGGAGTGGAGAGGATGGGGGAGGTTTGGGGTGCAGAGGTTATCAGGGATTTAGGATGCAAAGGTGTACTGACAGGGTGGATAAAGATGTAGTTCAGGTGTTGGGTGGCCCATTCATTTCAACTGGCTGCTCTATGTGCTAAATATGCAGAAGAAATTCCCTAACCCTTTTTCAAAATCACACGGTGCCACAACACGTCAGCAGGTGTGTGAGGGTGTCATTAACAATTAATGGCACTGCAAATGTGGACGCAGGCTAAATGTCCCAATTACATTGGTGGTCAGTGTAAATCTTCTCATTACATTGGGGCTAGATGTAGAATCCTGTCATTCACACTAATGGCTTCTATTACATTAGTGGTCAGTGTAAATCCCTATTACATTGATGGCCAGTGTTGAAACTCCTCTTTATATTGGTAGTCGGTAAAAAAATCAGCATTTTCATTGATCAACCCCTCCGTTCCCCCAGCACTGCCACTGATCCCAGGAGTTCTAGAATCCCTAGAAGCTTTCTGTCTATTGATAAATCCCCTCACCTCCCCAGTACATGGTGTGCAGGCAGTGAAGAGATGATGTGCTGTTACCTCTAGCAGCCAATCAGTAAACAATAATGATGTGCAGTAACCTCTAGCAACCAATCAGTGAGCAGTAATGATCTACAGTAATCTCTGGCAACCATTCAACAAACAGAAATCATGTGCTGTAACCTCTAGCAACCAGTCAGTAAGTGGTAATGATTTGCTGTAACCTCTGTCATCGCAATCGCTGTCTGATCTGATTTTGAGTCTAGCTACTATTTATTGTATGTCTCATAGCAGGCGGAGAGCGAAATTGTATGGGGGGGGGGGCCAAGAAAATGTTTGCCCAGGGTCCAAGCAATATTAAAGACAGCCCTGCATCACAGAGATTCACACAGCTCTGCTACACAGTACAATCAATCTGGAAGGAAAAGAGACCTGTTTATTTTTCTCTGCTGCTATTTAGTAACACATACAGGTCTTGTCCCTCCCCTACCCAGTGACTGGACAGTAAAAGAAGAAGCAGAAGGATGAGATCATCTGTCTGTCACTCTGCTCTCTCCACCTATTTGCATGTTGCACTGCGACACCACGGATTGGCTCCTTTTCCTTGCTTTCCCTTCCCCATTCTAAATGCTCTTGTACAGTCGACTGCAGGTCAAAATCAGGTACTTGTGTATTTAGGGTGATAGTAAAGTCTTATTTTTTTTTTTCATTTAAAAATAACAAACATGTTATACTTACCTGCTCTGTGTAGTGGTTTTGGACAGAGCAGCCCAGATCCTCCTCTTCTCAGATCCCTTGCCGGCACTCCTGGCCCTTCCCTCCTGCTGAGTGCCCCCACAGCAAGCAGCTTGCTATGAGGGCACCCCAGCCGCCACTGCTCTGTGTGTCTATTCAGACACAAAGCCATGGCTCAGCCCCACCCCCTCTCCCTTCTCATTGGCTCACTGAAGTTGACTGACAGCAGCGGGGGGCCAATGGCAGCACTTGAGGAGAGAGAGTTGCGGCCAGCCGAGACCCTCCTGCAACATCGCTGGACCGAGATGACTTTAGAACCACTTTAAAAACATTTTTTAGAGATATATCAGTGCATGTACATTAAATTGTGTCTTTTATATATGCCTGGAGTTCATCTTTCTGTACAGATTCACATTAATCTTATGTCAGATTCCAATAAATTACTGTATTTAAAATGTTGCATTAGTCCTATGTATATTAATGTACTCCACTGAGAATGTCTATTACGAGTTGTACATACCACTCACTAAAGCATTCCAGTGAAAGAACCCATCAAATTAAATTCCAACCGACAGTCCACTGTTTCCTTTTTATTACATAGAAATCCTTTTGAATGTCTCTCAAGATTGATGTGATATGACTGTACAACTGAGACATTTGTTGTGGTTTTGCGGGATGTACGTTGGAGACAAAAAAGCAATAAAGCCTATTTCCCTCAGTCCGTGGGAACTGAACACAAAAGACTTCCAACAAATACAATTCTATCCGTTACATCATAAAGAATATGCAACAAAATATAATTATTATGAATTTAAAGTAGAGTCATTGGGTAAACCGTTAAATTTAATTAAATTTGCATTAAATTATAACTTGGCCAAAATTTACCAAGGCTGATTAATGAAAACCAGGGCAAGGAAGACCAAAGAGATGGGAGAGTAGTTACCTGTAGTGAATGATTAGAGTCCTTGATTCATCCGAAAGATACAACCTGTTTGAGCAACTGACCGATCCTTTTTTATCTTCCTTACTGTAGCTTACATAGCATAACCAGACACATTAGCCACTACACAGAGAGAATAAATGAAATAAATCTTTTCTTCTTTCAGACACTTTAATAAAAAAAAGAGTCCATATTTATTATGAGCAAAATCCAGTATTTCAACCAATCGGATTGCCATTTAATAGGAATGTATAGGAGATTGTACAACTTTTCTTTATTTATTATGGTAAAATAAATAAATAAAATAATTAAAAAACATTTTAGTTTTCTTTTAGGCAGATATTCTGTATATTATATATTGCATATGCATTGCATCTTGCATTACTGCTTTGTATTTTTTTTAGGCTTCAGCTACTTTTTTATGTTTTTCCAGAGATTCATTTGCCCCTCTGTTGTAAAAAAAACAAAAGTCTGTAATTACAGAGCTCAATAGCGCAAACTGAAATTTACACACACGTGAATTACAGTGACTACACCCTCTCATCCCTCCCTTTAAATGAATTCATCATGCGGTGCTAGTGTGACCAGATATGTGGAAACTACACAGAGAGAAGCAGACTCAAGCCTAAATAAATTAATACAATTTATTATATACAAAAGAACACAAGTGGCATAAGGCATGGTCACAGCAATCTGTACACAACCCAGTGAACATGGGAAACGAGCCTAACTAATTATGTACAGAGGGGAAGGGGAATTAGGGTATTCAGCTAGAGCAGATTAAAATAACAGATTGCAAGAAAGGGGCGCAAAAATGGGGGAAAGACAAGGTAGTGTCAGGGCTGGGCTCAGCTCTCCCTTCTCAGAGCAAGCTGCTCAGCTGCGGGTTAATAGCCTGTCTCAGCTTCCACTCTGTCTGCCCTGATGACCATATCCTGCCTCGTTAAGCCAGCTCTGCTGCTATATAAACTGCCTGGATCAGATCGCAGATGCCTTTGCCTTGGTCAGCATCTCTGGAGAAATCTCTGCTGTGTGTTCCTGTGAAAGACTTTGCCTGTTTCACATTCCCTTCTGGTTCCTGGATTCAAGACCCTGCTCGGCTGACTCTCTTTCTGGCTCCTGACCCTGCATTCCATTTGTTTGACCTCGCTGATCTCTGGACTCCTGTTTCACTGGCTTTCTCAGACTATCTGCTCTGCTTACCGAACCCTGGCTATGTTTTGACCACGTTTACTCTGTTTATAACATTTTACCTTTTTATTAAAAAGTGTGATTTTACTGCACTTCTGTCTTTGTCTGATTAATGGTTCCTGACAGGTAGCAGTTTCATGGAGTAACAGATTCTGAGTATACAGATACATAGGTAATATAGTGAGGCACTGTTTAACTGCTGAGGTGCATTTAATACCCTCCCAGCAGCCAGCATCAAGTGGTGACCAATTGCCGGGACCTGCTGACTACTGGGATACTCCATCTGATGGAGCCTAGAACCACACCATTCAATTTCAGAGACCACAGTGGCACCAGCAGGTGTTCTAGTTCCTGACAATGCCCCCTCCCCTTTATGAAGCAGCCTCTGGACGCTCCAATAAGCTTTGGCCAAAGAAGTCCATGTTGTTCTCTGGCACTCCTGTACACTGATAGTTGCAAAACACACACTCTCATAAAACAAATTAGTGGTCTGTGTCAATATTGCATCTTTTTTTCTCCTTCATCCCTATTTTCATGTATAATATGTATTTCTGTTGGACAGGATATTGCTGGGAAATTTTGGCTCCAAACCTGTCTACTGAAAAGGCTTCAGTAACAGACAAGTTGCCCAGCTGCCAATCTCCAGTAACAGGCTAGGCTTCCTATTACCGGTGTCCAGTAACAGACTGGGTGCCCCACCACCATTGTCCAGTAGCAGGCTAATTACCCTACCACTGGAGTCTGGTAACAGGCTAAATTCCCTACCCCTGGGATTTAGCAACAGGCTGAGTGCCCTGCTGCCTGGATTTCCTTAGACACACAGAACCCGATTCCACAAGTGCTTCAAGGTAGCAGATATCTCAAAGCTGGGGTACTATGAGTCATTAGACGATTCAAGACTTGGGTTTTTCAACAAAACAGGAACCTTGACGCTATAGTGTTTCAACATAGAAGGACGCTCCCAAAATGGATAGACTATATGACCTTGTCTTTAGGACCTGCTGTGAACATTGAAACCGCACAATGCACCTGGAGTCATAGTGATTACATCTGGAAAAGTTCAAATTGAACTATGCCATTCCTTATATGATCTCTACTACTGCTACTGTTGTTGTAAATTCAAGACAGTATGCATCTGGGGCTGTACACCTGCACCCACACAGTGTCCATATATCATCATTCATTCATTCATTTACTGGTTATGTAGCAAGCGGATTGATAAGTAGTTGATCTATTGTCTGTTTTGAGACATGAACATGGATGTATACAGTACTCATTTATTCTCATCCCAATCATCCCTCTATTTTCTGAATTTAATCTGGTTTGATTACAATTATGTATCCTATGGATGAATTTCACACTGTGAATCAATAGTGGGGCCATATGAGGTATGATACTATGCTAAGTGCCCTAATAGCTGATATATATGTTTCAATTTTGTCATGAATCTGCAGTAACATTCATGTCTTGTCTGTCTGCTTACCTCTCTGCTTGTGTTCAGCTTAGAGACCATGCACCCCTCACCTGTGTGCTTAAGTAATCTCCCCTCAGCAGGGCTCCACCCCAGCCTCTAATTAGAAACATTATATAACACCATTATGCAAACCAGCGCTGCCAATCAGCACTGCATGTTAGGCTTCCTATGTGTGTGGTTCCTGTCATGTGCTCTTCATCTGATTCCGTTTACTGACCTTGGCTTGTTCTTTGACTATTCCTGTCTGCTTGATACCCCGACCTTGACCTGTTCTTTGACTATTCCTGTCTGCTTGTTACCCCGACCTTGGCGTGCTCTCCTGTCCGCTCATTGCACTGACCTTTGGCTATCCTGCTGACTATGCCTTGTTGTCCTACACTGCTGCTTCCTCGCTATCCACCAGTAGCCAGCCATGAGCGTGAGCTGGAAGACCCTGGGGGCCGCAACCTGGAGTCAGTTGCAGCCAAGTCCATCCTCACCATCAGAGGCTCTGGTGAAAACCTGCTGGCTCTTAGACTCTGCGCCCTGGGGAAACTCATGCTCTAGCTCCCTGTGTAATCTGTGGCTGTGCTCCAGTGGACCTGCTTTCCTGAACCACCCAGAGCTCCATTTGCAGCAGTCAGCTAAGGGTCCACAACCTTAGCGGTGCACCCCTAACCCCAGCGATGTGCATCTGTCACTTGCCGTCAGGTGACCTGACAAATTTATACTTACACTCGATGGACTGTTTAGTTACTATACTGTTTCTTCTCTCCCCCTCCCACTAGATTCTGGGGACTCCTTTTTTATCTTCCAGAAGCATATTGGGGTGTTCTTACACACACATGCCCTAAGTAGGTACCTAGGTAGGTAATTTTTGTGATATTTCATTTACATATATATTGCTAGGATGGATAATATAACATAATTTATATCAATATTTAGTGACCTTCTGTGGTGGATCTGTAGTTGGTAGGGTTCCCTTGATGTTCCAGTGCCTGCCCAAGGAGGATTTGTGCTGGTGTTAGTCTGTGCTGAGATGGGCCCCACACAGTGACTATATGCATGCACTGGATGTTGATGTATATGAATACTATGTAAATGCTATTGTTTTCTCTTAGATGAGTGCTGTATTGTCTTTGTGAGCCCTGATGAAGCAAAGTCTGGTGAAACGCATTGAAACATAAAGACCTATCCTATCAGCATTCTCTTCTGGTGTATGACTTTACACAGCACTATTATTGTTTTTAACTATGCAAATGCATACATACTGCATGAATTCTTGTAACATTTGTTATCCAATAAATTGTATGATTTTATAATACAAACTGATTACTATTTGTGTGGCCTGTACAGTCCGATATCATTTTTTTCTTTTTTCCTTTCTACTTGATATGAATGGGAATGCATGCAACACCTGTGCATCCCTGTGTGGGTAGACATGGCTCTTGCATTGCTGTATACTGTAGTACACATGTGTTAATGAGACCTACCTACCCCTTCTCACACTGTGAGAAAGCACTGTACTGTCACACCATTCATTCCTATGGCTATAAAGTATGTAATCCTTTAATAATGTGCAGCAATGATAACAAACGTTCCATAGGAATGATGGCTTGTGTATATGGCACAAAGCCCCATACAGTGTGTAGAGTTAAGTATTTACATTTTTGTACTAGCGCTGAACTGTGTACAGTCAGCTCATATAAGTTACGCAACAACTGTGCACACTTTCCCCCATAGTCATGTCTGACACAGTGGCGGCTGGTGTTTTTTTTTGGGGGGCGGCAAAACCCCTCCCCCGGGTGGCCCTAACACCCCCAGCACTTCTACCCCCCGGGCGGCCAGGAGAGCGGCACTAGCACAGCCTCCCCGGGTGGCCAGTGGCACTAACACCCCCAGCAAACCAAACCCACCCGCTGTCTGCCAGTCGGTCCTTACCCCATCATGGTGGCGGGCTCCAATGTCCTTCAGCATGGCACATTACAAGCTGATGTTTTGGCCATTCGGGAAACGGGTCTCAGACCCGCTTCCTGATTGGCGGGGAGGAGATTGAGTGTGAAAATAGTGAATATTTGGGTGGGATTGGGGCGCAGTGTTCTGCTCCCCGAGCCTACCCTTTTTTGAAGCTTATTAGCACCTCTGGCTCTAAACACGTGTTTAAAAAAAACACTTCTCTCATTGGAATCCATAGTCCGGCGCCTCTGTATGTAGATCAGGGGGCCGGACGCATGGATGGGGGGGTGGCACCTCCCCCATCAATGCCACTGGTCTGACAGGTACGCAGGGATAGGTGCACAGCCCCCAACACAGAGCATGTGCATCTGGAGCCATACACCTATCCCTGTGTACCTGTAAAATCTAGCTGTGTGAATGAGTGTACAACCAATGCATATGCATTCATGTACATAGGCTGCCTGCACAGAGCTCAGTAACAGCAAAAAGTATAAACAAACGTCTCTTCACCCTGTACAGGCTCTATGCCATTGTGGAAGAGCCAGGGGCGTAACGATAGGGGTTGCAGGGGTTGCAATTGGGGCCCGTGTGCCTCCCTTGTACACCTGACTAGGAGGGATGGTGGGGGTGGCATTTAGAGGACCCAATCTCCTCCATTTTCCTCTATCCAGTTTACTTGTCTTCTGCTGTTCCCAGGGTCCCTGTGTGCTTCCCTGCCCCCCCGCCCCCACAGAGCTGCTGTCTTCCCCCTCCTCTCTCCTGCCAGCTGCTGTAGAAGATGTGCCATGATGGAGAGATGGGAACGGGTCGGTAAATTTGTCATTTACCGGCTCCTTCCTTTTCTAAATGAACAGAGTCAGTGATTGGTACCAATTGGTTCATTCATAACTGAAGCATAGTAAACTGTTTTACTATACTTCAGTTTCTGAATGAATGGGAGGCTCGGTGCACAGCTATTCCTGTCCATTCATTCTGTGCAGCTGAGGCTACACACATGTAAATTGAGAACTGAGGTTTATTTAGACCCTTGATATCTCATCAAAGCCCCCCCAACAGAGCTCCTAAAACAATTGTAAAAAAATGTAAAAACAAAATTGTAAAAGAAATAAAATGAAATGGTAAAAAAAAATTATGAAATTAAAATAAAAATTAAAAACTACTGACACCAGTGAGGGAACTATCAGGATTGCAAAGGTTGCAATTGTAACCGGACCCTGGCATTTCACCACCATGGGGAGGCCCAAAGATGGCAGAAAGGGGCCCGCTGCAGAACTTATGAAAGGGTCCCGCTGCGGTACCACAACAAAGAGACCAGCAATGGGAGTAAAGGGCCCCAGGATGAGTGGGAAGAGGGAAGGGTCGTGGCCAGGGGTCAGGGGGCCCTTCATAATTTCTTGCTCCGGGGCCCTGAAGGTTCTAGTTACGCCTCTGACGATGAGCCCTACGTGTTTTCCTGCAGCAATGTTCTATGTAGAGTGTAATTGAAGAGTGTTTTTTCCTTCTTTATGTACTCCTTCCTTCGTAAAATAATTTTGTACCCTATGAAGTAATATAATGCCTAATCTGCTTGAAGCAAACAACTTTCACTGGTACTATATACAACGTGATTTTAATAACACAGAGAACAAGCTAGCACAGTAATAAAAAGTAGAAAAAAAGTTCAAATATCGACCTTATCTGATCTGCACTCCTCGTCCGTCACAAGCCTTAAACATTTATTATATCCTGAAAAACGATACGCCTCTCAGCCTAAAGAATCTAACATAAATAGATATGTTGAACAAAGCTAAATTCTACAGCATAGTGTTTCTGTTGGCACGAGGTAACAGCATGTGGTATTCTTCACATAAAGTCCAGATTGCTTTAAATCCGAAGTACAATTTATGCGGCCAAAAAGATTTTTATCACCGGCTGAGTGATGTTTTGACTCGGGAGGGCATTGGTTTTCTAATTGCAAGGCAAGTCTCAGAATAAATGTGTCCTCTCTGTTCTTTGTTTCTGTACATGCTTATAGCTGGTATATATACACCATGGGAGAAGATCTGATTGTATGAGCTGTCTGGGCTACACAGGCAATGTCAGTCGCATGAATCTCACACTTGTATTCCATCAACTATTACTTCAATAATAGTTGATGGAATGGGTTGTGCGCTGGCAGGGCTGTGAAAAACACCCATCTCCATTGAAATTAATGGAAAGCTCTTCAAAAGCGCCCGAAAAGCTCTTCAAAAGCGCTCAGTGTTTTACTGGCAGTTTAGAAGCACCTCGATGTGAAAGGGGTCTAAAAGCTAAAGAGCGATTTTCAGGTGTTTTTATTTGAGTGTCTTGGAAAGCATTTTATATGTGTATTCAATCTTCAGGCAATTTTGTTTTAACCAATGGAAAGCACTAGGGGAAGGATTATAGTTCTTACAGGTGTGGTGTTGGGGTGATTATACTCATGTGACAGATGCGTTTTCCAAGGAGGTATGCTAATCCAAACTGCACTTTAGGGTGTGGCAATCCCCTTTCATTAAACAGAAGGGAACAGTTCATATAGAAATCAGCTGCCCACCATCAACATGAAAAGTCAACTGAAAATGCAAAGCCACCTGGCTTCCTTGTCAGCAGTACCACTGCTCTCCTTACCAGTCCTTCATTTAAAGGTTTAAAGACCGCCCACTGCATATATACTGCGGCAGGGTGGCTCTATTGCATGAAACAACGTACCTGTACAATGTTTCCTGCAATAGAGGCTGTGGGCAAGGGCGCTCGTGCACCTGCTTCACGTAGGAAGAGCTGATGCGCGTATCCAGTGGACCCGATGTCGAACGTGGTACAGAGAGGCAGAACGGGGATCTGCCTATGTAAACAAGGCAGATCCCCTTTCTGACAGGGGACAACATGGAGATCTGCTGTTCCTAGTGATCAGGAACAGCGATCTCTGCGTTGTTCCTGTCAGCACTTCCCCCACACAGTAAGAAAACACAATGAGGGAACACATTGAACCCTTTGATTGCCCCTGATGTTAACTCCTTCCCTGCCAGTGTCATTTATACAATAATCAGTGCATTTTTTAGCATTTATCACTGTATTGGTGTTACTGCCAAAAAGTGTCACTTAGTGTCAGATTTGTCAACCTGTGACAACCACTTTAACCTACAGGTAAGCCTAGAGTAAGGCTTACCTGTAGGTGCCCTGCATATCTCCTAAACCTGCACGGTTCAGGAAATATGCAGTGTTTTGCATGTGCCGACGTCACGGCCTACGTGATTTTTCTCCACTGACACTGTGCCGTGAATGGCGGCTCCCACGCGCATGTGCAGGAGTAACGTCACGCGACTCCGGCCAGTCACATCGCCGGAGTCGCGGCCCCGGAAGGAAGAGGGGCAGAAGATGGACGCGGCCTGGAGCGGGGACATCGCTGGACGCCGTAGGCTTTGTTTGCAGGTAAGTGGCTCATAATGGGCTGCTATGCGATGCATAGTAGCCCATTATGCTTCTACTTTACAGGGCTATATTAAGGAAGTAAACCCAATCTGTGTTTACTTCCTCTTTAATCACTGATAGGATTAAAGTCTCGTATAGCATAAGAATATGAAACAAATCAAAAGCTTGGCATGCAGGGGTTTGCATAAGGGAGCCTCATAATTGTAAACTTACCGCTTCAGGCCTGCACACCCTGCTCCCTTGGTCCATTCACCTCTTGGTTCCCTTATGCAAACCCCTGCATGCCGAGCTTTTGATTTGTTTTATATTTTTATGGTATATGAGTCTTTAACGCTATCAGTGATTACTCACAGTGCTTTAAGCAACTTGGCTGCTCTGCTAGCAATTCATTAACCTTAGTTTAGCATTTTATTGAATGCATCGCTTGGAATCAGCATGGATATGCATGCATTGGCTATGCGTCGCATTAATATGGATACACTTGTGTACATATATCCATTTACCTATTTATATCTTGCCTTCATGCACCATGCATGACATTATGTCCACACGTGCAATGGTTTGGACACATGTGTACCCATAGTTTTAAGCAATGTGGTTGCAATGCTCTGCACAGTGGAACAGAAAATCCAAACTAAAAGTGGTAGCCAGGGTGCCTGCGATGTGATGTGTTCCCACACACCATGCAAAATAATATTCAAAGATAAGGAAAAACTGCCGGCAACTCCATAATCCTCTGATGATTTATTCATATAGACCACACCAGCAGGAGCGTTGCTAGGGGGTGGCTATTGGGGCTAAAGCCCCGAGTCTGGGGCCTATAGCCCCGAGTCTCTTACCGGGTGGGTGCAGTTCTGCAATTAGCAGGTATGTCCCGGTCCGGAATGCAGTAGGCAGGGGCAGACTGAGCCGTGGTAGTGCGGGCTCCGGCTCTGCCCTCGCCTCCACCTAAAGTAATGGGAGGCTCTCTGGGTACCCTGATGTATGGGGAGGAACTCTGGGGACCCTGATATATGGGGAGGTTCTCTGGGGACCCTGATGTAAGGTGGGGCTCTCTGTGGACCCTGATGTAAGGAAGAGGCTCTCTGTGGACCCTGATGTAAGGAAAGGTCTCTCTGGGGATTCTGATGTAAGCAAAGGGATCTCTGGGGACCCTGATGTAAGGAAGGGGCTCTCATGTAAGGGAGGGGCTCTCTGGGGACCCTGATGCAAGGAAGGGGCTCTCTGGGGACCCTGATGTAAGGAAGGCCTCTCTGGGGACTCTATTGTAAGGAAGGGGCTCTCTGGGGACCCTGATGTAAGGAAGGGGCTCTCTGGGGACCCTGATGTAAGGGGGATCCGCACTCGGAAATGTAACGATATTTATACACATATATATACACACATGTATATTATATACATGTGTATGCCTGCTGAAGCATATGAATCTACTTAGTTGCTATGGGCTCTAGCCCCAGATCTTTTGTAGACCTAGCAACGCCCCTGCACACCAGTGAGTACTAAAATAGAAATGGCAGACTAGTTTCGGTCACTGCAGTGATCAAGGCTTGTTTGCCGAAACTAGTCTGCCATTTCTATTTTTGTACTCACTGGTGTGGTCTATATGAATAAATCATCAGAGGATTATGGAGTTTCTGGCTGTTTTTCCTTATCTTTGTACCCATAGTTTTATTGTAGAAATAGAGATTAATTACTAAAGCAATGTCCTGTGACCGGTCCAAGGTAGACATATTTGTTGGATGAATCTTTATTATATAGTGTTCTTTTATCTCTGTTTTTCCATCAGGCCTGTGAGGGCTTTTGGTGGTTGCCACTGGTGTGCACATCAGTGGTTCTCGCTTGACTTCTATATATGGACATTTGGGTGGGTTGCCTTCCTGCTGGTGGATGAATACAACTGCTGGTTTTTACTTCCATTTTGGCTGATGTACAAGTGTTTTCTCCCTGAATAGCATGTAAGTGCAATAAGTAAGATGGTTGTCTGCAACAATTTTGTATATTATAAACATTTTGGTTATTTATATGCTTTATTTTTAGAAGTGATTATGTTCTACCATCATGCACCGCTAAAGAAAGAACTCTTTTATGAAACGCGATGGGTGATTCTGTATGCATCTGTCACAGTACCATCTGTGACATCAACACTTTATGTGGAACATTATGCACTTTTGATTTAGAGTGTTTTTACTATTACAGCAGCCAATAATTTGTCTTCTTCTTTTTCACAGAATTGTTAAATTAAATAAAATTGCAATTGTGCTTTTACTCTTTAGTACCATTTGATATTTGTTTACAATTACAGTTTTGGGCCTTTTGAAAATTCCACCTAGGGGGGCTTTTCTCATTTGCCTGTGGTGACTGATGTTTTTCTGTGCTGTAAAACACCTGTCACCGCAGATAGTGTGAATTGGCCATTAAAGGCTAAGTTCACCTTTTTTTTTCTAAAATCCAGCTCCCCTATCTACCAATATACCAGTAATGTACCCCCGTTGCACAAAAATACAAGTTTTCTTTGGTTTTGAAGACAAGGCCTACCTCCATCCATGGCTGTAGTTTGCAGATCATTTCAGAGACTTCCTGGCAGACAAAGAGGACAGACAAGCCAGTACAACCCAGGAAGAAGTTTACCAGCTGTCCTCATTAGCACACATTCACTCATTGACAATGTTTTTACAGCAGCCCCCGCATTCTTCAGGGTGCATGCTAAATTTCCTGGGGCCACATACAGCCTACGGGACACCCCTGAGGTAGTGCAGGTAGTGCAAGAGCCTGCCTGATTGGATACAGAGTGATTAGATAGATGATGTGTCCTTCTATTATATAGTTTTGGTAAATCTAAAGGAGATTGTACAATCAAATTGTATAGTGTATGGCCGCATTTATACACCTAAAATTACCTAGTTGCACTTTCAGTGTCATTAACCACTTAAAGAACACTGATCGCATTTATACTGCGGCAGGGAGGCTCTATTGCACGAAACAACGTACCTGTACGTTGTTTCGTGTAATGGATACAGTGGGCACACGCGCGCTCGCTGCACAGGGGGTAGCCAATGCACGGGCCACTCGCGATTGCTCCACAGAGAGGCAGAATGGGGATGTGCCTATGTAAACAAGGCAGATCCCCATTCTGACAGGGAAGTACACTGAGATTGTCTCTTCCTAGTAATCAGGAACAGCAATATCTGTGTTCTTCCTGTCAGTCCACCCCCCACACAGTTAGTGAACACACTGAGGGAACACAGTTAACCCTTTGAGCGCCCCTGATGTTAACCCTTTCCGTGCCAGTGTCATGTATACAGTGATCTGTGCTTTTTTTTTAACACTGATCATTGTATTGGTGTTACTGGTCCCCAAAAAGTGTCACTTAGTGTTCAATTTGTCCTCCGCAATGTTGCAGTCCCTCTAAAAATCACTGATCGCCGCCATTACTAGTAAGAAAAAAAAAGTCCCTAAATCTATCCCATAGTTTGTAGGAGTGATAACTTTTGTGCAATACAATCAATATACGTTAATTGGGATTTTTTTTTTTTTTTACATATTTTTATTGCATATGTTTTATAGCAGAAAGTAAAAAATAATGGTTTTTCTTTCCAAAATTGTTGGCCTTTTTTTGTTTATAGGGCAAAATATAAAAAACACAGAGGTGATCAAATACCACCAAAAGAAAACTCTATTTTTGGGGAAAAAGGACATTTTTGTTTGGGTACAGTGTCGCACGACCGTGCAATTGTCATTTAAAGTAACGCAGTGCCGTTTAGCAAAAAATGGCCTGGTCATTAAGGGGGTCAGTCCTTCTGGGGCTGAAGTGGTTAATTGTTAACGGCACACCAAACACAGAAGCAAACACACATTTTGCCACTTGACAAATGCAGTAAAAAATGTCCCACGAGCTACTTTGCCACATGTAGCGCTGCCCATTGAAATCAACAAGCTGCTCTATGTGCATCCCTGGAAAACGAGCCAAAAAACCCGCACTCCCTCTATTCTAGGTGTGAATGGGACCTAAAGGTGAAATCGGTGTGTTTACACGAAGAACAATGAGGCTTCATTCACATCTGTGTGTTTCCAAACACATGGTAAACTGCACAGAAAATGCGCTCTTTGCCATGCGTTTCAGAAATGCTGCTAATGTGCATCGTGTTTGTATTGTCATTACTAAGGATGGGCTTGGGCATGTGCACAAGTGCAGGTGCCCAAGCCCGCCAGGAAGTGAACCCTTCACTGCGCTAATTACAGGCAGTGAGACATTTCCCCAATCGCTGCAGCTGCGCATCGGGGAAAAGTCTCACTGCCTGTGATTAGCGCAGTGCAGGGTTCACTTCCTGGCGGGCTCGGGCACGTTCGGTTCTGAACAAGCCCCAGCCCATCCTTAGTGATTACATGTTAAAGGCTCCCCAAATACAGCAATGCACTAAAAAATGCAGTAACGCACCATGCGCTGCTCCACAAAAAATTTCTGGAGCTTCTCATGGTCAATTGTTGCACATAGGGCAGCCCTATGCGTGACAAGTGAAAACGCTCTAAAACACCCAAAACAAATGCATGCGCGACTGTGAGTATTTGGTACGTGGAGCTGTGAACGAGACCCAACAACTGAGTGTCTCCATCCACTCCCTCCTATGTACTTGTATAAAGATGGCCATTTTCTTTAAATTTACCATAACTATGGAATAGAGGACACACCTAAACAATCCATTCAATTTGTATCCAATCAGACAGGCCCTTGTACTACATAGCTGATGGGAGATCTAAAGGAGATTGTACAATCAGATTGTATAGGAACTGGGAGGAAGGTAGTAGAGTAATAAGGGAGGTGTGGTCCAGAATGGTGAACACGTCCTATCCCGCCCTCTTCTGTGATGCAACAAGGAAGTGAAGGCTTCTGGGAGATGACCTAACAGGAAATGGATGCCGATACAAGCTACAGGAAGTGATGTAATCTGAAAATCCATTCAAAGATACAAAAAGACTGACAAGATTCTAAATATTATGTGAATGAGGTAAGTGAGAGAAAAGCACATTGGGGTTGCTGGGCCAGTAATGGCATTGTCTTCTATTTATTATGAAAAGTAAAATTGTGCCCGAAGAGGTGAACCTAGCCTTTAACCACTTTTTTTACCACAGGTTTTGCCCCCTTCAAGACAGTGGCGGCTGGTGAAGTTTTAGGATGGGGGGGCGCCAGGCCCCGTCCTTCCTTTTTGACCCCTCCTACTTCTAATAAGCCCCACCCCTTATAGAATCCACCCACTCCACCCCCTGTATTCCACATATTGTGTCAGGAGTACTCAGCATCACAGGACACAGTATACAGCTCAGCATCACAGGACACAGTATACAGCTCAGCATCACAGGACACAGTATACAGCTCAGCATCACAGGACACAGTATACAGCTCAGCATCACAGGGCACAGTATACAGCTCAGCATCAGAGGGCACAGTATACAGCTCAGCATCACAGGACACAGTATACAGCTCAGCATCACAGGAAACAGTATACAGCTCAGCATCACAGGACACAGTATACAGCTCAGCATCACAAGACACAGTATACAGCTCAGCATCACAGGACACAGTATACACCTCAGCATCACAGGGCACAGTATACGGCTCAGCATCACAGGGCACAGTATACTGCTCAGCATCACAGGGCACAGTATACAGCTCAGCATCACAGGACACAGTATACAGCTCAGCATCACAGGGCACAGTATACAGCTCAGCATCACGGGGCACAGTATACAGCTCAGCATCACAGGTGGGGGTAAATTGCAGCCAATATCACAGGTGGGGTAAATTGCCGCCAGTATCACAGGTGGGGGCACTTATGCAGCCAGTGACACAGGTGAGGGCAGTTTTGAAGCCAGTATCACAGATGGGGGCAGTTATGCAGCCAATAACACAGGGGGGGGCCGGATATGCAGCCAATAACACAGGTGGCGGCAGTTATGCAGCCAATAACACAGGTGGGGGCAGTTATGCAGCCAATAACACAGGTGGGGTACATTGCAGAGACCCTCCCCCCCCGCACTTACTCCAATACTCCAATTACTCCAATCCAATAGGCAGGCAGGATTATTGCAGAGTTCGGCATGCGGAGAAGTGAGCTGTCCGTCGGTCACCAGGCGGTCATGGTCTCTGTGGGAGTTGAAGTCACGTCCGCTGCCACAGTGACCCGCCCCCGGCCACCGCATACAATCACACTGCCGCAGGCTCAGGGCAGCCAATCAGACTGTGTGTGTGCGCCTGTTCAGCGCACACAGATAGACTTTAATGGCTGACCAATAGGCTCACTACTTGGCTGTCATGTGACAGCCAAGGTGCCGAAAAAAAAAAAAGTCAATGTACCCTTAGCCGGCGGGGTGCCGCCAGGCCAGGCCATTTTTTGCGATGCGGCACTGCGCTGCTTTAACTGGCAATTGCGCAGTCATGTGATGCTGTACCCAAATACAATTTATGTCCTTTTTTCCCACAAATAGAGCTTTATTTTGGTGGAATTTGATCACCTCTGTGGTTTTTATTTTTTGCTCTATAAAAAAAAAAAAGCGACAATTTTGAAAAAAAAAAACAATATTTTTTACTTTCTGCTTTAAAACATATCCAATAAAAAAAATGTAAAAAAAATCGAATTTCTTCATGAATTTAGGCCAATATGTATTCTGCTACATATTTTTGGTAAAAAAAATCCCAATAAGTGTATATTGATTGGTTTGCACAAAAGTTATAGCGTCTACATTGTTTTTACTAGTAATGGCGGCGATCAGTGATTTTTAGCGGGACTGCGACATTGCGCCCAACAAATCTGACACTAAGTGACACTTTTTGGGGACCAATGATGCCAATACAGTGATCAGTGCTAAAAAAATGGACTGTTACTGTATAAATTACACTGGCAGGGAAGGGGGTTAACATCAGGGGCGATCAAAGGGTTAAGTGTGCTCCTAGGGAGTGCTTTCTAACTGTGGTGGGAATGCTGGCACTGGAGGAAAAGAGAGATCCATGTTTCTGCTTACCATAAATACAAGATCTCCATTTTCCTCTCTGACAGAACAGTAATCTGCCGTGTTTACATAGGCAGATCGCCATTCTGTCTCTCCTCTGAATGATAGTGGCCACTGATTGGCTCCGCCTGTGTCCAACCACAGCGGGAGCGCAGCTATGGTGGCACGCACACGCACCCCCGAGCCAACGAAGGCGATGGCGTACAGGTATGTGATTATGCACTTAGTACATGTACATGGGCGTAGTCCTTAAGTGGTTAAAGTGTGATTTATTTTTTTTTAAATGTTGCTATGTATCATTTATAATCATATTTATAAAGCCAGATCTCGACAATTCCCAATTGCCAGGTCGCAATGGTGACCAGAAATCACGTCCTGGTGAGCAGCAGCCGTCCCCTCACTATCTAACCACATCTCTGAGCCATTCTCTGCCTAAGCTGACAGCTGTTAACAAAAAAAAAAGAAAAACCGGGCAGTCTGCCAGCTTGATAACTATAAACACAGACCATACAAGGTATCTTTTCATTGTTTTAGATCAAAGGAATGTATTCCATCTCTAGCTAAGGGAAGTTTAACCACTTAAAGACTAAACCTTTTCTGACATATGCTGCTTACATTTCTGCTAGAAAATGACTTAGAACCCCCAAACATTATATATATATTTTTTTAGCAGAGACCCTAGAGCAGTGGTTCTCAACTCCTGTCCTCAGGACCCACCAACAGGCCAGATTTTAAGTATTACCTTGGGGAGATGCAGACAAGAATACTGCAATCACTGAGCAGCAAATGATATCACCGGTGATGTATTTCAGTTATCCTGCAAACCTGGCCTGTTAGTGGGTCCTGAGGACAGGAGTTGAGAACCCCTGCCCTAGAGAATAAAATGGTGGTTGTTGCAATATTTTATGTCACACAGTATTTGTGCAGCGGTCTTTCAAACGCATTTTTTTGGGGGAAAAAATACATTTAATGACTTAAAAAAAAAAACTAAACAGTAAAGTTAGCCCATTTTTTTTTGTATAATGTGAAAGATGATGTTACACAGCGGGAATTGTGATCTTTGTTCTAAGCAACAAAATTGTGATAAAGCCCTGTGTACCATCAACAATTACCACTCTTTGTGTAGCTGGGCTCCAGTATTTCATGGAAACCCACCAGATCAATGAATAGTTACCATGGGGGACACACATGTAGGCAGGAAGTGGCTGCAAAGAGGCAGCAGAAGATCAGCAGCACTGGAATAATTCTTTCATCCTTTTTTTGCTTTTCATTTAAAGTGTCACTAAGGCTTCATTTAGATGTGCAGTAGAGACATGTTTTTGCCACCCTTAAGCTGCATTAGGCAGCAGATGAGGGCGTTTTACATGTCGCAGTCACAATGCATTCGGCATAATAAGACGTTTCCCCCTATAACAGGTTTTTAGTGTCACTCTTTCTGGCCAGCCTCTAACCCTGATGTAACGATGTTACATTGGAATTATTGACTGACTGCTCTGCTGTAAGTTAGGGGAGTGCAAATTACTTGCCTTACCCGGGACGCTGACAACCCAACACTACTCTAAAAAAACCTGGCTCCTAACTTTTTTAGCTGGCTCCTAGATTCAAAGCAAATTTGTCAAGCCCTGTATAAAGCCATATTTTTTTCTATATCCACAGCTTCCAGCTTTACCATGCTTCATAATGCTTGAGCTTTACTGATTGATCTCACAAAAGAGGTCAAGGAGTCATCCCATTTAATGCATTCAACAGTTGATAAGTAGAGAAGTTGAACGAGAGTGAGCCAAATATATAATTACATATTATTATTGTCAGGTGTTTATTGCTGTTCTCTCTATTTGTACAGCTGACCACTGTCAATGGGGTTCAAAGTAAAGGAAATTCCAACATTTTGAGTTCTCCAGAACAGGAAAAGTGGGGAAATATTGCAATGAGGACATTTTTTTTGGTGACAATTAAGACGCCTTCCTTGCACTTTGTTGTCCTCAGGACAAGAAGTGAAAACAAATTTCCCCATTAGGACCCAGTTGCAGTTCCTGCTATGTGCAGCATCATTTACTGGAGTTCTGGGGATGAACTCAGGCAAACTATTTTGGCAAACAATGCTGCCATCTGCTGTACAAATGTATTATTTGCTGCCTGCTTTCCCCTTTCTACTCCTTTTTCATTAAACGTCCCAACAATTGTTTTACCATAATAATGATACACTACATTTTAATTGCAGATGTGTCTGTTTACTGTTTTAGTTATAGAGCATGATTTTAATTTATATAACCCATAACATCACCATAAGAATTAGCAGTGGACAGTGTAGTCTCCAGCTAGTCTGTTATCTTGGAGAAGGGAGGAGCAGGAGAGTGCATTGCCATCCTAGGCTGTGGGGCTGTGTGTTTCTATTGATGCACACAGTATAGGGTGACACAACTTTAGTCCCCAAATGCAAGGGTCCAAATGAGGCTGCAAGAGAAAGCCCGAAACAGGAAACCTATGGCAGCGGTAATGGCATCAGCTTAAACTGGAAATAGGCAAGGATTAAAAGATAAAGAAGTTGCATACCCATTCAGGGCAAAGTGACCGTGTCTGCCCAAAGCCCAATGCCCCTGATATGAATACTTACCCAGCCACACTCACTTGCTGCTTCCCTGCTGTTCAGGGACATTGCTAGACCCTGGCGCCTACAGCATGTGCTCCAGTCTTTTACTGAGTGCGCCGATTCTCTTTTGAGATATGGAATTGATACATTTTATGTATTGTACAGTTTTGAAACATTATATACTATAAAAACTTAACAATCCATGTATTGTCTTTTTGAAGTGATTGTAAATCAAACACATTATACTTACCTGCTCTGCACAGCAGGTAATTGCAGAGAGTGGCTCCAATGCTTCCCTTCTGGGATCCCTCACTGGCACTCCTGGCACCAGATCTTCTTGGTGTACCGCCATAGGAAGCCACATCCTATTGTGGCCTACCTACAGGCTCAAAAGTATTCTTCAGTTTAGGCCCAAATGTATTCTTCTACATATTTTTGGTAAATAAAATCGCAATAAGCGTTTATTGATTTGTTTGGAGTTTTTATTTTTTACTAGTAATGGCGGCAATCTGCGATTTTTATCGGGACTGCGATATTGCGGAAGACATATCGGACATTTTTTACACTTTTTTGGGACCGTTGACACTTATAAAGCATTCAGAGCTAAACATAGCCAATTATTACTGTATAAATGTCACTGGCAGGGAAGGGGTAAACGCTAAGGGGGTGATCAAGGGGTTAAGTGTGTTCCCTCACTGTGTTCTAACTGTGTGGGGGCTGGATGGCAAGGGCATAACAGATCTCACTGATCCCGATGACAGAGATCAGTAGATCACTGTCATCTCCCTTGACAGAACGGGGAAATGCCGTGTTTACATTGGCGGTTCCGCCATGTTCCTCTGTATTAGGCGATTGCGGGTTGCCGGCGGACCTCGAGTCCCCCCGACCCATGGGCACGCACGCTCGCGCAGTGTGCGGGGGTCACAAGAGCGCGCTGATGGCGGTGTGCCCGCCCACAACTGCGGCTGCGCGAATCGCCGTAAATACACAGCAATTTGTGCAGGGCTGCCGAACTGCCGCTGTATATATACAGGAGCCGGTCGGGAAGTGGTTAAAATGTATTGTCAGTTTTTTGTAATTTTTGTGTAAGAATAAAGCATCTTTAAACTTTTAATAACCTTTCCAATCTTTTTTTTTTCTACTCGTGCCCTGATTTAACTCTTCTCGGGCCTCCAGGTGCCCCCATAGCAAGCACCTTGCTATGGGGGCATTGGGCATGCTTGCTCATAATACACACAGAACAGGGCTCACCCCTGACCCCCCGCTCCCTCCTCACTGACTGTGATTGACAGCAGCGGGAGACAATAGGATATCTAGAATTTTAAAGTTGTTGCCAAAAAAAGAGGTGAGGGGAAGTCTTCCAATGGAGACACCTGGAGCTGAACATTCCTGCAGTCCACAGTCATCCTATTCCACCCCAGTATCATCCTTTATTATAGCAGAGCTGGAGTGTGAGAGGAAGAAGCAGTACAAAAGCCAATCAGTGCATGTGACAAAGAAAAAAAAAACATAGTGACAGAGAAATCTACTCATAGAAACATAGAAACATAGAAAAGTGACGGCAGAAAAAGACTGAGTAGTCCATCGAGTCTGCCCTTTTTTTTTTTTTTTTTTTTACATTAACCTTGTTGTCTGACTATAGATTTATGTTTATCCCAAGCATGTTTGAAGCCATTTACTGTTGACTGTCTCACAACCTCTGTTGGTAGTTTATTCCAATCATCAACCACCCTTTCAGTAAAATAATACTTTCTAAGATTAGTTTTGAACCTCCAGTTAGTTTGATGTCCCCGTGTTCTTGATTTTGGTTTCATATTGAAAAGACTGCCCTCCTGAACCTTATTCACCCCCTTAAGGTATTTAAAGGTTTCAATCATGTCTCCCCTCTCCCTTCTTTCCTCCAGACTGTACATATTAAGTTCCTGAAGTCGCTCTTGATATGTTTTATCCCCCAGACCTTTCACCATTTTTGTTACCCGTCTCTGAACTCGTTCTATTTTATCAATATATTTTTGTAAGTGAGGCCTCCAGAACTGGACACAGTATTCTAAGTGAGGTCTCACTAAAGATCTATATAGAGGAATCAGAACCTCCTTCCTCCTGCTGGTGATCCCTCTACTGATACATCCCAGAATTCTATTTGCTTTTCCCACTGCCTGGTTACACTCTTTGCTCATTTTGCAATCATCTGAAATAAGCACCCCCAAATCT
>BLSH010428867.1:842282-858537 GCA_018402905.1 Glandirana rugosa | reverse complement strand
TACTATTTTATTGTTTTGGTCTAAACCCACGTTATCTATCTAGGTTAGCATTCTAAAAAGGACGTCACGAAAAAAGAAGGTGATCTACAGGAGTCAGACTACCGGTCATAGTAAGTTAGGTAAATGAGACTCGGGTCTGACACTAACCTGTCACTTTCTCTTCGTCATCTCACCCGTGATAAATTCAGATGGTAGAACCTCCGTTGATCTAATATACAGTCCGTTCAATCGTTCTTATTTGCCTTCTTTTTTGGTTATACCAAGTGGTTTCTCCATTCATCCTATCATTTCCCCCTTTTTTACCGTATATCTTCTATACTTACCTCTTTGGTGAACCATATTGGTTTTTTCTTCCGTTTATTCTTGCTAACTTGCCTGACATATAATCTAGTTGCCTCCAAGATGGTAGACTTAAATAGTGCCCACTCTACTGCTTCTCTTTCACTGTCCAATCACAGTCTGGGCTCAGAGTAAATGGATTGAATGATACTGGCCATCAGACTGAGGACATCTAGTGGAAGAAAAAAGCACTGCAGGAAAAATCTTACGATTGGATCTATCTATTGCACCCAAATCTGGTTTTGTTATTTTATCATTTAAAGGGCAATTCAATTGCATCTTGATTTTTTTTTTTTGAGTTCTGCTTCAAATCAAAGGGCTTATTTCTACCCTATCCAAAAGTAATAAATATCTGTCTGTATTTGTCTTTAAATACAGATAACTCCTACACTTTGCATCTAAAGTCAAGTTAGCCGCCCCGACGTATAAATGATATGTCACTGGAAGTGTCACATGACCTCCACAATACATTGCGAGCTTTGTCACACGATCATGCCATTAATAATGGAATCTAAATACCGGCATTAAAATAGCTCACACTTGAAACTGTTAAAAGTTACTATTCTCTCATGACCCCACATTCTCCAAAACGTCACATTCCAGGCTGGAGACAGGCGCACGATAAAAGAAGGTTGGGGAGAATTGTAGATTACTATTCATCCACTTGATATACTGGACACTACCCAGCACAGTAAATCTGCATTCCAATCATAGACTCTCACTTATTATATTCTACTGCCACAGGGCCCTGTGTGTCATACTTTTCACAGGAACAACAGCCTGGGAAAAATTGTAAGTTTTTTTTTTAAGCTTTTAATGTTGCAAAAACTTTCATTTAACTATATTCCTCAATAAATCTACTTTATGGTCACCAAATGTCTATGCAAACCCAGATATTACCCTGTAAAGTAGCAGTGACATCATCATTGTGCTGTACATAGCCTGTAGGTAGCAGAGCTGTGGGAGGAACCTCAGACTCCACCCACTACAGGCTGCTGGCAGGAAAGTACTGGAGGGGCGGAGACAAGACCAGTCACCCTGCACAAAGAGAGAGAGCAGCAGTGAGCGGTCTTTATTACAGGAAGCCCCTGAAGAGAGAGAAGGTTTCACACTGGATTACTGCACAGATCTGGAAGAAATACACAAAGCACACGAGATTCAAGTTCAGCTTTGAATATTTAATTCTCCCTTCCCAGATGATTTAGCAAATTAAAAGCTAACATTTAGGGCTCATTCACTATGCATTGTATGAATACACAGGTGTTACCACAATGCCATATGATGCTTAAGGGGGAATTGTTTTAAATGTGATGGCAGCCATCTTTAACACACTAAGGGCTCATTCACAGGTGCGTTGAGGTGATCCTCATTTGGATCTCTCTTCAGGGAGCATATGACAGGCAGCAAGGACATATTGTATTGCCTCCTTACTGCCTCTTTTAACCCCCTCAATGCCGGACTACTCTGCCACAACCGCGTGCATTGCACTTGGTTGCAGGATGCTTGCAGAGCAGCTCCATTCGCTTCAATTGGTCGCACCCAGTGGGTGCTGTACCACCGAAAGTGACAGCGAGTGTAATTTCTGCTGCGGCATCATGGCTGTGGCATTTGCACACCCCCCAGATGCTGCCTCTGCAGCTAAAGGTTATAACAGTTGGGGGGGGGGGATAAAAGCATGGCTCAACTGAGGGGTTAAACTGCCTCTCAACCACCCATGTGAACCAGCCCTTACAAGTAGACATGACCTTTTATTTTTAGAGCAGTGCACCACATTGCCCAGTATGTGTGTTGTGGTGCCCTGCAGTGCGAGTGCATTGACTACTACTGCAATAGTGCCTTGGGGTGGCATTCAAAGCAAATGGAATAACAACGCAGTGCCATTCACGAGTTACTATGCATTGTAGTATTTTCATGCATTACTGCAACGTGAAGATCAGTGGAGGCTGGTGCTCTATCATTCAGGGGGGGCAGACGGACCTGACATAGGAACCCCCCCTGCACCACACCCACACACCCCCGTAGTCAGCTCACTTACCCTGTGCTGGCAGGTGGAGATGGCGGCGTCAGCTTGTATCCTCTGCGTCCCAGCTTCTAACGTCTCCTCCCTCCTCCTCGGCGGCCAATAGGATGGCCTGTCCTTTCGGCCAGTCGGGAAACGGGTCTCTTGACTCACTTCCTGATTGGCTGAGAGGACATTCAGTGTGAAAATAGCGATATTCATTCGCTATTGTCACACAACTGGGTGGGCTTGGAGCGCAGTGCTTTGTGCCCCGAGACCACCCTTTTTTGAAGCCTATTAGAGCCTCTGGCTCTAATTATGTTCTTAAAAAAAAACACAACCCCACCCCCCCATTGGAATCCATGCATGTATGCATGTATGTAGATCAGGGGGCTGGATGCATTGATGGGGGGGCGGCGCCCATGCGCCCCTAATGGAAGGGTCGTCACTGATGACGAGAATGGGCCCTTGGGCAGATACGTTAATTATACAGTAACTGCATCTAGCTGCATATGTTACATAGTCGCAGATTGTTCCAATGTTATCTGCGAAATGACAATGGCCAGGTATCAGAAATGGTAGAGAAATGAAATCCGGCAAGATCTGTCCACATATGGTTACTGGGAGCGGTATATGTGTTTTTTGACCTCCAGGGGGTTTTACCCCCTTCATGACCAGGGCAATTTATTTCTATTCAGCACTGCACTACTTTAATTGTGTGGTCATGCAATGCTGTACCCCACATGAAATGTATATATATTTTTTTTTTTCGCACAAATACAGCTTTCCATTGGTGGAATTTGATCACCACTGGATGTTTTTGCTATTTTGCGATTTTGACACGATTTGGGATCAGTCCGACTTTGTTGCAGCTTTGGCTCAATGAGAACCTATTACAAGGTCGTACAGAAATAGTACAGAAATATTGCATCTATATTATTCAGGTGCGATTTGCATGAGACTTTGAGGGTTTAACATCGAAGTCTATGGACCTCAAGTTGCATCAAAGTTGGACCAAAGTAACGCAGGGACTACTTTGAAGTCGGCACGACTTGAAAGTCATACAGATCTGAATGATACTCATTGGAAATAATGGGGAACGACTTGTCATGCGACTTTGCAGTCCTAAATCACAGGACAACTCGCACAAGTGTGAAAGGGGTCTAAGTGAAAATTTTTGATAAAAACAATATTTTCTACTTTGGCTTTGCAACGTGTTACTTTAAGGCTGGGTTCACACTAGTGCAAATTTGATGTGAATTTCCCCGCATCCAATTCCCATGACAGGAGAGTGTGCCCGACTCTCAATGGAGCCGGTTCACACAGCTCCGGGGTCGCTGTGGAGCGAATTGCACAGAGGTCCTGTGCGTCTTTGGCTCCGTTTTAAGTCCCAATTCAGGCAAAAATTCAGGCCTGATTAGTTTCTGAAACAGAGAACAGGAACGCTCCGGACCCCTTCTGTGAGCCGCATGCAAATTAAGTGTGAACCCAGTCTTACTGGTAAATGCATGGTCATGCTCTACTGAAACAAAATGTATATCATTTTTTTCACACACATAGAGCTTTCTTTTGGCGGCATTTGATTACCACTCAATTTTTTTATATTTTTTTGTAATATAGACAAAAAAAGGCGGAACATTTGGGGAAAAAATAATTTCTTTGCTTTCTGCCATAAAAACATATCCAATAAAAAAAAAAAAATCTAATTTCTTCATAAATTTTGGCCAAAATGTATTCTGCTATGTTTTTAATTTGAAAAATCCCAATAAGTGTTTATTGATTGGTGTGCGTGAACATTATAATGCCCACAAACGATGGTGTATATATACTGGAATTTTTTTTATACTACTAATGGCGGCAATCAGCAACTTAAAACGGGACTGCGATAGTGCAGCAGTCAATATGACATTAACTGATGCTGGGAAGGGGGGACTGGCTAACTGCTTCTGACATCAACAGTGACATTAATCCAGTGATCAGTGCTAATACTATACACTGTCACTGTACTAATGACACTGACTGGGGTTAACATAGGGAGATTAAAGGGGTTGTAAACCCTCAAGGTTTTTCACCTTAATGCATTAAGGTGAAAAACCTCCTGTGATGCAGCAGTGCCCCAGAGCCCCTCTTTTATTTACCTGAACCTGGTCTTTCCAGCGACGGGGACGAGCACACCAGTGCTAGCCGGTGTCTCGAGTCCTGATTGGATAGATCTATAGCAGTGCAGCCATTGGCTCCTTCTGCTGTCAATCAAATCCAATGATGCAGGAGCCAGGGGTGGGGCCGAGTCCTGCTGTCTGTGTCAATAGACACAGCAGCAGGACATGGGAGCGTGCCCGCATGAGTGCCCCGAGGGAGTGCAGCTCCCCAACGGGGCGCTCAAGAAAAGGAGGAGCCAGGAGCGCCGCTAAGGGACCCCAGAAGAGGAGGATCGGGGCTTCTCTGTGCAAAACCCTTACACAGAGGAGGTAAAAATAACATGTTTGTTATTTAAAAAAAAAAAGAGACTTTACAACCCCTTTAAGGAGTTACATATGTGCCTATGTGTAATGTGTGTACAGTGTGCTGCTTTTTACTAATGATCTCTAAGTTTCTCATCCCTGCTTTTCAGAGATGAGAAACACAGAGATTTTTCCCTGTGTACAGAGCTCTTTGTTAATGTCAACACAGAGCTCTGGGCTGTGAATGTACACAGCGGATCAGCATGTCCCAGGCCGTGATTCATTGACAGTGGTTGCTGACAGGCTTCCACTGTGTACAATCACAGCCAGGCAGGGGGCGCACATAGGCGCACACTAAACATGGGAGTAGGCAGCGACAAACCAGTATGTCGCTTTGCCTACAACGGCCGCTCGCCCGCAGTACATAATGCATAGTCGGGCGGCAGGTAGTTAGATAAAATTTGTTTTCTTTTCACAATATTTTGTTTTTGCTTTGATGACATTGTGATCACATGATCCTCCCACCGCCAAAAGTGACTGGGTACTGGGATCTGCAACTTTGCGGGAGTGGCATGCTGCGTGCCCATAGGCGTCCAGGCACACCCTAATCACCCTGTAAAGCACAGATTCCCCCTACTGCCCTGGCTCCCCCCTCCTACCCCCCACAGCCCTTCTGGCTTCCCTCCTCTCTTGCCGGCTGTTGCTGCAGGGATGTTTTAGGATGAGTGGGGGAAGGGGCCGGAAAATATGTAATTTACCGGCCCCTTCCCTTTCTGAATGAACATTGTGAGTGATCAGTAGTATGTGTTTGAGCTTTGGGGTACACACCCTAATGCAATAGGCTGCGCACACCTTTGTGCGTGCCCCTAACCCAGAACTGCCTGGATCCCAAAAATGTACGTGATCCAGGCTGCTTGTGCTGCCCACCCGCAGTAAAAGTACCGTGGGTGCGCTTAAAGAGGTTAAAGTATACCTAAATCATATCGCTAGAATATCACATTATAACATATTGCTGTAGATAAAAGTAGTTGCTTTCAATGTTTTTAAATCTTCAGCTTTAATTAAAATATTTCTTGGTGATCCTGCCATGAGGATCCTTGTTCAAGTACTTCCTGTTACCAGGTGACTACTGTCAGTTGTGATCCTGCACATGTGCCCCTGGTGGAGACTGCAAGCAGTGCAGACACACATTGCACAGCCCTAGGCCAATGTTGTCACTATCAGGAAACCAGTCCAGAGCAATGACATTCAGCTGATGCCGGAGTGATAGAAAGTGGGTAAAACTGGAAGGAGGAGATCGAAAGCACTGAGATTTAAATGAAGCATGAAAATAGGTGAAAACAGTATTTTTTGGGCAAAAAAGGCAAGTTAATGATGCACAGTGCTTTAGCAAACTAAAAGTCATCCCATTATAATTTAGTTATACTTCAAAGATGACGTTTAATCTGATTATACTTTTCCTTTTCTGGTTCCCTCTGCATCCTTCATCAATATAGAAATAACATTTTAAAATAAAAGGTCTCAGTTTTTACACGCCTTTTTCACACCCAGTGATGTCATCACTTGGACTCTGTGCTCACATGTGATCACACCTCCCAACTTTTTGAGCTGGGAACAAGGGACACCTATTAGCAAAAGTATGTAGGCATAGGACTCACCAGCGGCGGCCTGTCCATACGGGGCACAGGGGCACCGCCCCCTGATCCATGTGCCCGGCCCCTAATTTACATGCAGGGCGCTGGACGCATGGATTCCAATGGGAGGTTTGTTTGTTTTAGAAACACATGATTAGACCCTGAGGCTCTAATTGGCTTCAAATAAGGGTGGGCTCGGGGTGCAGTGCTTTTTTTTATCACTAATATTCCTTTATATTGGCTTGTGAAATTTACAGATGCAGCAATTTAGAATTTGGATGAAAAGTTTAGCACTGGGAAACACTTTTTGATAGATAGATAGTGCAATTTATATACAACTGTATAGAATCAGAACAGAATGAGGGACAAATGAGGAGGAAAGGGGGACAGAGGGGCATTGCTCCAAATCAGGGACAGTTGGGAGCTCTGTGTGTTGCTGACCCTCCATGAATGAAGGAACTGAAATCCAGTATATGAAAGTGACGGACCAGAGACAATCAGGCTAGGGAAGAAAGTGCTAGATGATGCTGGATGTCTTACAGCTGTAAAATGAGGCACAGTCTATCTGACTAACTGCAGTTTCTAATGCACACTATGGGAAGCTCACAGTGTGCAGTAAAATCAGAGTAAGCAATTATAGTACAGGAGAGGAGCCTGTACAACTGTGCAAGACTGAAGGTAAGTCTGGAGTTCAGCTTTAAAGAATGGCTAGGTGCATGAACTGTCGTTTTTCTATATGTTTTGTAAATATATACCTTCCATACTGGTTTGGAATAGGAATGTCAGCAGTCATAAATAAGGAACACTAGTATTACTGTAGCAGAATGTTACAATAACACACATTGTAGGAGGAAATTATGAGCATTTAGAAAAGGAAAACATATGGGCATTTGTATCTCAGAGTTTATATATGGCAGGGAAAAAAGGATTGGAGGATTTTATTTTTCTAAACTCAGGGAACGTTCACTACCTGGAGACTTCTGAGTTCACAAGTTCACTGCGGGCAGTTATCCCTCCGAGTTTCCTTTTTCAATTTTGATATTATTTTAACCTGAATCATCTTCAGGAAAGAGGAAAATGAGGAGGTCCAAGCACAGCTTAAAGAGGTCCCAAGCTGTCACCAATACTACAGACACAATAAGGAGAGTCCTTATAAAATATTCGCATAGCAATTCGCCCAGTGAAAACGCGCATCTACATTTGTTCTGTGCGAACCAAACATAAAACAAATGTTAGGCTAATTCTTGTGCTGGTCGAATGTCTTTCATTGATTTAACATGGGTAAATATTACACTTGACTACTAGATGGCGCCAAGTATCATACAAAATTCTTATGCTATTTATCGCCATCAAGTGGCCAAATGCGGTATTTTTTTATTGTAAAATGATGAAAAACTTTCGACCAGCACAAACAAAAGCTTAATAGCATTTGCTTTTTGCCCCATTCACGCAGAATGAATGTACTTGCACTTTCACTGGACCAAATGCTATGCAGATTTTTTAATATTTGTTAATACACCTCTGAGGTCTTATTCCCACGTGCTTTGCTCTTTGAAGAGTGATACGTGTTTAGATCACTCTCTGGAAAGCAGTTTTACAGGTGAGGAGGAGGCGTTGTATCTCCCCTGAGGAAGTAATTATGGCGAAACGTGTTGGATGGGTTCTTGTCATCACCACATACACAGATGCACACAGATGGACATTGAGGGATACTCTGTATGACAGACGACTATGTTTTTAATGCTTTTTGAGTTCTCAGTCATGTAAGTGCACTCATTTTAAATTATTATAATAAAGTCTCTGATGGCATTTCACGATTGTGAGTTTCACTTTTTCCCTGGATGTGATTATATGAATCCTGATCTATTTTTTTATTTATTTATTTCAGGTACTCATATAGCGCTATCAATTTATGCAGCCCTTTACATATACATTGTACATTCACATCAGTCCCTACCCTCAAGGAGCTTACAATCTAAGGTCCCTAACTCACATTCATACATACACATAGTAGGGCCAATTTAGAGAGGATCCAATTAACCTACCAGCATGTCTTTGGAGTGTGGGAGGAAACCGGAGTACCCGGAGGAAACCCACGCAGGCAGGTAGTGTTGTGGTTGGGATTCAAACCAGCGACCCTTTTGCTGCCAGGCAAAAGTGTTATCCACTACACCACTGTGCTGCCCCAAATCTATGAGATCTGATCATGTTATCTATGGTCTGCTGAAGGTAGCAGTTGTCCCGGGGAAGTGCTGTGAGACTTTATGTTCTGGGCATAGGTGTGCGCAGCCTATTGCATTAGAGCTGTGCACCTCAAAGCTCACATACACATAGCTTTTTCTGCAGCCTCAGCTGCATAGGGCAGTGAATAAATAGGAAGCGCTCTGTGTTGAGTGGCTTCCTGTTCATTCACAAACCCAAGCATAGTAAACAATGTTTACTATGCTTCAACTGAAGCATAGTAAATATTTACTATGCTTCCGTTGTGAATGGACACAGTGAGTGAGTGTGTTCACTATGCTCATTTAGAAAAGGAGGGTGGTCTGTAAATTACATATTCACTAGCCCCTTTCCCCCCACTCTCCATCCTGAAACATCCCCCACAGTGGCCAGCGGGAGAGGAGGGAAGCCAACAGCACTGCAGGAGGGAAGCCCTGGCAGTAGGGGAAATCGTTACCACACATAGTGATTTGGGTGTGCCCAGGCACACCTGGCACACCCCCTGCGCACACCTATGATTCTGAAAATAATGATTAAGGCTGAGCTGCTGTCTTTAGGGTATGCACACAAGGTGCTCAATATCACTTTAACCACTTCAACTTTTTTTTTACGATACGGCACTGCGTCGTTCAACTGACAATTGCGCGGTCCTGCGACGTTGTACCCCAACAAAATTGGTGTCCTTTTTTTCCCACAAATAGAGCTCTCTTTTGGTGGTATTTGATCATCTCTGCGATTTTTATTTTTTGCTCTATAAACAAACAAAGAACGACTATTATACATATCCAAAAAAATATTTAAAAAACCAAATGTATTCATCAGTTTAGGCCGAGTTGTATTCTACTACATAATTTTGGTTAAAAAAAACGCAATAGGCGTATATTAATTGGGTTGCACAAAAGTTATCGCGCCTACAAACAATGGGAGCAGATTTATGGCGTTTTTATTATTTTATTTTTTTTACTAGTAATGGTGGTGATCTGCGATTTTTATCAGGACTGCAATATTGCGGTGGACAGATCGGACACTTTTGACAATTTATTGGGACCATTGACATTTACACAGCAATCAGAGATAAAAATAGCTACTGATTACTGTCTAAATGTCACTGGTAGGGAAGGGGTTAAACTGTAGGGGGCGATCAGGGGGTTAAATGTGTTCCCTCACTGTATGGAGGCTGGGCTGGCTGGGGCATGACAGTAGATCTGAGACATGTCCCCTGACAGAACGGAGATCCGCCGTGTTTACATTCGCAGATCTCCATTCTGCCTCTGTTGTAGGCGATCGCGGGTCACCGGCGGACATCGAGTCTGCCCAACCCGTGGGCACGTTCACGGAGCGTGCAACGGGTGCCCGAGAATCGCGCACACGCAGCCGACGTTCAATGAGGGCAATTTGCGCAGCCGGCCCAAACTGTTGCAGTACGACTACGGCAGCTGGTCAGCAACTGGTTAAATGTCAGTTTTGGGTGGACCGGTCCTTGCAGTCAGAACTCCTGACTTCATGCTGTTTCCATAATATAAATGTCATTTTTATTGCGCTCATCCTCTAAATTTGCAGCGACGCACAGCAGGGTTTCAATAACAGTCCTGCTGGACAAAGTCTAATATTTGTAGGAGATTCCACTTAAAGCTCGCCATTCATTCAGCGGGCTTCTTGCTCACCACTGTGTCTTTGTTGATTATTGTGAAGTCCAGTTCAACACAAAATACTCCCTTTCATGTAGCCCAAACCCTTTATTTGCAGAAGCACTTAAACCCAGCTAGAAAGTGGGAAACATTTGAAGTTTGACTTCCTGTTTCTTGTCAAAATGTTTTTCATTTTTAACAGATTGGGCTCCTTCCCAGCCATTGCTGGAGCCGATCGTTGCTTAATCAAACAAACTCAACCACAGAAGCTCCATTCTGCCGTCTCGGCTGCAGGAAGCTAGCAGGGATCTAAATCTGACCAACAAACGCCATGAACTGTGTCTCCTACATTAAACACATTAGACGGGGATACCAGTCTCACAGCAAAGACTTCATGATAGGAAAGCATAAAAGGAATATACATTCTTCAAGGCAGACACCATTCAGCCAGGCATATACATTAAAGCAATAAACCCTCAGTGTTGCTGAGCTCAAAGCGGAACTAAACTGCTGAATGAAAGCCACCCCCTCTTCCGCATCGCCATCTTTAAATCTCTTGTGCGCGCGGATATGTGCCGCCGGCGTCTTTCAGGTATCAAGGACCTGGCAGAGACAGGCAGTTCATGTGCGGGATTTCTGCACATGCACATAAATGCTGCCAGCTTCTGCCAGATTATCACTATACCGCCGGTGGCATTTGTGTGCACATGTACAATAAGATGACCAGATTTTTCAAATGAAATCTGGGAACATATTTTTGTATTTTACTAGTAATGGTGGCAATCAGTGACTTATAATGGGATTGCAATATTGCGGCGGACAAATCGGACACTAAGTGACACTTTTGATACTTTGTGGGAACCAGTGACACATACAGTAATCAGTGCTAAAAAAATATGCACTGTCACTGTCCTAATGACACTGGCTAGGAAGGGGTTAACATCTACGGCAATCAAAGGGTTAAATGTGTGCCTAATCAGTGTTTTCTCACTGTGGGGGGGGGGTGCTTTTACTAAGGGAAGGCCTAGATCCCCACCCCTGCTTTGCAGAAACACAGGATCAATGTCTTCCATACTGAAAGAATGGCAATCTGCCTTGTTTACATAGGCAGACTGCCGTTCTGCCTGTGTGCAGAATGATCGGTGGGTACCAGCAGACATTGACTGATCGGCTCCGATACCCAGAAATGCAGGATCTTGCGCAGCACAAAAGGGGCACAGAAAATGAAAAAAAAATATACCCCCCTAAGCTAGTAGGAGCGGCAGAGCGGAGGTGTGTAGAATTTTTTCTTTTTTTTTAATTCTGCACTGACTGTCTTTGAAATTGCCCGGGCCCCTGTTCATATCCAATCCGGGGACAAAACCGGGGACAGATTTGGTCTGGGGACAGTGTCCTCAGAACAGGGAATGTCCCCAGAAACTGGGGGCATCTGGTCACCCTAATGTACAAGCCCATCATGCATGCGCACACAGATTACACAGTTACAGCTTAGTAACATGCTGACTGCTGGGATAGTTGTGAGGTAGCTATCCCAGGACGCAGCAGGGCCCAGCCTAGGCCAGAAACCCAGAAGTGCTGCTTTACAGCATAAAAAAGATATAAAAAGGTAAAATGTTTTTGCTTTTGTGTAAGTGGGAGGGGGATGGTTAAATTAAAAAATATGTTGTTGGAGTGATTTTAATTCCACTTTAATAAATTGAGTGCTATAATATAAAAAATCCTTAGTAAACTATGTGTCACTTATTACCCCAACACTTGTAATTTGCAGCTTTCAAGGCTGCTGGGTCCTGAACCCTCAGTGCTGTTTCCCTAAACTTCCTGTCTTCATGTAAAAGTGTGAAGAACTTCCACTCATTTGTCTCTTCCCCTCCTCCGGTGCCACCATTTGGAACCTTTTGGGGAAGCAGATACCTGTCCCCACTTCCAGGAGACCGGGCCGTAGGGTGAATTACGTCAGCAGCTCGGCTCCCTCCTCCTCCCTCCCCCGAGCCAGCAGGAGAGTGCAATGGTGCCTTGCGCATGCACAGTAGGGCCCGGCGTGAAGCCTTAATGCTTCACTGTAGGGTTCCCTTAACGGCAATGGCTGCGGCAGCACCTGACAGCTGATGGAAACATCAGCTGCGGTGCCGACATCACTGGAGTCCAGGTCAAGTAAGTGTCCTATTATTAAAATTCAGCAGCTACAGTACTGTATGTGTAGCTGCTGGCTTTTAATTTGTGCAGGGGTGAGCGGACCTCTGCTTTAACTTGGAGAAAAGAGAGGGTGGGAGGAGGGAGAAGCAGGTGAGTGCTTTGCCATGCTAGGCTATGGGGCTGTGTGTTTCTATTGGAGCACACATTTTAGGGCAAGGCCTCCAAACTCTCTAAACAAAGGGCCAGTTTACTGTCCTTCAGGCTTTTGGGGGGCCAGACTGTGGCCAGTGGAAGTAGAAACATCCCCGGCATCAGTGTCAGTGCCCCATTGATGGTGTCAAGGCAAGGAATAGTGCCCCTTCATTGGTGTCAGTTGGAGAAAGTGTCTCATCTATGGTGTTAGTGGGGGGGGATGGTGCCCCATTACTGGTGTCAATTGGAGGAATAAAGCCTCATTGATAAGGTCAATGGGAGGAATGGAGCCCCATCATTGGTCTCAGTTGAAGGAATAAAGCCCCATTGATGGTGTCAATGGGAGGAATGGTGCCCCATCATTGGTCTCAGTTGGAGGAATAAAGCCCCATTGATGGTGTCAATGGGAGGAATGGTGCCCTATCATTGGTCTCAGTTGGAGGAATAAAGCCCCATTGATGGTGTCAATGGCAGGAATTGTGCCCTATCATTGGTATCAGTGGGAGGGAAGGTGGTTCCTTTCTCTGGAAGCATCCTATGGAGCCACTCTTGCATGCAGGGAATAGAGTTGTGTCTCCCTATACCAGTATGTAGAGAAACAAAATTGTACCCCCTTGTACTTGGGACTTTTGAAGGCAGACTAAATAATGTTCTTTTTTATAAAAATAGAACATTTTATTACATAGTAGATAAAGGTTTTTTGGATGTATACATCGCCAATACAAACAGTACAATAAGATAAAAAATTTCATGTGAAGTTCCAAGGATATTCGGATACTTCTCAATTTCTGACGCGTTTCAGGAACTTGTCCTTTCTTCAGGGGCAATGCTGCAGAGAAGTATATTCTTATGGAAAACAGAAAGCTAGGCTCTTCATATGAGTGTGCAAAAACAGCAACACCACTATACATAAAGCTGAGACAGATGAAACTGTGCAAGCAGAAATGTGCTCCCTGGATGGGCAACGCCGCCATTTACTATACAGGCACACACAACTCAGTGTTTGCCCATCTTCTTTGGGATCTTCCCAGCTTTTTTATAGCGTTATTGGCGCATGCACAATCTGTTGTGCCCGCCATGCAATATTTGTTATCCGGAACTATCTGATTGGACCGATTCCTTTGGGAACAAAGTGGAAGTGGTGGGGGCATAGGTCGTGTGTGTGGCTCCCTGCCCATCCAGGGAGCACATTTCTGCATGCACAGTTTCATCTGTCTCAGCTTTATGTATAGTGGTGTTGCTGTTTTTGCTCACTCATATGAAGAGCCTGGCTTTCTGTTTTCCATAAGAATATACTTCTCTGCAGCATTGCCCCTGAAGAAAGGACAAGTTCCTGAAACTTTCCTATAAATGGCAATTCGAAGATTCGTGCTACTTTGCAGCAGTAAATGTACGCGAGACAGTCGTTAACCAGCATATCTCATTATGTAGAAAGTACATGGTAAGTAAGGGGCAGGCATAATACATCCAAGTACGTATTGCTTTTTACATAGATCACAGTCCCCGTTGACAATGCCTTCATCTGCTTTTCTCTTCAGAAGGATGGCACCATCTTTATTTAGGCATCATCCAGGGTCACCATTTACTTTCTGGACTGAGATGTTGGCTCAGAGATGACACAATCATTGGCGTGCGCAGGGGGTGTGCCAGGTGTGCCTGGGCACACCCTAATCACTATGTGCGAAGCCCTACTGCCCAGGCTTCCCCCTCTTGCTGGCCCTGCAATGCTGCTGGCTTTTCTCCTCTCCCCCGCTGCTGCGGGGGATGTTTAAGGATGGAGAGCGGGGGAAGAGGCTGGTAAATATGTAATTTACTGGCCCCTTCCTTTTCTAAATGAACATAGCGAACACACACTCGCTCACTCTGTCCATTCATAAATGAAGCATAGTAAACTGTGTTTACTATGCTTGAGTTTGTGAATTAACAGGAAGCCACTCAACACAGAGCACTTCCCATTCATTCACTGTCCAGTGCAGCTGAGGCTGCAGCGAAAGGCATGTGTGTTTGAGCTTTGGGGTGCACACCCTAATGCAATAGGCTGCGCACACCTATGGACACAATTATGTAAATCCTGGTGCCCTGTACATCTTGGCAATGTTCACAAATGTCTGGCAGCTCATTTCCTGCTGAAGCTTCTCACCTTGTGAAATCCTACAAAGGTGCACTGTGATAGAGGAGATTGAGGAAATGCTTTCTCCTGCCTGTAGCAGACTGATGACATCACCTTAGCCTAGGTTTTCTGTTTCAAATGCCATTTTCAGCACTTACCTACCTCCTTAGACCCTGTCTGTCATTATGGTCACTTACTGACTTGGCAATATCCACTGGCGGCTTAACTCTCAATAAGACACAGGTTAAATCCAACACAATTTTACTTCAACTAATTGCAGTAGAGTGACGTTTTTCCAGTCTTCTGAAGTGGCCCTGTCTCTGCGGAGAACTAACACTGAATAAAGGAACATGGAAGCAGTGGCGTAGCGTGGGTTGTCAGCACCCAGGGCAAGGCAAGTAATTTGCGCCCCCTAACCCGTCGATAATTTTGCAAAAAAACCCAAATTTCTTACTTTTTGCTAAAATACAAATCCAAAAAAAAAATATATAAAACATTTTTTTCATCGGTTTTGGCCGATTTATATTCTTCCTCATATTTGTGATTAAAAAAATCGCAATCGGCGTTTATTGATTGGTTTGCACAAAAGTTGTCACGTTTATGGATGATGAGAATTCATTTCTGGGGTTTTTATTTTTTTTAATAGTAATGGCGGCGATCTGCGATTTTTAGCGGTACCGCGATATTTCAGCGGACATGTCGGAACATTTTGACACTTTTTTGGGACCATTGGCATTTATACAGCGATCAGTGCTATAAAAATGCACTGATTACTGTGTAAATGCCATTGGCAGTGAAGGGGTTAACCTGCAGGGGGTGCTCTAAGGGTTGCCCCCTGCCCTGGCTGGGGAAGGGAAGTGATCACAGCCTCCACATACAGGAAGGCTGTGATCACAGCCCTTCCCCCTCACACAGAGCGGAGGTCCGTGTTTACATACACGGACCTCCGTTCTTTCACTCCGGGGGGGGCATCGCGGGTGGCCGGCGGAGATCGAATCCACCGCACCCGCTCCCTGGCCCTCCCCGGACACAGTAAGCACGCGCGCACTCACTGGGCGCGATCTCACAGCCGCCGTCATATGACGGCGATTTGCGCAGGAGCGCCACCTTGTCGCTGTCAATTGCCAATCAGCAGTCGGCAAACGGTTAAAGGTTGCTAGACTCACTGGCTTACATCAACTTATGTTGAGCTGGAGCAGCTACATATGGATCGAAATCTGTCTCGTCACTGTTGAACCAACCAAACTTCAATCCATCTGGTCAGCTCAACATGCCAGTCTTGACCTGCACCTGCAGACCGGGAACTGTAACATCCCAAAGAAACTTCAGTTTTGGAGATGCTCTGCTAGCACTACACAGCCAGCCCACTGAGCCCAGTAGTACTCCAGTCCAGTCATTCCTGACTCCTGTCACTCGTGACTCCTACCTTTTTTTTCACCGGCTGTCCCGGACAGACCCAATCACAGCAGTCAGCAGGCTAGGTTTTCTCCTCCAGGTCCTCCTAGGTTTTCCTCCTCCTGCAGCGTCTGTCACCACTGGCTCCCTCTCTCCTCTCTGGC
>BLSH010428867.1:799868-830947 GCA_018402905.1 Glandirana rugosa | reverse complement strand
CAACCGTCACAGAGACTTACGAGGGGACACCGCGTTGGGAAGAGACGGGGTGAAAATAAACAACGGCCTCGGTGTTCGAACCTGGTTTATGTTGTAGTTCGACTGGAGAGTTTAGTAGAGACTAGTTAGTAACTAAGGTAATAGGGTTGAAAGAAGGTTAATGTTACAGGGACGTGTGGTGATCAAAACAAGAAATGTTGAGAGATTACGAAAGGTTACGGTCAAGAGAGTTCGGGGGATTACGAACAGGTTAGAAGAAACCTTGTCCAAGAGGTTTGTCTGACACGCCTTTTTTGGGTGGAACGTGAATATGAGGAATATCTTCCCAATCATCATTGTCTAGGTCCGGTATGTCCCACAGCCATCGGGCACAAAGTAGGTAGGGATGCGATTACCAGGTGGGAGTATAAGTGCAAGGTGGGTTTTTTCCGCACAGTCTGTTTGGAGAACCTGTTCCAAAGAAGATTGGACAAGCATTAGGGGGCTTGAGAGAACTGGCATTGGAAAGCATTAGAGAGTTGTAAAGAACAAAACTAGTGGTGTGCAGGGACATTGTAATTGGAAGAAAGTTGGGATAATGGAATCAATGATTGATCAGAGATGATTTGAGAGGTCAGCTTGATGTTGTATTTGGTCCAAGCTTGTGGCTCCGGCAACAAATAAAAGTGGGGCAGAGAAGGGTTGCGCCACAGGGGAGCATTCAGAGACACTGCCAACTTTGGGTACCGTTCATATGCAAGGCCAGCCCTCCAGGCCCTTAGAGTAGTAATCATGGAAAGGATAAAGGATAAGAGGCGTGAGGGCCTCTAAATAATAGAGTTCTAAGGGCTTCGAAAGAATTGACCACTGCACCCTCTAGAAGTGGCAGCCATATTTTTTACTGGCAACCTTTTATTATCACTGGCATTTACTGGCAGGAGAAAAGTGCACGTTTTTTACTAGCTGCCAGTAAAAATACTGATGGTTGTCAACACTGGTCCCCTGTATGGATATGGATTTCCCAGACAGATTATTAAAGCCCAACTGAACTTTTTATTTTACATCAGCAAAACTGTTTCCAGGTATATCAAACCAAAAGGCGTGCAAGTTCTTTCTCTTTAGAATGCAGCCACAACCTGAATTAAAACAACTGTCCTTGCTTGAAGAGCTATAGGTCTAACTCAGCAGGGGGTACATTGGACATCTCCAGAGAGACCACTTCTTCCATACACAGGAAACATGCTGGCGGGGGACTAGCTTTTCTACTCAGGTTGTGGCTACGGAAAATAATTCAGACTTTGCACACCTTTTACTTGGATGCATCTGGAATGTATTTAGCTGATTAAAGCTAACAGTTCGATTGGGATTTAAAAGTTCTGCTTACATTTTATGTGACCATTGATATTATATTGCTTTTTCTTTACTGAAGAGATTAGTAAAACTGCATGGCCTGACTTTGCAAGGCACAAATAAATAAAAGGATGTGGTGTTGGGGTGATTATGTTCATGAGGTAGATGCATTTTCCAATAAGTTATGCCAGTCCGAACTGCATTTTAGGGTGTGGCAGCCCACTTTTATTAAATTATACACATAGAGATCAGTCGCCCACGCAGGAGTTTCCACCATTAACTTGAAAAGTCAACTGAAGATGCCAAGCCACCTGGCTTCGTTGATAGGGACATCGTTGCTCTTCTTACCAGTCCTTCTGACTGCATTGCCCAGCTCTCCTAGTTCTCTCACCTAGCCTTTATTCACAGCTGCATGGCCCTCTCCTGGCCTTTGGATAGGGGTTCTCCTGACACCCCGGCTCTCTTGCAGCTCCCTGTTGCTCTGTCACCACCTGCACTGTGCAGACATACACTCTCTGGCTGCCCCTTGCAGCCTCTCCCTGATTCCTGGGGAAGGGAGTACTCCAGTCTCTTGGGTAGAGCCCTGAGCTATGCCCGAGTCTTCATTATAAGGGCTGTGTGCACATGGACACACACCCTGCTGGTCTTTGACAAAACCTGGACACTGGGTTGGAGACTTCTTCCCACCCAAGCCACTTTGAAGTCTCCGAGCTCCAGACCCTGATTTGGGATTAATAAAACCCGGGGGGGAAAACACCTTTCTCTGCTCAGAATTGACATTCTGGAGTCCAACACTCTGCATTTTTTCAAACTCTGTCACTTTCCCTTAAATTTTCACAGTGGCAGGGCCTTACACTGGGGTATAACACAGAGGAGGTAAAAGTAACATGTTTGTTATTTAAAAAAAAATAAAAACAAGACTTTACAACCCCTTTAAGCCATTTAGGAATAATGTAGTGGCAGATTTGCTATTTATCGCAAGTGACATTTGGCTTGTTATAAAATCTATAAGCAGAAGGACATTTTTTATTTTTTTTTTAGTAAAGGACAACTGTACACTGTAAGACCCAGCAACACCGCCCCTTCCATCCTCACATTAAAAAATCTAAGTTTTCAAGGTACCTAACTGTTCCTAGTGGAGACTCAATGGCCACATCTAGCACCATTTCTTGCACTGTAAACATCAGGTCACACCAAAACAGGTTCGCCACATTCTCTGTCTGTAGATAGGAATCTCTGCAAAAGGTAATAGTAATCCAGTCATCAATTTTGCATATGTGGCGGGCAAACCCATTACCTTCTATGGTGACAGGCATTGGACTTAGAAATTAAATTAATTCATCTGAATACAACAGCAGCAAAAATGATCACAATGAAAAATGCTGATAATGGTGCTCCAATACTAATACAATTTTCTTGTGTCAGAAAAAAACCCACAAATAAAATGTGCAACTGAGCACCCAAACTACCATAACAAATGACCCGGTCTATATTGCATTGCCGGAAATCCAGATCCAAGCTTGCCTTATATATGACTGTGCTAAGTAAAGGTTAAGTTTTATAGCCAGTAACTCAGCTGGAACCAATTTACTACATATATTAACAATAGTGACCGCTGACCCAAGTACTTTTCATCGATGTTTCACCATATTAAAATAGAAGCTATAAAAGATTTCCCAGTGAAATCTGATCGCAATGCTAAATTAAAAGTGACAACAACTAATTTTAAATGTATGTATTTGGGGCAAGCGTAGGTTTTCAAAGGGAGGGGATTTCAACATTTCTTCAAAATATTCCTTTTGGATATAGTACTGAGGTAAGATTTTAAGGGTACAAATACTTTATGTATGTATCGTTACTATTATCAATGCATTAAAGTAAGATCTTTCAGTAAGACTCCTTTCACACTGAGGCAGTTTTCAGGCGTTTTAGCGCTATAAATAGCGCCTGAAAATTGCCAACCCAGTGTGAGACCCCAGGTTCTTTCACACTGGGGCAGTGCGCTTGCGGGACGGGAAAAAAAGTACTGCAAGCAGCATCTTTGGTGCGGGTTGGGAGCGCTGTATACATGGCCACTTTTAACCCCCTTCTTGGGGGTTAAAAGTAAAGCACCGCTAAAACGAGCGTCGCTTTACCGCTATCGCCATCGTGGCCCCAGTGTGAAAGGGCTCTTACTTTACTAGTCTGCATTAACAGATTGTTGACACACACAATGTACAGCAGCAGTATAATTTTTCAAAAATGGTCTTTCCGTTTATCAGTGAAATGCAATATCTGAACCCCAGCTAAACTGATATCATAAGACTGCTGCAGGCAGTACTATCATCTACAAAAAAATATACAGTAAAACCTTGGATTGCAAGCATAATTCATTCTGGAACCATGCTTGTAACCCAAAGCACTCGTATATCAAAGCGAATTTCCCCATAAGAAATAATGGAAACTCAGATGATTCGTTCCACAACCATTTATTCATAAATCTTTCAGTTTTAGTATATTCCATATAAAAAGATTATAGCAATGTGATAGGTTGTGTAACCATAAAATGTCCTTCCACAAATGGCCGCCTCCACAAGGGGATTAGAAGCAAAATCCAGCAGGAGCTACAGAGTATAAAAGAGAAGAGAGGCGCCTCTAATGCTGGCCATACACTATATGAAAAATCAGCCGGAAATCGGTCATTTGGACAGTTCGTCTGTTTTTCGGCCAGTTAATGGGCACAAATCGGTAATTGGTTGGGACGTTTTTGAGCCAAAAAAACAAAGGACAAGTTTGGAAACGTACGATAAATCGAAAGGTTAATGTGTTTCCCGTCCAAACTGATTGCACTAGGCATATGTGAAAAAACAAAGAAAAAACATATTCATGTATGTCCATTGAATGATTTATCGGTTATTACCTGATGGCTTTCACAGCCAATTGTTCGTTTTTCGAAAATGGGTTTGGCCGATATTTTGTATAGTGTATGGCCAGCATAAGTGTAGCAATATGATTACATCTAATGAATCTCACATGGTTGATGATTAAAACAGGCACATCTAAAGCCTCGTACACATGGTGCGATGGTCGTACAACCGGATGTCCAAAATCGTATGTTGGCTGTTGTGTCTCGCATACTGACGTGCACTAAGCGATCGTACGACCAAGCCTAACGTGGTGACTTGCTATGATCATATAAAGAGGAAGTTCAGGTGAATGTGGTTTGTGAATTAGGAACGTAGGTTTACAGGAACGGACACTTCCGGGTGTTCCTGAATTCTGAGCATGCGCATTTTGTACGTACAGCTTTGTTGGCCCAACTTCTCTGTACACACGGTACAACAGACATACGACGCCTTGTTGTACAACAAAAGTTTTCTAGTCTGTTCATCCAACTTCTGTTGTACGACCGTCGCACATCGGCTGTTCTAATCGCACGTACTAACGGTCAGATGATCGTACAACAAGCTGTTGTACGACCATTGTTGCACGACCGTCGCACCGTGTATACGAGGCTTAAGTATGCAGGCATCCGGGGTAAAGCTGTCCACATAGACTACCCTCCGCACTGCTGGCTCTCACTGCTGTCAGTCTGAAAATGTGACCGGGAAGACTATCCTCCAGTACAGCGATCTGAAAGCGAGGCCTGATACGCTCGTGGAGTGCAGCATGGCAGGGATGACATTGATGGTAGTGCTGAGGATGGTCCGTGTGGACATTTTTACCCCAGATGCCTGCATACATAGATTTGCCTGTTTAAGGCTGGGTTCACACTAGAACCCACAGCGGCTCACAGCAGGGGTCCAGTGCATCCTGGTTCATCCTTTCAAGTCCGATTTCAGCCCGGATTTTGGGCTGACTTCAGACCTGAAATGGTCCAAAAGACACACAGCGTTTTACTGCAAAATGCACCGGACCTGCTCCGGAGATATGTGAACCAGCTCCATAGATATGTGAACCCAGACTTAATCATCAACCATGTAAGTTGCTAAATGTTGTACCTTCATTACATGTAACCATATTGCTACACTTTGAGGTGCCTCTCTTCTCTTTTATACTCAGTTGTGACTTGACACTACTTGTATATTATTATATTAATATTATTATTATACAGGATTTATATAGCGCCAGCAGTTTGCGCATATCAAGTCAAATTTTATTTAAACAATTTGCTTGTCTTGCAAAACGCTCTCAAACCAAGTTAGTCTCAAACCAAGGTTTTACTGTGTTTCAATTGTTTATTTTTATCAATGCGAAATGAACGAACAGAAGAAGAATTGAAATCAGATTAATATTTGGTGTGATTACTCTTTGGCTTCAAACCATAATCAATTCTTGCACACTCTGTTCACTTGTACAAACTCAAGGATTTTGTAGGATTATAGTCAGGTGTATGATTAATCATTTATACCAAGTAGGTGCTAATAATCATAAATTTCATATGTAGGTTGAAATGCAGTCATTAAGGCCCCTTTCACACTGGGGCTGGCAGGCGGTAGCGGTAAATCCCCGCTAGTCTCAGCGGGGATTTAGCGCTGTTATAGAGGCACTACGGCGCCGCTATGCAGGCCGGTGCGGGGCACTTTTAACCCCCCACAAGGGGTTAAAACGGGGTTAAAAGTGCCGGCGCGCCGCGCTACCGAGGCGGTGTGCAGCCGCTTTGGAAGCGCTGCCCATTGTTTTCAATGGGCAGGGGTGGTGGAGGAGCGGTGTATCACCGCTCACCGAACCGCCCCAAAGATGCTGCTTGCAGGACTTTTTGTAACGTCCTGCAAGCGCACCGCCCCAGTGTGAAAGCACTCCGGCTTTCACATTGGGGTGGGTGGGGAGGGATTTTTGAGGCGCTTTACAGGCGCTATTTTTAGCTAAATAGCGCCTGTAAAACGCCTCAGTGTGAAAGGGGCCTAACTGAAACAGAAATAGCTGTGTAGGAGGCTTAAAACTGGGTGAGGAACAGCCAAACTCTGCTATTAAGGCGAGCTTGTGGAAAACAGTTTCATGTCACAGGTCATACATCATGGCAAGACTGAGCACAGCAACAAGACATAAGGTAGTTAGACCGAGCCTCTTTTTGAGAGTCGGTGTTTACAAGTTAAATTACTTGAACCCCAAACATTATATATTTTTTTCTAACACCCTAGAGAATAAAATGGCGGGCAGTACAATACTTTATGTCACACCGTATTTGCGTGGTTTTTTTTTGGGAAAAAAAACATTTTTTTGAGTTAACAGTAAAGTTAGCCCAATTTTCTTCCATATTGTGAAAGATAATGTTAAGCAGAGTAAATTGATATCAAACATGTCATTCTTCAAAATTACGCCCGCTCGTGGAATGGCAACAAACTTTAGCACTTAAAAATCTCCATCGTCAACATTTTAAAATTCCTACAGGTTACCAGTTTTGAGTTACAGAGTAGGTCTAGGGCTAAAATTATTGCTCTCACTCTAAGGATCGCGGCAATACCTCACATGTGTGGTTTGAACATTGTTTTCATATGCGGGCAGGACTTGCATATGCGTTCGCTTCTACACGCGAGCTCACAAGGACGGGGCGCTTTAAATTTTTTTTTATTTTCTTATTTATTTTACTTTTTACTTTTACACTGTTCTTTTAAAAATATATATATTCACTTTCATTCCTATAACAAGAAATGTAAACATTCCTTGTAATTGAAAAAAGCACACCAGGACCTCTTAAATATGAGATCTGGGGTCAAAAAGACCTCAAATCTCATATTTACACTTATTGCAATAAAAAAATAAATAAATAATGACACTTAAAAAAAAAAATGTCCCCTTTAAGAGCTATTGGCGGAAATGAGGTTTGACGTCGCTTCGGCCAGTCAATGCTATGGAGCCGATTGGGCAGCATATTCCGTTCACTCAGCATCCGGTGCAGGGGGGGGGAGCGGGCGCGATCGTCTCCGCTGCTACCGGCGCGTTCGGTAAGCAACGGAGAGGACGGGAAAATGGCGGGAGGGGGGTGGGCACCTCTCCTGCCACTGATAAAATTGATCTTGCGGTGACACCACCGCAGAGACCACTTTTGTCTGAAACAGAAGCGCCGGCTGAAAACAAAAATACAGGGGTTATGGTAGCTATCTGCTACCATAACAATGGTATTCCACTTCAAAGGAGTGCCGTATAATGAGGGCGGGCAGTCTAGAAGTGGTTAAAGCAGACTGGAGTTTAAAGGCATGCTATTCAGTGGTTGGCAAAGGAAACTTAATCCAGCAGATGAAAGACACATCATGCTTACTTCTTTTCACCTTTAGAAGATGTCCAGCAGTACCATTAGCACAGAACTGGTGGAAACCAGTGGGACCCAGGTATAACTATCTACTGTCCAGAGAAGTCTGGCCACAAGTTGTCTTCATGAAAGAATTGTGGCCAAAAAGTTATGACATGGCAGCAGGTGCTCCGGACTGATGAGTCAAAATTTGAAATATTGTCTGCAGGGAACAGTGTCTGCAGGCAACAGTGAAGCATGTGGAGATTCCTTGCATGTTTGGGGCTGCATTGCTGTCCTCAAGGCTAGAAAAAAGGCAAATGCTTATCTATCCTGCCATACTAGTGTCAGCTGGTGCTGGAGGATTTTGGAGGGCGGGCCCACACCAGGTCCACACTCACCCTACCTTGGAGCCCTCCAGCTGTCATGTCTCCCCTGGTGCCTGGTGCCGTGGCTTCTGTCTTGACCTGGTCTTGTTTCCGGGTCTGGGTCTTCCTGTTCTGTTTGGCTGGGAAGCTGTAAACCGATTTGTTGGTATCACAGGGTGGAAGGGCAATATGAAACTGGCCAACTGGGGCCTCGGGATGTAGTCACATGCCTGGTGACGGACCTGGTAGAGACCTATTGGTCCAGCGCCCCACAAAGTGCGCGGCCACACAGATGGTGCGGTGGCGCTCCTTTTGGGCCAGCCGCCACTGTGCCATACTATCAAGGAGGCATGTGACTGGTCCCAAATTTATTCTGCAGCAGGACAACGATCCCAAACATACAGCCAATGTCCTTAAAGTGGTAGTGATGTGATTTTTTTTTACTTGCGCCTACAGGTAAGCCTATAATAAGGTTTACCTTTAAGTACAGTGAATATCTCCTAAACGTGAAATGTTTAGGAGATATTCACACTGGAAGCAGCCGGTGACATCACCAGCGCATTGCCTATGATGGTCCAGCATACTGTGCCAGACCTTCAGAGCTCGATGCCACAGCTAAGGGCTCCCACGTGCATGCGCATTAGTGATGTAATTGCGGTCAAGGACCACTCATACAGAGGGACCCCGCAAATCCAGAAGGAAAACCGGGGAAAGAAGGAAGCCATGTCAGTGCACTGCATACTAGCACATTATGCCATTGGCTTGCAGATGATGTTGTAATGCTGTGATTTACTACTGCTTCAAGAACTATCTTTAATGTAAAGAAGAACAAAGAGTCCTGAAAGTGATGGTTTGACCCCCACAGAGCCCCAATCTCAACATCATGGAGTCTGTCTGGGAGTACATGAAAATACAGAAGGATTTGATGGCAGCCTATATCCACAGAAGATCTGTGGTTAGTTTTCCGAGATGTTTGTAACAACGTACCTCCTGGGTTGCTTCAAAAAGAATTGATGCTGTTTGAAGGCAAATGGTGGTCACACCAAATATTGGTTTGATTTGGATTTCTCTTCTGTTCATTTACTTTCCATTTTATTAATTTATATATAAAAAAAAGAAAGCATTAACACTTATATTTCTAAAAACATTCTTAATTTACAGCATTTTTCACACCTGCATACAACTTTTGCACAGTAGGGTATGTGAGAGCTAAGTACCTGGAAGACATATACTTTACTTAGCATCCATGCACTAAATATCAAAAATAGATTGTATCTGATGGCGGATCCACTTTATGTAGCCCAGGCACAGGAGATGATGGCCATGTTTGGCTTGATTAGGGTGGCATTCTCTGCTTAAGCCAAAATCCAACCAATCCTTCAAGCTAAGGCACAACTCTGAAATTCTACATTATTTGCTGCCATGTGGGTAAATGGAGTGCACTTGCTTGTCTTCTAAAGCAGTGGTTCTCAACCTTATGGAGACCGGGACCTGATAAATTCTTCCAAAACCTTCTATGCAAAAAAGTAAAAAAAAAAAAAAAAAAGTTTATACAGACACAATAAAAGTATTGGAATACAAAATATGTATTGAAACACTGGAAAACTCTGGACAGGGCTGGGTGTCACTGTGTGGGGATGGGGGTTCTGGAGGGGACTCTGCAGCAGACTTCGTAGCCTTGTAGGGTATGAGATTTTTGGATGGAGCTGGGGGAAACTGTAGGGGCAGGGGGGCACTATGGGAGACAGGATGTTCTCTGTGGGTTAGGGAGCACCATAGGTGGTTGGAGGGCACTCTGACACTACAGAAGGTTCAGGGCCACTATGGGGGCTGAGGGCTCTGTAGCAAATCAGGGGGCCCTGCAAGGGGCTGGGTGGCACTCTGGGAGGTTGGACAGTACCATGGGGCTGGGGTGCTAAGAGGGCCTGGGGGTACTGCAGGCCACTATGGGAAGTATGGTGACCCTATGAGAGCTGGGAGGCACAGACTGGGAGGCACAGTGGGGGGATCTGCAGTGGAAGGTCTGTTGATCCATTTGAAAATGGTGCCCATTTAATATTTGTGGCACTGTCAGACAGCACCAACTGTTCAGCATTGGACAGGATGGAAAGCCTTGTCCGATCACCATTGTCCCCCAAAACCATGTCATCTTATGGCACCCTTATCCTGAACCCTCCCTAATCCATAGACTTTGAAGCAGGATTCTATTTAAAAAAAAAACACACAGACAAAACAGCAGATCAACAGACTGTCTTCTTGGACCCTTAAAGCGTAACTGCAACCTTGGTACAGGTGCAATTGGTAGCAGTATGATTTTAATATGTCTGGGAATTTTCTTACTTTATTTTTAACACTTTTTTGTACGAGTATTTTTATACATATTTTTCTGTATTTGCTTATTATTGTGGGATACTGACAAGTTGCACAACCCTATGAAATCTGGAGAATGTGACCTGGAAATATGGACTGATGAGACATTAGAAGAGACAGTAATAATATGTTATAATATATGTACAGGTATTTACATACACAGGCTACAATTATACATCGTGCAATACTTCTTCACATCTGAGCTGTCACTCTACACTCAGAAAAAGTACAGGAGCTTCTTCTTTGGGGGAAGTTAGTGTGTTTTTGGACCCAATAGACCACCTTAAAAATGTGTGGTTTTCACATCTAGCAACCGTCTCCTCCTCCTAGTAAGAAGCTTTCCATTAGCTTAAACAAAATGAGTGTCTCATAAAACTGCAATGCAAAATCCCATGAAAATGCTTACCCTCCAATGTGAATCCTGGCTTTAAAAGAATTTGGAAGTTTGTAGATATCTGTGTTGTGCTACTGCCATCTACTGGCAACACAAAGCTTTTGCAATCAGGAGTTCCAAGGAACTTGAGAAAACTAAGCTAAACAAAAATGGCAGCCACCCTAATTTACAACCAGCTTTTGGAGTAATGCCCAGTACACAATATAAGATAATTGGATGAACTATCATCCGGTTTTCCTCGAAAATTCTGGAACGGAAAACGGTTTTCCTGACATACTCCATGGCAGCATAGGACACCTCTCCGATAAATCTTTGCTCTGTCCTGATTGCCGTGTTCCTTTTTTGTCCTCCTCCGTTGGACCAAGTGGATGGTTCATCTACCTGAATATTCCTTACCGCATGAATACCTCTGGTGCCAGGAGAACATGTCCCTCCGAAAGGCCCTAGCTGAGAGCAGGGTTTGGAGTGTGCAGAGTAGCGCTGAAGAGCAGGGGATATGTGCGCCGCCCAAAAAGCCCAGCTGAGAGCGGGTGGCCCTTATCAGCAGATGGACACAAGGAAAATCCCTGGTGAGCATATCGCGGTGGAGTGGTGAGATATACAGTGTTTCATGGCAGCAAGTGTTTGTTTTTTTGTATGTCTATTTACTGGATTTTACCTCCTGTGCATCTTGAGAGCTTCTCTGCAGACAGTAATGGCGGCAGACTGGAGCTCTGGCCACCACTTCCTCCTCCCTATGTCTGCGCACACGCGGCCGCGGGGTGAGAACAAGGCACCAGGCAATGACGTCACACCATAGTTTAAATGGCCAGGGAGCCCTGCACAGCCTCGGGAATGCATTCAGGTGTTGCGGCAGCTTCCCTAGGATGTGTGGACAAGCTTCTCCGGTACGGTAGGCGGCGGGGGGTTCTGGCTCTGTGAAAGACTTTGCAAAGCTCGCTGGCTTCTTTGGTAATGGTAAACTGGTAATAACGGTAATCCAGAAACAATAAAGAGATGTTGCATAGACAGTATAAGTACTCTTATGTACGGTCCTGATTGAACTTCTTTATCTGGAATGTTAACAGGATCCCACTCCCAAAACGGTATCCAGTCTTCATCCTCTCTTTCCTCAGGAACTGGTTTAATAATCTTTGCAGATGATCTTTTCTGTGATCTGGTCTTGGGAGAACTTGATCTTTCTGAAGGAGTGTCTAAAGCAAGAGGAACCCTCACAGCATCAGAAAGGAGAAGCAGATGATCTCTATGCCACATCTTCACAGGACCAGTCTGACCTTCTGGCTTGATCTGATAAACAGGTAGTCCAGGAAGTTTCTTACAAATAACATATGAGTGAGGTCTCCACCGAGCAGCTATTTTGTGTTTTCCAGGCACTCCCAAGTTCTTCAACAACACCCTATCCCCTGGTTGAATCTTCTGAACTCTCACCTGAAGATCAAAATTCTTCTTATTCCGCATTTCTCTAGTAGTGGCGTGTTGTTGGGCACTCTCATAAGCTTGCTTCAGATTCTTCCTAAATCGATCTACATAACCTCTATAAGACACCAAAGAAGTGTCATCAGTAGATGTTCCAAAGACCAAGTCAATTGACAACCTGGCCTCCCACCCAAACATGAGAAGATAGGGTGAATATTCCTTGACATCACTCACAGTGCTGTTGTATGCATGCACCAAAGTTGCTAAGTGATTTCCCCAATTCGGTTTCTTGTTAGATGGCAGTGTACCTAGCATATTTAACAAGGTTCTATTGAATCGTTCAGGCTGAGGATCTCCTTGAGGGTGCCCAATAATTAGCATAATTGGTAGATGAGCTTACTTTCTAAGTCTCTTCCTTGATCTGAATGAATTCGGACCGGCAATCGATAGTGAATAAAGAATTTTTACACTAATACTTTGGCTACAGTGGTGGCGTGCTGATCCTTGATAGGCTTGTGCATATCTGGTAAAATGATCAGTTACCACCAATATGTTACTTCTTCCACCTGTATCTGGTTCCAGGCACAGGAAGTCAATACATACCAGGTCTAATGGGCCATGACTATGCAAGTGCTCCATAGTAGCAGTACTAGTTGGGAGAGTCTCTCTGTATACAAGACATAAAGATTTGCAAAAATCTTCAGCTTCCCTTCTCATATTTGGCCAATAGAATCTGCTTTTAATCAACTGGAAGGTGCTTTCTTTACCCAGATGTCCATGTTCATCGTGTAATGACAATAAAACTGAACTGCAATGTTTTCAGGTAGCTACAACTGCCAGGTTTCTTCTGTCCCTTCACTAAGGCCTCGCATATAATAAAGTACTTCATCTTTCAGTTGTAATCAGTTCCATTCATGATGCAACACTCTTGCCTGAGTAAGAGTACTCTTCAAAAGCAGTTGAGGATTTTGTTGAGCCATAGCCTGCAAGGTCACTCGTCCAAGGGGATCTTGTTCCTGATCAGCTTTGATCTCCTTCTTCGTCCACCTAGGAAGCCCTTCACTCCTCACTAGGGTCACTCCACAGTAAGATAATGGCACTCCTCCTGGTAATACCCGTATGGCTTCAGCAGCGACCCCTCCTCTCAAGCGATGAACCAATCCATTGCAAAAACCTGTACTCCATCTGCGGGCACGAAGGTCTACTCTCGAGTTTCTCGACTCTGCCGATAAGGTTGACGGCACAAAGCATCTGCATCCCTATTTCCAGCACCAGGAACGATACTTGAGACTAAATTGGAACCTAGCCAGAGCAGCCAACCATCTATACCCTGTAGCATCCAATTTTGCAGTTGTCAGCAAATAAGTTAATGGATTATTATCAGTTTTGACAACAAACTGAGCTCCTTACAGATAGTCTTTTAGTTTGTCCACGACTGCCCACTTTAAAGCCAGGAACTCCAGTTTATGAGCGGGATAACTTTTTTCCGAGGGTATGAGGCTTTGACTCACATAAGCTACAGGCCGCAGATGACCACCATGTTCCTGATAAAGTATTCCTTCCAATCCATCTCGACTGACATCTAAATGAAGCTCATAGGGTTTAGAAGGGTCAGTATAAGCTAGAACTGGAGCCTCAGTTAGACTAATCTTCAAATGTTGGAATGCTTTCTCACACAAGGGAGTCCACTGCTCACATATGGATTCCTTCTTTCCTCTTCGACCTGTCTTCTTCTCTTTCAATTTCTTCCATCTTCCCCAGTGGCAACAGTTCATTGAGTGGTTTGGCTATTTTGGCAAAATTAGCCACAAATCTCTGATAGTACGAACAGAACCCTAAGAAGGATCGCAGCTCTGTAACAGTCTCTGGCCATGGCAATGCAGTCACTGCTTCCAGTTTCCTTGGATCAGTGGCCAATCTATCAGCTGACACAACATGGCCCAAGTAGGTAACTGAAGTACGGTAGAACTGGCACTTCTCTAAGGACAACTTCAATCCTTCTTCATGGAGCCACTCCAGCTTCTCAAGCCGTGCTTAATGTTCTTTCAGGGTTCTTCCAAACATAATGATGTCATCTAGGTACACCAAAACTTCCACCAGATTCATGTTTCCCAAAGTACTCTCCATCAGTCTCTGAAAAGTAGCTGGAGCTCCTGTCAATCCTTGTGGCATTCTATTAAACTCATAGAACCCCAATAGACATGTGAAGGCTGTCTTCTCCTTATCTTCTGCACACATGGGTATCTGATAGCACCCACTCTTCATGTCTAGCACACTGAACTATTTAGCTCCTGCCAGATACTGCAGAGCATCCTCAATCCTTGGAGTGGTATACTGATCAGGAATGGTTCTTCGGTTGAGATTTCTGTAGTCAATACACATTCTTTTTTTTCTTTGAGACTTACATTTTTATTTGTCAAGAAAAAAGCATATACAAGGAATATAATTCACATTTGTAAATATGCAGATAAAGGTAGCAGATACTTCCATACCTAGTAAATTCATTGAAACCTCGTGTAAGTTTAGAATTGACATCAAAGAGGTGATACAAACAAGTTAAGCTTAGGAGAAGAGAACTGAGAGGACAGAGCGCGCTGCCCCTGGAAGAGGGACAGCGCCTTCCGTCCGCACAGAGCAGCATGTGAAAATGATAGGTATTTACTAGCAAGTGGTGGATATAAGACAGGATCAAACCAAATGACAGTGCGTAGTCGCTTTGGGGAGGTCTCTGCTTAAAGTTGCAAGTTACACGTAGGGTGATGTAACCAAAGGGTCCATCTTCTTTGGAAGATTGGGACTTGCAGGTGTGCCTTGGCATATATGAATTCCATGAGGCATTGGTTGTTTAAGGAAGAAAGTATGTCCCCTATAGAGGTGGGATCTGCCGATTTCCATTTCCTGGCTATGGAGAGTCTGATGGCTATGAATACGTGGGTTAAGAGAGCATGTGCGTCGAATGGCCAGGAGTCCAGGTCCAACCCAAATAGTATGAGTTGAGGAGAGAGGGTTGCAGGCTTGCTTAACAGATCTGATAAGAACTTGGTAACATCATGCCATAAGGGGGCCAGTTTGGGACAAGACCACCAGATGTGCATGGTTGTTCCGATCAGACCGTAGGTTCTCCAGCAGTGGGCCGTGGTTATTGAGTAGATATTGGCGAGTTTCGCTGGGGTAAGATACCAGTTGTGAAATAATTTTTGTACACCTTCCCAAGGGGTAAGACATTTGGAGAATTTCAGAGGAGATTGTAGAGTGCGGAGCCACTGCTGGAGGGTATACGTGCGGTGGAGCTGGTTTTCCCATTTTAGGATGTTGCATGGTTTTTTGTCAGTGGGAATGATAGCCAACAAATTGTAGAAGTAGGATTTGCCCTTCTTTGTGGACTTAGTATTGAGGTAAAAGTGTATGACATGCTCCATAAGAGGGTTATTTGAGCTAGACAATTTGGAGAGAATAGAGCGGACTCTGAAATATTTGAAAAGGTCCTTGGCCGGGATCTGGAATTTATTCCTCAGCTGCTGGAAGGAAAGACGCACAGTTTTATCGTATAGGTAAGCTAATGAAGTTACTCCAGCTGGAGACCAGTTGAAAAGGGAAATGTCCGGCATAATGGATTGTAATGCTAGCAAGGGTAGATCTTTTAGGACTTCATGAGATATTCCATCCGAAAATTGCAAGAGCGAGTGCCACGTTCTAGTTGTGGCGTTTACAGTGTATACGAAGTTGTGTTGCTTCTGATTCTGTAGCAAAAGTGCAGAAAGTGTTTGCTTAGGTTCCGTTGTTAATGCTGCTTTCTCAATTTGTAGCCATGGAAATTGCGTGGTTGGAGTCTACCAACTTTTCGCGTGTTCAAGTATAGTTGCTTTGTAATAAGCGCTGATGTTAGGTGCGCCCATACCTCCCATAGTAGTTGGCGAACATAGCGTAGATCTTTTAATCCTCGGATGTTTATTGTTCCATATAAATGCTGACACAAGTGCTTGCAATTTATCGAGATGAGAGCGTAAGAAGGGTATAGGTAGAGTTCGGAAATAATAGCGTATGTGCGGTAGCAAATACATTTTGGATAGTGCTATGCGTCCTGCCCAGGACGCTTGTACGTTTTTCAAGTTTTGCCTCACCTTGTGCAACTTGTCCAATAGTTGAGCAAAATTTCACGTGAACAAACGTGAAGAGGGCATGGTTAGAGAAATCCCACGATATGGCAGTGTTGAGTTAGGAGCCCAGGAGAAGGATGTGATTTTGGCAATGCTACTTTTGATTTGATTTTACAGATTGACACCAATCATGGCCGATTTAGAGTTGTTTATTTTGTAAAGGGATGCCTTACTAAAGAGGTCTAGGGTGTGATGGAGGTGTGGTAGTGACAGCTGAGGTTCTGTGATGGAAATTATCACATTGTCTGCGTAAACAGTGATTTTGTGCTCGCATGTGGCGATAGATATGCCTCGGATAGAGTTATTTGAGCGTATGGCAACAGAGGGCATCCCTGTCGTGTGCCATTAGAAATTTTGAAAGACTCAGAGAAAATCCCCAAGTTAATCACTCTGCCGTTTGGGGCTGAGTAAAGAGCCATAATGGCTCCTAGAAGGGGGCCTGAGATGCAGAATTTTAGAAGTACCGCTTTTAGGAAGCTCCCGTCGACTCTGTCGAACACCCTCTCCGCATCAAGCCAGATGAACTGAGAAGGCGTCCGACTGCGCTCCACCCATTGGAGCAGGCTGATATATCGCCTCGTGCCATTTGAAGCCTGTCTGTCATTCATAAAACCCACTTGATCTAGATGAACAAGTTGGGATATCACAGAGGACAGGCGGGCTGCTAGGAGTTTGGCATAGAGCTTCATGTCTGTATTTAATAGAAAGATCAGCCTTGTAATTCATCTTCTGTTGGTTTGCCAGGTTTAGGAATAGCGGTTATTGTTGCTGCCAGTGATTCTGCCGGGATCATGCCCGTCTGTAATGTATTATTAAACGCTGGAAGTAGGAATGGGTTGAGTGTGTGTGCAAATTGTTTATAGTATTCGTTACTAAAGCTGTCTGGCCCTGGTGCTTTATGTAGTGGTAAGGAAATGATTGCTTTTTTGAGTTAAGATTCGGTAAAGGGAGCGAAAATATTTTGTAGCTGTTCATGTGAGAGGGGTGGTAATGTCAGGTTATCTAGAAAGCATAATATATCATGCGGAGTGGGAGCTGCAGTTATGCCTGACTCTGCTAAATTATACAGTTGAGCGTAGAATTGGCTGAAGCGGTCCACTATGTCTTTAGGATTAGGAAGGCGCGTTTTGTTTTGGGAGAGAAGATAGAGAATTTTCACTTGTACTAAATGCTTTTTCGTTTTTTTGCAGGGCATGCCTCTGGTTTGTTATGATTGGCGTAGAAATTTAATCTCAATTTTTTGATGGTTAGGTTGAAGTTTGAGTGAAGGTGTTTACTCAGCGTCCTTCTCAGGTTCCTGAGATCTTCCCCTAAAGTTGGGCTTGGATTTGCTTTATGAGCTTTTTCAAGAGTGTTGATCTGGTTTAGCAATTTGAAGGTAGTAGCATTACGATTTTTCTTCTCCTGGGCTCCAAATTTCATAAGAAGACTTATAACTTATAACTGCCTTATGGGCATTCCAACAGGTGAAAGGACTCATCACAGAGTTTGCATTAAGTTGAAAAAAGTCTGTAATAGCAGATTCAATATGTTTCTGGTATTTAGGTTTAGTCAACAAGGAGGTATTGAGTTTCCACCGTTTGCCCATTGTCGTGTGGTCTGTAGGAAATACTTTGATTGAAATTGGGGCATGGTCAGATCTTGTAATGTTACCAATTTTCGCATCCTGGATGGATTGTAGGGTGATTTTGTCTACCAGAGACATATCAATTCTAGAGTAGGCGTCATGAGTGTGAGAATAGAAGATTAAGTCCTTTTCAATATCATGAAGGCAAAGCCATGCATCATAAAGATCTTCTGTTGATAAAAAGTTAGACAAGGCCGTGGACTTTTTCCTAGAGGAGTTGGAAGAGTCCAGGGCCGCATCAACTACGTGGTTAAAATCCCCACATATGATGAGGGGATGTTGTCTGAAGGGAGCTAGTTTTTCTGCAATTAGCTGATAAAACTGTGATTGACAGGTGTTGGGGGTATAAAGATTTACCAGGGTCATTAATCGATCATTAAAGGTGTCATGCAAGATAATGTATCTACCTTGGAGATCGATCTCGGAGTGTAGTAATTTAAAGGCAACTGTAGTGCGTATGGCAATTAATACTCCTGCTTTTTTCTTAGGTACGTTTTGACATAAAGCACTGTGGATATTGCTTATGAGTACAAGTGGGCAGTTTAGAAGCTGCAAAATGTGTCTGTTGGGCACAAATAATATCAGCCTTGCTGCTTAAAGATTCTTTCCAAAATAGTTGTCGCTTGAAGGGTGAATTGAGGCCTTTAGTGTTTGATTCAACAGAGGATTGTAGGGAAGAAAGAAAACGAAGGCCCCTGCTACTCTGCGCTCTTCAAATACACACTTATGAAATACCAGTTGAGTGAAGCACTTAATGCTATTTGCTAAACCAGAAGGAAGTTGGGTTATGAACCCAAAAAAAACGAAGAAATAAACAAAACAGCAACAAGTTAAGTAGCAATATAAGTAGAGTTGAGCGAACACCTGGATGTTCGGGTTCGGCGGGTTCAGCTGAACTTCGCGGAAACGTTCGGGTTCGGTACCGAACGTTACCCGAACTTGACCCTGGACCCCATTGAAGTCAATGGGGACCCAAACTTTTCGGCACAAAAATGACTGTAAAAAAGTCCTGGAAAGTGCTAGAGGGCTGCAAAAGGAAGAAAAATGGGAGATATTATTAGATCTGCAATCTGCCCCTCAAAGCAGTAGTAATGTCTACCTTGTCCAGTATCAGATCGTTCTGTAATCAGATCGTTCTGTAATGCAGGATGAGAGATCGTTCTGTAATCAGATCGTTCTGTAATGCAGGATGAGATGTTAGAGATCTACAATCTGTCCCTCAAAGCAGTAGTAGTAATCTCTACCTAGTCCAGTATCAGATTGTTCTGTAATCAGATCGTTCTGTAATGCAGGATGAGATGTTATAGATCTACAATGTGTCCCTCAAAGCAGTAGTAGTAATCTCTACCTAGTTATTATCACTGCAATCTGTCCCTCACAGCAGTAGTAGTAATCTCTACCTAGTTATTAGATCTGCAATCTGTCCCTCACAATCTGTCCCTCACAGCGCCGGAAGCATCCTCTCCGTACACTAACCTGAGAGCATGTGACATGCAGCACTGTGACTCCAGTCTCATATAGAGGCTGGGTCACATGATGCACTGGTCAATCACAGCCATGCCATTAGTAGGCATGGCTGTGATGGCTTCTAGGGAAAACCAGTGAAGCACGTGTTGATTGGCTGCCCTGCAGCTATTCAACATGCGTGATAAAATACCAGAACCCAGAACCCGAACCCGGACTTTTTCTCAAACGTTCGGGTTCGGGACACGGACACCCGAAAGTTCGGTACGGACCCGAACTTTACAGTTCGGGTTCGCCCAACTCTTAATATAAGCAATCGTAGCTAACCAGAATATTAAGTTACGTTTAACAGAAAGTGCATAGCACTTTTTCTATAACCTGGGGGTACAAAAAACAAAAAAGATACCGAGTGTGACAGAAACAACAATGAATTAAAGTTACTCAGCTGAGATTCAGTTGCTCCTTATGATGCAGAGTATGTTGAATGTGCAGACAGGGTTGGTTGGGTTGGTCGCGGCCTTGGGGTCGATAGGAGGATGGTTGGCCGTGGGTGGCCTGTTGAGATCCCCTCCAGTCCGGTTGTGGGGGTGGTGCCGAGATGATGCCCCAGTTCAACAGCCTCTTCATGCCTTCTTTAGGGGAGAGTATATTTGTAGGTTGATTGTGGTAAGTAACAATCAACTTTTCCGGGAAGCCCCACTTGTAGGGTATGTTGCGTTCACGCAGAATCAATGTCACTTGGTTGAATTCTCTGCAGTTCCTGGCCGTGGCTGCAGATATGTCTGTGTAGAGCGAGATGTTGGCATAGGATTCTGGGAGGGATTTGTTTATACGTGCAGCGGACATGATCTTTTCTTTGATCTGATAGAAATGGGCGTGAGCCAGGACATCGTGCGGAACCGTGTCTGGTAGATAGTTTGGTTTGGTGATTCTGTGAGCTTGGTCTATAGTCATTTCTGATGGTGTCAGTTGTGGTATAAGCTTAAGGAACATCTGTTGGAGGTATGATGAAAGTTCTGCAGGTTTGACAGATTTGGGTATTCCTCTGAATTTTATGTTGTTCCTCCTGGAATGATCTTCAAGGTCAGCTACTTTTGCTAGTAGGTAATGAATCTCATCCACATGTTGGTGGAATGCATCTGACACTTCCATCAGCCTTGATGCTTGATCTGTGGTATGTCTCTCTAGAGCCTCTGTACGGACCTCTACTTGGTCAACTCTGGATTGTAGCATTGTTAAGGACAACCGCAGTTAATTTCTTAGATAATTTTGTAGTGAGAGGAGCATCATTTTCAACGTGTGTTCCGATGCAGGTTGGTCACTGGTGGGAAGGTCCGCTAGAGAGTCATGGGTGCCTGGACCATCCTGTCCTGCATCCCAATGCTGTTTTTTGAAAAGTGGGACCTTGGAGGGCGAGGGAGCAGGAGACTGCACTGCTCTTTTGCTCCTATCAGAGGGAAAAACCTGGCAGAGCTGTGTATTGTGCTCAGAGCTATCCATCTCTTCGAGTATAGTTGTGGGTGACTGTGGTCCATCCTGCGGCAGAGACGGTAAGAGAGGGGGAACCATGCTAGATCCCTGTGGGGACTGCGGCATGTCTTCTGCAGGAAAGAAGTCTGTGATATGCGTGTATGCTCCTTTTTTGCTGCGGTTGGCTTTGGACATGCTCCTGTACAGTGGGCTTCACTTATGATTTTCTTTTCTTGTTGGTTATCGGGAGGCGCTGGATCTCGGAAACAGGTAGGCCAAGACCAGAGGTTCTAGTGAGACATAATCCCCAGATAGCTACCCAGAGGCAAACAATAAACTTTAGTATTTGCGCCACAGTAGAATTGGTGAAGGTTGGTGTGGTGTATAGCTTTAATGAAATAACAGTTCAAGTCAATACACATTCAGTCCCGTTCTTCTTTTGCACCACTATTATTGGGGAGGCATAAAGACTTCTGGACTCCTGAATTACTCCAGACCTTTTCAATTCAGCCAGATGCTCCCTCAAATCTTCCAGATCACTAAGAGGAATCCTTCGGGCCCTTTCTCTGAACGGTTTCTCTTCTTATAAACATATTCGATGATGAGCACTCTTAGCGCATCCTACATCAAAGTCATCATTAGTGAAAAATTTCTCCCACTGTCGTATTTGTAACTTCATCCTTTCCCTCCATGCAGGAGCTATACCAGCAGCACATTCTTCCAGTTCCTTCCTTTAGACCTTGCAGGCTCTTTCCTTTCTGTTCTTCTGCCGGTGTCACTGGAGTGGCAGCACTTACTTGGCCCACAGACATCCAGGCATTCAATGTCACTGGGTGATTGGAAACATTTTGTAGTAAAATTACAGTAAAGCTTTGGTAGGTACGATTTCAGGGACCATAACTAACCCTTCAGCTTCAGTCTGTGCATCTGTCTCCAACACTACAAAGGGTCCAGGATGATCCCACGTGAGCTTCGCGGTAGCCTTCAAGCAAGTAACTTCCCCAGGCTGGAGCACCTTCTCGTGTGTCTAATTTCCACAAACGACCCACTCCATGAACCGGAGCCCTCTTTTCCTGAATCACTTGCTGACAGGCTTGATGCAATGTGGGATGTATCTTCTCAGGTATAGCCCCATCTTCTCCTATCACTTTTTCTACAGCCAGGGTATCAAAAGTTTTGACCCTTCCAGTGGCAGCTGACCCAAAGGAAATCCTGATCGGAATATAACCATCGTAAGGGAAGCGGTTAGTTCCAAGACTCCAAATCTCCAATTCTTTCAGCTTGCTCAAAGGAATATGGTGCAGGTACTGATCATAAACCAGTATCTAGCAAAACCTGAGTGTAGATGCCCTCCACTTGCACTGATACAGTAGGGGATGGCCCCACTAACTTTGGTAGAGTAACTTTCTTGATCTCACTAGGACTCCTCACCTGATCACTCTGAGAGGATCTGACTCCGGACCTAGCAACTGGCCCAGTATTGACTCCCTGCGCCTGACCCTCAGACCCCAGTGAAGGGTTAGAGGTCTTCTCCTTCCTTGGACTTCTCTTCTGTGGACTCCTTTTCATTGGACTTCTTAATTGGCCAGGTTCCCAGTTGGCTCCTTCACTGGGACCCTCTGAAGTTTCCCGCTGGCTGAACAGCTAATATCTTCTGTAATTTTTCTTTTCTTTTTTTCGGGCACTGTCGTTTGAAATGACCAGACTCCCCACACTTAAAACACTTCCTAAAGCCACGTCCATCCTTCTGAGCAGTTCCATGGACTTCCATAACTCTCATCAGGGTTTGTTGTAATTTGCTCTGTGCTTTTGCCACCTGAGCTAGAAGTTTGACTGGAGATTCTTCAAGGATGGGTGAGGCGGTAGCAATTCTAGCGCCTTCCCCCCACTCAGAACCTTCTTCACTATCAGCCTCATATAGTTCTGACTCAACTTGAACTTGTTGGGCAGATGCTTTTCCAGCTTTTGGGGTAGCACTCACTTCTGCCATATACCTCTGATCCTTCTCATCAATCAAGGTTTCCTCTTCTTTGACCACCTTCATCAACTCAGGATACGTGGGTGCAATCTGGATTCCTTTTAATAGCAGCCGCAACACGATAGGGTGGTTTGGTCTTGCCCCTTGCAAAATTCTCTCCCATCTTGACCGGTCAGCTTCGTATGGGTCAATCCCTTTTTTCAGTAGGATTTGATGTAGGATCCGATCCACTCTGACGACATAAGCAGACAACTTCTCCCCTCTTTGCTGATGAGTATGTTCAAACTTATACAATAGATCTGGGATCTTCTCCATCCTTTCATACACTGCACGCAGAGCTTCAATATACAGGCAGTCCCCTAGTTATGAACATCCGACTTATGAACGACTCCTACTTACAAACGGAGAGAGACAACAGGAAGTGAGAGGAAATCTCCCCCTAGGAAGGGAAATTCACTCCTGTAAGAGTTATTATGGGAAAAAGATGTCTCCACTAATGCTTTATCACCAAGGATTGTTTCCACAACAACCCAAAATTTTCAAAATCCAATTATCATTGGGACAGGAAGTGAGGTGAAATCTTGAACAGAAACATAGACAGCAAAACAAACATTACAGGGGTGTTAACTCTTCCCTATGCTATCCAAAAAGCTTAAAAATATTTGTTTTGGCTGAAGCTACACTTAAAAAATGTATCTGTTCCGACTTACAAACAAATTAGACTTATGAACAAACCTACAGTCCCTATCTTGTTTGTAACCCGGGGACCGCCTGTAATCCATAGCCACACAATCCGGTTTCCCTCTCCTTAGACTTCAGATCACATCCACAGCAGGGCTCCTTAGGCTTTCACTCAGCCGCTGCCTTTTCACTGCTTCTGGCACATTCCAATCTTCCACAGCTTGTATGGCCTGATCCATCTAACGTTCACTTCCTCCCCTGCAGGAGTAGGTGTACGGCCAGAAAAATATTGCAGCTTACGATAACCCTGATGGGCTGTGAGATCATGATTCTTTATCAAACTTTCCACCAGTTGACCCATATGCAGATAAAAAAAAGCATGTGGCATCCCTTTAAGGGCAATCTCAGCTTCTTTTTCTTCCATGTCTGACTTCTCAGCAACACCTGAAGATTCTTCCTATATGGCTCCTTCTTCTACCTTCAAGGGTATGCAATAGGCTTCCAATCCATTTGTCAAAGTCACCATACCCTCCTTGAAATTTACAGGAACTCTTTCCCTTCATTCCATTGACTAAAGCATAGGTGTCATCTTCCTCATAGTCTGTTCTCAGATCCACAACATAGGACCCCTGAGTTGGGTAAGCCCCTCTCAACATCAGTCACACATTGTTTTCAGACCACCCAACTCCAGGCAACTTTAGTACTTCTAATCGACTCCCTTCCTCTTGAGCCCACTTAGTGGCAACAACTGAGTCCATCTGGTTCTTGGGTGGTTCTTCAGACATTTCAAGGTTCACCATAGGGGGAATCCTGGACGAGCCTCCAAATGTAGCGCTGCCCCCTTGAGTGTTGCTTAACCACTTCCCGACCGCCGTAATCAGAATGATGGCCGGGAAGTGGTTGAGTTATGCTGACTGGGAATCATATGACGTCCTCAGGATAACATCCACCTGGGGGGGGGGGGGGGGCGCGCATTGCGGCGATCGGTGGTGTGGGGGGTCAGTCTGACTCCCCCGCATTACCGATTTTCAGTAAAGGAAGCACTTTACCATGTGATCAACCGTGACCAATCACGACTGGTCACAGTGTAAACAGGAAGAGCCATTTAATTTATTTATTTAAGTGCATAGTATTGAAGTGGTTAAAGAATCAATTCCCCCTTGGATTTCCTCATTCAGAGAATTCTCCACCACCCATGACACTCTTGGTTCACTCATATTGCAAGGTTCTATGAACAATAACTCTATTCCAGGAATGGAGACCACAACACAGGTAGAGTTTTATAAAAGTTTACTTTAACCCTTGTTTCTGCAAGAAATAACTACTTTATAACAGCAAGTGTTATAATCCTTCACATAAGTATTCACAACTGAGGATTCTGGTGAACAAAGGGAGTAAATGATTTGTACATTTTCACCACTCCCTGTATTCTCCAACAACAACAATAGTTAACCATTTGCCATCCGCCCACCATCAAATGACGGTGGGGCGGAGCGGCTATTGTTCTGGGTGGATGTTATATGACGTCGCCCCTTTAAGCCTGGATTGCGCGCGATCGGGCACACGCACCATGGCTCTGTCGGTGTCAGCGTGTCCCCAGCACACACCGCGTCACCGACGGGGGTGAACAGCCATGGTTACGGCTGTTTACCATGTGACAAAGTCACGGCTGATCACAAATGGCACGCCCCCCATTCGCACGGCGCATGCGGGCGATCAGAAGCGCGCTGCGCGTCAGTGGCGGCGTGTTCCCGGGGAACACTGCCTGTCACCGACACTGGTATCAGCAGCCAGCTGGCGGCTGCTACCTTGTGATCGACTGTGAACTACTTCACAGCCGATCACATCCAATGTAAACAGAGCGGTAACTCACTGTTACCAGCTCTTCTCTCCTCACACAGTTTCTAGAGTGAGGAGAGAAGAGCTGGGATCAGTGAGTTACTGATCTGTAAAGTAAAAACACACTGTCACATCCCCCCTGCCCCCCCCCAATGCACCAGTCACCCAACAGTCACCCCATCTGCCCCCATAAAGTGTACCTGTCATCATAAAGTGCACCTGTCATCATAAAGTGTACCTGTCATCATACTGCCATCATAAAGTGCACCTGTCACCCGTCAGTGACCGTGGCATGTCATCCATCAGTGACCATGGCATGTCACCTCTCACCCATCAGTGACCGTGGCCTGTCACCCATCAGTGACCGTGGCATGTCACCTCTCACCCATCAGTGACCGTGGCCTGTCACCCATCAGTGACCACCGTCAGTCATCCGTCACCCATCACTGAACACCGCCAGTCACCCATCACTAACCACCGCCAGTCACCCGTCACCCATCAGTGACCACCGCCAGTCACCCATCACCCATCAGTGACCACCGCCAGTCACCCGTCACCCATCAGTGACCACTGCCAGTCACCCATCACCCATCAGTGACCACCGCCAGTCACTCATCACCCATCAGTAAACACCACCAGACACCCGTCACCCATCAGTGACCACCGCCAGTCACCCGTCACCCATCAGTGACCACCGCCAGTCACCCATCAGTGACCATTGCCAATCACCTGTCAGTGACCATCACACCCATGAGTAAACATCACCTGTAAAAGTCTCACACATGTGTTATCGCCATACTCGGGGGGGATTAGTAGAATGTATTTTGGGGTGTAATTTTTACTATGTACATGCTATGTGTTGGAAATATCATATAAACTGACAACTTTGTGTAAAAATAAAAGCGTTTTCATTTTTTCCCCACATTTTCCAAAAACTACTGGAAAAAAATGAACCATTCAAAAGACTCATTATGCCTCATAGATTATACATTGGGGTGTTTGCTTTCCAAAATGGGGTCATTTTGTGGGCAATTCCATTGTCCTGGTGCTCCAGGGCCTTCAACAATGTGATAGGTCGTCATGACATTAGATGTGTAATTTATGTCCCTAGAATACCTGACGGCACTCCCTGCATGTTGAGCCTCTGTATGTGGCCAGACTGTGAAAAAGTCTCAGACATGTGATATCGCCATACTCAGGAGGAGTAGTAGAATGTGTTTTGGGGTGTAATTGGTGGTATGCATATGCTGGGTGTGAGAAATAACCCGTTACAATGACCATGTTGTGAAAAAAAAAAGAAAAAAAAAATCTTCATTTTGCAAAGAATTGCGGGAAAAAATTACAACTTCAAAAAATTCACCATGCCTCTTTCTAAATACCTTGCAATGTCTACTTTCCAAAAAGGGGTCATTTGGGGGATATTTGTACTTTCCTGGCTTGTTAGGGTCTCAAGAAATGAGATAGGCCTTCAGTACATGAGGTGTGATCAATATTCAGTGATTGGCACCATAGCTTGAAGACTCTATAACTTACACAAGGACTAAATAATGTACACTTATTTGGGTTATTTTTACCAAAGATAGGTACCAGTATAAATTTTGGCCAAAATTTACAAAGAAAAATTACTAATTTGCAAAATTGTATGACAGAAACTAAGAAAAAGGCATTTTTTCACAAAATTTTCAATCTTTTTTTTATTTATAGCACAAAAAATAAAAAAAACCCTAGTCATTAAATACCATCAAAAGAAAGCTCTATTTGTGTGAAAAAAAAGGAAGCAAATTTCATATGGGTACAGTGTTGCATGACTGAGTAATTGTCATTCAAAGTGTGATAGCGCTGAAAGCTGAAAAATGGCCTGGAAAGGAAGGGGGTTTTCGTGCCCAGTACTGATGTGGTTAATAAAAATATAATTCCTCCAATTGAGTTTAATCAATACCTAAAGGGTCTTTGAGAAAGAAGACGTAATTTGGTAGTATCTACTGAAACTGACCAGAGAAATAGTACAGTGAATCCCTATTTCAAATAGATGACCAAAAGGATAAGTTGGTGCCACTCAATGGATTCTGTTTCAAAAGATAGACAATATTCTATAATGCACAGCTATGCTATATTAATTAACAGTTGAATTATAGCTAAGCGACTACACTAGATAATTATGACTTCTGTTTAACTTCTCTTGTTCTGGCTAGAGAGTTCTTAGGAGATTAAACAATACCAAGCATATATCCCTGAGTATATAACTGGGGAGAAGATGAGATGATGTAGACGTAGCAATCCTGTCTTGCAAAGTTCAATCAGTCTTCTGCCGGCAATAAGAATTTAGGTACCTATGAATACTGTGCCCTTTCAATCACTGGGATGAGGCACAAAGAGGTTAAATTCCACTGCACTAAAGAAGACTTTGCAAAGTGCACTGGCTTCTCTGAATAAACTGGTAACAACGGTAATCCTAGAAGCAATAAAGAGATGTTGCATAGACAGGATAAGTACTCTTATGTGTGGGCCTGAGCCTGCTCACCGACATAAAAGGACTGTAAGCGGACAGACGATTCAGCACTTCAGATGAAGATGCTGGTAACGCTGGGACTGTTAGTTCATACAGGCCGCTTGCTCCTGGGATGTAGAAGCCATCCACTGCACCCCTTGCAGCTCTCCTGATCGACAGACACGACTGTTGAAGCAACTGCTGTGCCTTCTATCCAAGCAGAGATGAGTTTCAGATGGCTCCGTGGTTCACTCCCTGTGATGCTGGAGAGCGATGGCTAGCTGTGTCACATGCAGATAATTCAGTTGGCTGGAATGCTGTACATAGGACACAGGCCTATGGTGAGTAAGTGCCAATATTTTTTCACAATTTTTTGGACCTGTGGTTGTTGGTTTGAGTATTTTGTAATTATATCGGACATTTTGTTTCTGAAGTCCCGCTTTTCACATTCAGAACGGCAACATCACTAAAAGATAAACTAGTAAGTAGTGAATTCAAGGGTGAATTTGCAAAAGATTTATGTAAATATAAAGGAAACTTCATGTGTGGGTCTTGCGGTTACTGCAGGTTCATGTATGTAACCAAAAATCCCAAGCTCTCTAATGGGACAGTGTTTAGACCAAAACATTTTGCCAATTGTAGAATGCCCGGGGTCGTATATATGCTCATGTGCGACTACGGGTGTTTCTACATTGGCAAAACAAAACTGGAATTCTGGCACTGGGCCTATAGGCACATTCACAGTATCAGCGACCCAGTTCTGCCTCTGGATCGCCATACCCAACTAGTTCACCAGGGACGATTTCCCAGGATAAAATTTCTTATGCTGGATAGGATCCACCCGAGCTCCAGGGGAGGCGACTGGAACAAGAGTCTGCTTCAACTGGAGCTCCTGTGGATCTACATTTTGAAGGCTACCCAACCTCCAGGCCTCAATGAGGCGGTTTGTTTCAAACCATTTTTGGACAATTTTTCATCTGGGGGGATGGAAAAATAGCATCCAAATTGCTACCCATCGTCCTATGTCCATTACTATCATATCTGAAGGCAGGAAATTTCAGTTCAAAAGACTAGTATTCTGTATCGTTTTCTATTATTATTCAAAGTGTGTATGTCTGTATTTCTATTATGCAAATCTACATCTTTGATGTTTTTGGTTGGTCTCATGCTTCACCTTCTTTCCGCTTGTTCTAGGAATGTAGACTGATGGTCCGTATGCTCTCCATTCATAATAGCCTGTTTTTTGCCTCAATTTTTTGTAATAATTGCAATATTACTTATGTCCACAAGATGGCGGTCCTTTTTGGGAGAAGGTTCAATGACACACTCCTCCCACCTGATTAACAACACACAGCTGATGTAGTTTATAGCAATTGAATAAAAAAGGGGGAAAAGGGGGAAAAAAGGGGACTTGGTGGGACTTTATATGAAACATATGAATATGTTTCCATCTCTAATTCAGTTACAAAGAAAGAAATAGGTGGGACTTTATATGAGGTATGTGCGGCAAGAAAAACGCATACATTCTCAAAAACACAAGGTTTATTGCTACATTGTTGCATAACATGTAAAATACTTTTCATTAGTAGGTTTTTGTCTAAAATGACATCATGTAACAAACGTAATAATATATAGAAGACTGGCAACAGCAATAATTGATACATTGTATAATATGTGAACGCTGCATCAAAATAATACATTGTAGAATATATATAAGATAGCCATCCCAGATGATACAGACCACCTCAGAGACAGTATGAAGATAAAATCTGTATAGAAAAATTGGTTGAACCATCCAATGTAGATGAAAATGCATCCAATAAGCCCTACGCACGTTTCGTGGATTTATTCCACTCTTCAGGGGCAATTGCATTTAGTATCTGTGAAAAGACACAAAAAAATATATAGATAATACAAAGCATTCTAACCAGAATGCCTGGCTAACTGAATACTGACTAGACGGGGAGGAGTGCTTATCCCTCTAAAAGTACTTACATATGAACAGAACCAGGGTGGCGAAATCGCAGCAACAGTGCCGCAGGCGTCTGTGATGGGAGCTGAGGTACTGGGATCCAGGGGATAGAGCAGCAGCACAAAATAAACCTCACAAGGAGGAGAGTATCCAAAGGTGGTGTGTAGGCTCCAATACTATAATAAGAAATATTGATTAAGTGAATGGTTGTACTAAATTAGAGTCATGCATGAAAAGTGAATGAGAACCTCCACCAAAGACAAGCTAAAGATAGAAAAAAGGCATAAAGAAAATCCAAGCTTAACTAGAAATAATATAGAACCTCGTGGGTAGATGAGTATGTGCACTAAACCACTATAGTGAATTGGAAATATATAAACTCCAGTGATTACCTTGCAGTGAACAGCCATGATGTGTACAGTGTGTGATGCCAGAAGGAATGATTGGAAAGAGTTGAGGGTCTTTTTTGCTCCCAGCCCAATCTGGGTCCCGCCCAGCGTCACGCTGGCTTGACGAATGGGGGGGAGGAAGGGGCATCCCCACCCAACCAGCCGCAGCTGTAGAGAAAGGTTGCAATCACCAACCTCCCCATAGTCAGCCTGGTGGAAAAACTTGCCTGCATCAGGACACCTAGATCAGGGTCATGTGCACGGCCTGTAGGCGTGGCGCCGATGCAGGAGGCACACCAGCCCAATCCCCCCACTGTAAAAACAGATGGGGGGGGGGCAGGGGGGGCAAGCCACGTGCATCGCAGCTCCCGGAGACAGACAGGTGCAGCACAGCCGATGCAACCCACACCAAAGTGTTAAAAAATTAAAAAGTCAAAATTCAATTGCACATAAGGAAAAATCTGCATTGGAATGGAACAGCCTGCTAAATATTGTATTGGTATAACCTAGTTAGAATGAGGTCTGTAATCAGCTAGGTAATAATATTGGTCACACATAGTCACAATGGCCGCATAACATACCTACATCCCTAATAATCATTGAATAAAAAGGGGGAAAAGGGGGAAAAAGGGGACTTGGTGGGACTTTATATGAAACATATGAATATGTTTCCATCTCTAATTCAGTTACAAAGAAAGAAATAGGTGGGACTTTATATGAGGTATGTGCGGCAAGAAAAACGCATACATTCTCAAAAACACAAGGTTTATTGCTACATTGTTGCATAACATGTAAAATACTTTTCATTAGTAGGTTTTTGTCTAAAATGACATCATGTAACAAACGTAATAATATATAGAAGACTGGCAACAGCAATAATTGATACATTGTATAATATGTGAACGCTGCATCAAAATAATACATTGTAG
>BLSH010428867.1:788146-799767 GCA_018402905.1 Glandirana rugosa | reverse complement strand
GCACGTTTCGTGGATTTATTCCACTCTTCAGGGGCAATTGCATTTAGTATCTGTGAAAAGACACAAAAAAATATATAGATAATACAAAGCATTCTAACCAGAATGCCTGGCTAACTGAATACTGACTAGACGGGGAGGAGTGCTTATCCCTCTAAAAGTACTTACATATGAACAGAACCAGGGTGGCGAAATCGCAGCAACAGTGCCGCAGGCGTCTGTGATGGGAGCTGAGGTACTGGGATCCAGGGGATAGAGCAGCAGCACAAAATAAACCTCACAAGGAGGAGAGTATCCAAAGGTGGTGTGTAGGCTCCAATACTATAATAAGAAATATTGATTAAGTGAATGGTTGTACTAAATTAGAGTCATGCATGAAAAGTGAATGAGAACCTCCACCAAAGACAAGCTAAAGATAGAAAAAAGGCATAAAGAAAATCCAAGCTTAACTAGAAATAATATAGAACCTCGTGGGTAGATGAGTATGTGCACTAAACCACTATAGTGAATTGGAAATATATAAACTCCAGTGATTACCTTGCAGTGAACAGCCATGATGTGTACAGTGTGTGATGCCAGAAGGAATGATTGGAAAGAGTTGAGGGTCTTTTTTGCTCCCAGCCCAATCTGGGTCCCGCCCAGCGTCACGCTGGCTTGACGAATGGGGGGGAGGAAGGGGCATCCCCACCCAACCAGCCGCAGCTGTAGAGAAAGGTTGCAATCACCAACCTCCCCATAGTCAGCCTGGTGGAAAAACTTGCCTGCATCAGGACACCTAGATCAGGGTCATGTGCACGGCCTGTAGGCGTGGCGCCGATGCAGGAGGCACACCAGCCCAATCCCCCCACTGTAAAAACAGATGGGGGGGGGGCAGGGGGGGCAAGCCACGTGCATCGCAGCTCCCGGAGACAGACAGGTGCAGCACAGCCGATGCAACCCACACCAAAGTGTTAAAAAATTAAAAAGTCAAAATTCAATTGCACATAAGGAAAAATCTGCATTGGAATGGAACAGCCTGCTAAATATTGTATTGGTATAACCTAGTTAGAATGAGGTCTGTAATCAGCTAGGTAATAATATTGGTCACACATAGTCACAATGGCCGCATAACATACCTACATCCCTAATAATCATTGAATAAAAAGGGGGAAAAGGGGGAAAAAGGGGACTTGGTGGGACTTTATATGAAACATATGAATATGTTTCCATCTCTAATTCAGTTACAAAGAAAGAAATAGGTGGGACTTTATATGAGGTATGTGCGGCAAGAAAAACGCATACATTCTCAAAAACACAAGGTTTATTGCTACATTGTTGCATAACATGTAAAATACTTTTCATTAGTAGGTTTGTGTCTAAAATGACACCATGTAACAAACGTAATAATATATAGAAGACTGGCAACAGCAATAATTGATACATTGTATAATATGTGAACGCTGCATCAAAATAATACATTGTAGAATATATATAAGATAGCCATCCCAGATGATACAGACCACCTCAGAGACAGTATGAAGATAAAATCTGTATAGAAAAATTGGTTGAACCATCCAATGTAGATGAAAATGCATCCAATAAGCCCTACGCACGTTTCGTGGATTTATTCCACTCTTCAGGGGCAATTGCATGAGGATACATGAGGGGGGGCGCTTTTTAACTTTCTGCTGGTCACTGTCCCCCTCCTCTATCCATGTACATGTAATACATACAATAAGCTTAGTACAGACCACAGATCAGTGCGGGAAATACACACAGTTGTCCCTCCTCCAGCTCCTGTGTAACAGCCATGGATGAGGGAGGTGGCTTCGGTCTGCTTCTATGGTATGAGGCAGGGAGACAGCCAGGGGCAGAGCCGCTGCCACGGAGATCGCACCGGCACATCAGTGTCTTTGGTGCTGCCCCTGCTGGCAGGTCTTTGGCGCACTGGAACACTAGGCGCGGAGGAGGAGGACGCTAACTCCTCCTCTGCTTTGCATGCTGGCAGGGAATCCCGGCCGTGGTGTCACTGGTTGCTAGACGCCAGGCGGCTCTAGAAACCAGTGGCCAGAGTCTCAGGTGGAGGCGGAGCGAGCGCCAGCACTATGGTGGGGTTCGCTCGCTCTGTCTGCTTCATTCCGGGACACTGTATTGTCCCGGAATGAAGGTGCCCGGGACCTGGGACAGACCTGCCAAATGCGGGATTGTCCTGGGCAATCCGGGACCTGTGGTCACCCTATCTGGCTGGCATTGCACTGCCATAGTGTGTCACATAACATGGCTGCTGGGACAGGGATCTGTGCCTTCCCTTAGTAAAATCAACCTCCCCCACAGTGAGAAAACACTTGTTAGGCACACATTTAACCCTTTGATTGCCCTAGATGTTAACCCGTTCCCAGCCAGTGTCATTAGTACAGTAACAGTGTATATTTTTAGCAATGATCACTTTATTAGTGTCACTGGTTCTCACAAACTGTCACTTAGTGTCCGATTTGTCCACCACAATATCGCAGTCCTGCTATAAGTCGCTGATTGCCACCATTATTAGTAAAAATAAAATGTGTCCCCAGATTTAATTTGAAAACTCTGGTCACCTTAGCCTAAGGCCTCCCCTCAGACCACTGTCCGTCCAGAGCACTGTGTGTGCATTGCAGGCCTCCTCTGACCACCGGCATCCAGGGCACTGTGTATTACAGGCCATCCCTCAGACCTGAGACCACCATCCAGCCTCCTCTGACCACCGGCATCCAGGGCACTGTGTATTACAGGCCATCCCTCAGACCTGAGACCACCATCCAACCTCCTCTGACCATCGGCATCCAGGGCACTGTGTATTACAGGCCATCACTCAGACTTGAGACCACTGTCCAGCACTGTGCAGAATTACAGGCCTCTCTGACCACCAGCATCCAGAGCTAAGGAAGAGCTGCACAGAGAAAGTTTTTCACCTTAATGCAGAGAATGCATTAAGGTAAAAAGCCTTTAGCCTTTACAACCACTTTTAAATTCAGAGTCTAGCACACTCCATACAGAAATGAGACCCAGCCATAGGAGGGTGCTGTGGTGAAATCATGGACCTGGACTTGTGCATTACTTACCTGACCCTCACTTTAGGCACAGCACTGTCTGCTTCTGCCCAAAGTTCCAGTCTCCTGGCCTCATCAAGTACAATTCAGGGTATTCTCCTGGTATTGTGCATGGAGGGAAAGCATGCATTCATGGCTGAAAGCTACTTAACCCTGTCAGCTGCTATTTCCCTGACATCTCTTGACAAAAAGGCTTAATCGCTTGCCGACCGTATAATTTATATATACGGTGGAAAGGCAGTTCAACTGCGCCAGATCATGCACCTAGTACGTGATCTGACACTTATGGGTAGGGAGTGCGTGCGCAGCGACCCGGCTGTGCTGTGATTAAACACAGCGGATATCAATCACTGGGTGCCGACCAATGGATTACCGCCAGCAGAGCCCTGTCTTTTTTAAATTCATGATGATCACCGGGTGGTGATCATCATGAATTTAAAAAAGACAGGGCTCTGCTTATGTAAACAAGGCAGAACTCTGTCCTGCAAGTGGGGAAGTAATAGATTTTCTTTCCCCGCAAAGAAAGGAATAAAATCTCTTACTTCCCCTAGTGAAAGCAGCACACACACATAAAGACTGGCTAGGCACACATTCAACCCTTTGATTGCCCTAGATGTTTAACCCCTTCCCAGGCAGTGTCATTAGTACAGTGACAGTGTCATTAGTACAGTGACATTTATTAGTACAGTTACAGTGCATTTTTTAGCACTGGCCACTCTGTTAGCGTCACTGGTTCCCAAAAAGTGTCAGGCTGCATTCACACCTGAGAGTGTCATTTAGAGGCAGAAAGTTACACGATTTCACAGCGATAATGCCGCAATTTTACTGCGACTTTTACCGCGATTTTGCCGCGATTTTCTACAAGTCAAAAGGTCACCAATGTAAAAAGCAGAAAAACGCCCAAATCTGCCTGAAAAAATACTTCCAGAACTTGTTTGAGTTTAAGGCATTTTCAGGCTTTTGGCTTCAGCCGTTTTTGAGTGGAGCTGTGAACCATCTCCATAGAGAATCATTGATTTTTTTTTTCCCCTCCAGCGTTTTGTATCTTCAGGCTTCAAGGTACAAAATGCTCAGGTGTGAATGCAGCCTAAATTAGTGTCTGAATGTATTTTTGCGCAAACCAATCAATATAATCGATAATTTTTTTTTTCAAAATTATCGCTCTTTTCTTGTCTATAGCACAAAAAAGAAAAAAACACAGTGGTGATCAAATACCACCTATATGTGGGCAAAAAAGGACATAAATGTTATATGAGTACAGTGTCGCATGACCGCGCAATTGTCAGTTAAAGTAATGCAATGCTGTTTAGCAAAAAATGGTCTGGTCATGAAGAGAGGGGGGGTGGTAAATCTTCCAAAGGTCAAGTGGTTAAATGGCCAGGCGGCAAGTTTTCAGTTGAAAAACAGCTGCATCCAGTGCAGAAATCCAATAGCTGCAGCAGGAGTTCTGTCCATCCGTGCCAAAGTGAACTTTAGAGATCTAAGCTCCTTTAGTAAATCAATCCCTTTCTATTTCAGTTCCACAAAATAACCTGTTCTATGATACAGAAAGAACCATTAAGGCTTGTTCATGCTTGCTAGCATTTGACAGGCAGCGAGGAGGCGCTGTATCGCCTTCTCAACGTCTGCTTTACCTCTTGAACCCCCACATTAGCGCGATATAACCGCGTGCATTGCACATGGCTGCGGGGTGCTTGCAAAGGAGTCCTATTCATATGCCTGCCATTATACAAAGCATAGTGGCTGCAATATGTGTATCCCACCGACCACTGCCTTTGCAGCTAAAGAGGGTAGCGGTTGGGAGGGGTAAAAATGCATCTCAATCGTGAAAAGTGTGAATGGAGCCTTAAAGTGTATGTCCAGCCACTGCCACCCAGGACTCTGATAGAGAGATTTCCTCTCGCTTGCAAAGTTTCTAATCCACCCTTTTATTATTTCCAAAACTAAAAAAAAAATTTTAAAAAATGGCTAGGTGAACATTTTCACTATTAGAGCTACAAGAACCAAAATATTATATTCAGGTTCAATTCAATACTTTGCCATTTTGTGTACTGCCCTTAGCACCTCGTCACCTCCTTGCCTTAAATAGGATTACATAAAATGCTGTGTCAGCAGAATGTGGAGGAACAGCTCACACTTTACATGCTATGTATCGGGGGTGGCCATGTTCAATCTGAGGTCTCTGGAATTCCCCAGTTTTCCCCAACCAAATTTTGAATGTTGTATCTTCTCTGTCATTTCATAACTGACCGTAACCATTTCTTCCTCTTTCTATGGCTGGCAGTCCATAGCCTGCTGGTAGTCATCGACGCACAGTAAGGACCAATTCACACCACATGCAGTCCAGTGCATTTTTGTTCTGCATCAAAAACGCATGGAAAGTAGGTCATATGGGTTCCAAGGCTTTGCAGTTCCAGAAAAAAAAGCAGAACATGCTGCATTTTCCCTGCACTGGACTGTACTGGAAGGCAGTAAAACACATCAGAAACGCACTGAAATGCACTAGACCCTAGTATAGTGAAAAAAAAACAGGAAGAAAGAGGGAAAAAAACACCTGAAACGCACCAAAAGTGCACCGGAACGCATCAAAAACACACATGCAGAAACGCATTCGGAACGGATCTGAAGTGTGTTTTTGTGGTGTGCTGGGTTCACACCCCCGACGGCTCCGCCTCACAGCAGGGGTCCGGTGCGTCCTAGTTCACCATTTCAGGCCAGATTTTTGGCTGAATTCGGATCTGAAACAGACCAAAAGACGCACAGGGCTTTTGTGCAAATTTGCACTGGAGATATGTGAACCAGTTCCATAGAGAGCCGGTCAAAGTCTTCTGCTATTGCGAATTGGATGCGGATTCACTGCATCCAATACGCAATGGTGTGAACCCAGCCTTAGCGTGAACAGACAATGCCGGTTGCATCTTTGCTACAGAATTGCTGATGTACAACCTTATTGAGCACCGCAGTGGCTTAGTGGTTTGCACTTCTTCCTTACAGTACTTGGTTCAAATCCTGGCCAGAACACTGGCTGCATGGAGCTTTTGTGGTTTCCTCCCACAATTCCAAAGACCTTATTGAGCAGCACAGTGGCTTAGTGGTTTGCACTTTTTCTTTGCAGCACTTGGGTCCTTGGTTTGAATCCTGGCCAGAACACTAGCTGCATGGAGTTCGCATGGTTTCCTTGCACAGTTCAACATGTTGGCAGGATAATTGTACTAGTATGAATGCATGTGAGATAGATTGTAGCTCATTGAGGATAGGGAATGATGTGAAATCCTTTTGTAAAAAACTATGCTATATAAATATCATCATGGCTCCATAGGATGGATTCCCCTATCAATAATGTCTTTCGCTTCTGCAACCCGTTGTCACTGAAGCACAGTCAGTGTTGATGGGGGAATTCCTCCCATAGCAATATTGTGTTCTGCTGGCTGGGGAGGTGCAAGGAGCCTTTCCTGCCAGAACACAATGATTACTGCTAGCAGCTATAGGATGTAAAAAAATCCATCAGGCTTTTTGTACCCAAGTCGATACATTGAAGGATCAAGTTGTACCCCAATGCCTGAACTCCTTACTGTAGCAGAGGCAGGGCCATCTTTAATGCAGGGCAAAAGGGGCATCTGCCCAGGGCCCTGCCATTGTTGAGGGGCCCAAAGCACCTGCCCCTGGAGCCTGCACTGCTTTTTTAAACCTGAGTTCTGCCACCTTTGGGATCTGGCGCTGCTTCTGTATTTACAAGTGACAGCGCACTACTCCCAGCAGGCATTCAGATCCCTCCCTGCTATACAAAACACATTGTCGATCTCTATATGAGAGCAGAGGGGGTGGGGGATCTACACAGGCAGATGCGGCTCAACGGGCATACAGTAAGTTACAGCTGCTCTTCTTCAGCTCCACTCTGATGTTATTTAGCTGGTGAGTCTTTGACAATTTTCCTATCGCACTCCTTCCTGGCAAAAAAGGCTCTTATGTTGGTGGGTGCTGCAACGAAAACCAGCTGGGTCCTGGAAGTGTCATGCAAGTGTACATATTCGTCAGCACACCGTGGATCCTAATGTCATCACATGCCTGATGAAGGGGCCCTGCGCGGCTCCGAAACGTTGCACTTTTCTGTGATGTGATCTTTTTTCAATAAAGAAAACTTTGGACGAGGATCGACGGTCTCAGAATGCTCAGTATTGAAAGGGGAGGAGAGGTGATTGATGCCAGTCTCCAGAGGAATGCTGTGTATTAATGGAGGGGGTGAGCTCTGTACTTGGGAGGGGGGACTTGGATGTACACAACACACTTCTAAACCCTGCATTCCATACATAACTCACCCCTCAATCCTGCACTGCGTACAAAGCTCACCCATCAATCCTGCACTCTGTACATAGCTCACCCCTCAATCCGGCACTCTGTACATAGCTCACCCCTCAATTCTGCACTACGTACATAGCGAACCCCTCAATTCTGCACTAGGTACATAGCGAACCCCTCAATTCTGCACTCCGTACATTGCGAACCCCTCAATTCTGCACTCCGTACATAGCGAACCCCTCAATCCTGCCCTCTATACATAGCACACCCCTCAATCCTGCATTCTGTACATAGCTCACCCCTCAACCCTGCACTCTGTATGTAGCTCACCCCTCAACACTGCTTTACTGCAGGTTGCATAACTAGTCATTTATTTCTGGCACAGAAAGAGCCAGTTGAGGGGAAAATTGCTATCAAGCATATATGAATAATACCTTAAATAAACACTGTTTACCTAATGGGGTAGTGTCACTCTGGCCTCCATACATCATGCAAACAAAGAAGACCCACCACTAGGGTTGTGGGGAAAAGACGGTCATAGGGGTGATACAAAATACAGTGTTCAGGTTAACAATAATTAATCACTTTATTTAAAGTTAAAAAAGATCATATAGATCTATCTAAATCAAAACGAATATAATTACATTGTAGTCTTGGTATGTGCTTAATGGGTACTGAGAAAGTAACCCTGCAAGATATAGCAACCGTAATCACAAACAAAGATCAAAAAACATGATTTGTTACTGACTGTTCCTATAAGTATCCAATGCCATTCGAAGATATTGGCATTTACATATTGCCTTTAGGTCCAGAGACTGTAACCATAGTCTATCCCTGTCCATTTTCAACCCCTTTCCTTAAGACCCCTTTCACATTGAGGCAGTTTTCAGGAGTTTTAGCGACTTCTGAAAAGATTCCTGTACTATTTCAAAGCGACTTCTAACCTAAACACTGTATTTTGTATCACTCCTATGGCTGTCTTTTCCCCACAAGCCTAGTGGCAGGTCTTCTTTGTTTGCATCTATTTCTGGCAGCCTGTCCTCAAGGATACTGCGCTTATTGGGCTCTGTTCCTAGCTGCACTCAGTTAGCCTTCATAGCTGTGTGTGCTCTGCTCATTGCTAATAGCAAGTTCTAGGATTTACACACAAGCGAAAGGCTGGTGTTAGGAAAAGGATTTCCTGGCCCTTCTCCTGGACTCTTTTGCTGGCTTTTGCCGTTTTTTGCCGTTCGTGCACGTTCACGCGCTCCCACGTGTTCACGCGCACATGCACGCGCGCCCGCGCCGGAAACGGCCCCATTTAAGCTGCCTGCACCTGTCAGCAGGTGCTGTCTGTTCTACAGCGTCTGAGTACCTGTGAGCCCCAGCTCTGCTACCTGCTACCTGTTCCTGTATTGTTTCCTGTCTCTGTGATCCGACCTGGCTTGTCCCAACCTGCTATCTGTCTGCCTGCACCGACCCCGGCTTTCCATGACCATCCGCTTGCCTGACCCTTTGTACTGTGCCGCCAGCCCGCTTACGAACTCTGCTTGGACTTTGACCATTCTCTGCCTGACCCTCTTGTACCTTGCCTGCCTGCCATTTGCTGACCCAGCCTGTACGACCATCCATCTGCCTGCACGACCATCTGGAGCTTCACAACACCACCAGTGACCATCCAGCCCTCGTGCCATCCCACACTCCGGGACTTCCTGTCTCTACTACCAGGGGTCCCCGAATCGGGTGTGTAAGAGTGGCTGTTCCCTGAAAAAGATAGACTGCACCGCCAGGACCGTGACAGCTGGACAGCCGCACACTGAATCCAATCTTGCAAAATGTATTAGTAAATGAAGGTGCAGGTACAAATCAAGGTGAACCACAAGTCCCAGCTAACGCGTTTCACATTCTTGGCTGGCGCTTACTCGTGGCTATGAGTAGGCGCCAGCCCAAGGCGTGAAACGTGTTAGCTGGGACTTGTGGTTCACCTTGATTTGTACCTGCACCTTCATTTACTAATACATTTGCAAGATTGGATTCAGTGTGCGGCTGTCCAGCCTTTCGTTTGTGTTTAAATCTATGTGCACCATCAGCCGGCACCTGCACCAGAACACACACAGCTGATCTAGTTGAGGCTCAATGGACCTAGAGCAGTGATTGAATTATAGCAAGTTCTAGGAGTTTTCTGTCTATTGGCCGATCCCCTCACTTCCCCAGTCCATGGTGTGCAGGCAGTGAGGAGATGATGTGCTGTAACCTTCAGAAACCAATCAGTGAGCTGTATTGATCTGCTGAAACCTCTAGCAACCAATAAGTAAGAGGTAATAATAAACAATAACCTCTAGCAACCAATCACTGAGTGGTAATAATGTGCAGTAACCTCTAGTGACCAATGAGTGAGCGGTAAGCATGTAACTAATCAGTGAGCGGTAAGCATGTAAACTCTAGCAAACCAATCAGTGAGCAGTAAGCATGTAACTGCTAGCAACCAATCAGTGAGCGGTAAGGATGTGCAGTAACCTCTAGCAACCAATCGGTTAGCAGAAATTATGTGCTATAACCTCTAGCAACTAATCGAGGAGTCATAATGTGTGCTGTAACCTCTGCATCTAGTCAATGAGCAGTAATGATATGCTGTAGCCCCTCTCAATCGCTGCCTGACCTGATTTTGAGTCTAGCTGTTATTTATTGTATGTCTCAGAGTGGGGGTGGGGGGCCAAAGGAAATGTTTGCCCAGGGTCCAATCAATATTAAAGACGGCCCTGAGCGGAGGGGATGCTACCACAACAACTACCTCTAAATTTTACTAGTAAACCTGAACCTAAACTTTCAGGATTGTCGATTTCCTGTTCCCCTGCGACGATCAATAGTTCTTCCCACCAACCACTTTATCACTACTGTTACCTGTAGTAGCCTACGGGTCAGCAGGAGGAACCACTGAGTGCAGTGGGGGATATAAGTGATCGACATTCCTGGAAGTGTCAGTTTTACACCCAACAGGGTTGCTTTTTAGTGCTCACATTAACAATATTTGCACCTTTTACTGGCTGGTATTTTAGCAGAGCTGAAACTGATACTCCACACCCATCTCTCTTCTCTGTCTCCAGCTGTTGGTGCAGTATTTGTATTGTGCAATCACTGTCGACATTCTCATCTATTATTCCTCATTGCAGTAGTTGTGCAATAAGGTTACCATAAAGGTCAACACAGAAAACACAATGGCAAACTTGCAGCTGGAGGAAAAGAATAGAAGTGTTTATCATCATCTGCAAAAATCATCTTTACTGTAAAGCTGGCCATGCAATGACACTTTTTTTTTTTTGTTCAGTATGCAGGCTAATAGAAGAATCTGTAGTTTTTGTTTTTTTTTTTTCTATCAATGTAGCACAGATGGGAGAGTCTACAGTGCTGGCTATTCTATTCTGACAGACAGCGCTCGTGGCTGTCAGAATACCCAATCAGTGGCTGCATTTGAGTGGATGCAGCTGCCGCCCGGCCTACATTTTTCCTCCCATCTCCTTTGATTCTTCAATTGAAGGTTTTTGGGTGGGAGGGGGCCAACAGGGTCACCCACTGAGCTAATTTCAGATAGTGCTACAGTGCGCTCAGTGGATGGCTGGCTTAAGAGATGGCAGTAACGGGATTAGTATATGCTATCAAAGCAAGTAAAAGAAAATCAACAAGTTTTGGGTTAACATCAGAACACTTAAGCCTCGTACACACAGGTCGATGATCGTACGACCGAACGGACCAAATCGTATGTTGGCTGTTGTATGTTGCATGCTGACATGCCATTGTATCTCATTTTTAGGGACTCCTTAATGACTGGAATAGTACCACTGGATTGGCGTAGCGCCAATGTGGTGCCCATATTTAAAAAGGGATCAAAGTCTTTACCAAGTAACTATAGACCTGTTAGTTTAACTTCTATAGCTGGGAAGATACTGGAGAGTTTAATAAAAGACCACATAGATGAGTTCTTGTTGGATAAAAAGATTTTAAGCAACAGACGGCATGGATTCATGAAAGACAGAAGTTGTCAAACAAACCTGATTTCTTTTTATGAGGAGGTAAGTAAAACCTTAGACAGAGGGGTGGCTGTGGACGTGGTATACTTGGATTTTGCAGAAGCATTTGACACCGTTCCCCACACACGGCTAATGTGTAAGGTAAAGTCTACAGGCTTGGAAAGATCAATTTGTAAATGGATAGAAAACTGGCTAAAAGACCGAATTCAGAGAGTAGTGGTTAATGATTCTTATTCTGAATGGTCTAAGGTTATCAGTA
>BLSH010428867.1:770840-787521 GCA_018402905.1 Glandirana rugosa | reverse complement strand
GTTTTTTTTTTTTTACACACATATATATATATATATATGTATGTGTATGTATATATGTATGTGTGTGTATGTTGGTTTATTAGGGTATATGTTAGGAAGTGGGTGTCAACTAGGTCTCCTTCCGTTTTTTGGGGTCGTTTCGTACCTAGGTTAAACGATATTACCCCCCCGTTTTTAAGGAAGGACTAAGGGGCTCTCCGTTAGCCTAAGTGGGACCTAGTTGAAATGGATTTCGACAATCATGGGTCAATATAATAAATGTAATTCCTTTCTTAGGTCCGGAAAAAATTTCGTTAGTTGGCACGACCGGTTTTGGTGGAAAATGTGGAATAGACTCCCCCCAGAGGTGGTTTTGGCCAGCACGGTTGATTGCTTTAAAAAAGGCCTGGATTCTTTCCTTAATGTAAATAATATAACTGGGTACTAACAGCTTTAGGTAAAGTTGATCCAGGGTGAATCCGATTGCCTCTCGGGGAATCAGGAAGGAATTTTTGCCCCCCCATTATAGCAAATTGGATCCATGCTTTGCTGGGGTTTTTTGCCTTCCTCTGGATCAACTGTGGGTGAAGGATTGTATATGGGATTATTTGGTTGTATGTGTGTGTATGTATATATGTATGTGTATGTATATATATATATATATACACACATTTTTTTTTTTTTGGTTGAACTAGATGGACTTGTGTCTTTTTTCAACCTGACTAACTATGTAACTATGACATGCAATAAGTGATCGTACGACCAAGCCGAACGTAGTGATGTGTTATGAATGTATAAAGAGAAAGTTCAGGTGCATGTAATTAGCGTCCGGCCGTTCCCGACTTCTGAGCATGCGTGTTTTGCACAATACAACTTGTTGGACCAACTTCTCTGTACACATGATACAACGGTCGTACAACCGCTTGTTGGTACTACCAAAGTTTTCTAGTTTGCTCATACAACTCCTGTTGTACGACCGTCGTATGTCGGCTGTTCTAATCGCGCATACTAATGGTCGATTTAGCATACAACGGTCATTAGTACGACCTGTTGTATACGATCGTCGACCCGTGTGTACGAGGCATAAGCCTCTAGTCACACTTGTAGGACTCTGAAGTCGGGCACCTTTGATGCAACTTTGGAAGGGTGTGACTTGGATGTCCATCATTGTCATTCTGTAAAGTCAGACCCATTGTTTCATGTAAAACATTCAGGTACGACTTTCATAAAACTTTTGAGGATTAGCATTGAAGTCTATGGCCCTCAAGTTGCATGAATGTCGGACCAAAGTAGTTTGTGAACTACTTTGAAGTCGCTGCAACTTTAAGTCGCCTATATATGAATGGTTATAATTGGAGAACATGGGGTACGGCTTGTCATGCAACTGACGACTCACAAGTGTGAATGGGGTGTAATAGAGGGGAAATCTTCCAATGGGGACACAAGCTCAGGTGACCCTGGTAACACCCCAAGAATCACTTTGAGGGGATTTCCTCTCACCTCCTATTTTAGCTATGGGACAGGAAGTAAAGGGAGATCTCCCCAAGACACACAGATGGCAAAAAAAACCCAAAAAACTGACATTCCTCACTTTTTTATCCAGAGTGGAAAAAAAAGAAGTTTTGCCTTTAGTTTCTTTATGTGCATAGCCTGAACACGGGTTCACTTTATTGAGGTACTGCAATTTCTTTTGTTGCCTTCAATGCATTGCTGATTATGGAAGGAATTTCATTCATGTTATGCCCAACACCGATTCATTATTTTATTATCTGCTACTGTTATGGTCATCACATGTTATTTTGCTCCTATATACAGTAGATCAGGGATCCTCAAACTACGGCCCTCCAGCTGTTGCGAAACTACACATCCCATGAGGCATTGTAAAACTCTGACATTCACAGACATGACTAGGCATGATGGGAATTGTAGTTCCTGAACAACTGGAGGGCCATAGTTTGAGGACCCCTTCAGTAGATCCTCTATGGAAGCCACACTTGCACTGACCCTTCTCTAGGGGTAGTACTCCTACCGCTGACAATCCTAAAGCCTCGTACACACGATGTGACAGTCGTACGACCGAACGGCCCAAATCGTATGTTGGCTGATGTATCTCACATACTGACATGCACTACGCGATTGTACGACCAAGCCAAACATGGTGACGTGTTAAGAACATATAAAGAGGAAGTTCAGGAGCATGTGATTTGTGAATTAGGAACATAGATTTATACAAACTGACACTTCCGGGCGTTCCTGAGCATGCGTGTTTTGCACAGTACAACTTGTTGGACCAACTTCTCTGTGCATACGATACAACGTCGTACGACACCTTGTTGTACAACAAAAGTTTTCTAGTCTGCTCATCCAACTTCTGTTGTACGACCGTCGCACACCGGGTGTTCTAATCGTGCGTACTAACAGTCGGATGATCATACAACAATACGCCCGTTGTGTGTACGGGCTTTTAGTGTAGCCATGTTCTCCCTTGAGAGTGGCTGGAAGTTGTGGTTCAACCATTCACACTGCCCTCAATCACATCCATACTGCATCCAGAGTCAGTAAGCAGGCTGGAACTTTGTTTTGTTATTTTATTTGAGGGAAATAACTTGGATAGGGATTGGGGTGTTGTGGGATGCCCCAGAGAATTAGTTCATCATCCGGACCGAACTATATACATCCTCCGTGTATATGCAACTCCATCTTCCTCCAGCTCATCACTTGCTGCATTACACTCCTTTCCCTCACTCCTGCACATTGCCTGCGTTACTCCTGAGTCCTGGAAGGAAATTTACCAGAATCCATTTTCTCTTCAACTCCGGCCCAGCTGGCACGTGTGAGGCCTGCATCAGATTAGCACGGCCACCGGTCCACCCATTACAGGTAGGGATAGTGGCATGGGCGTCCGCAGGTAGGGGCAAGTGCCCCCCCTGGAATCAGGGATTGCAAGGTGTCTGCGCAGATTGTGAGCAGGTGCTGGAACAGTCCATGTACCAGCTCCCGGCACAGGAAGGAAGATTACACTGTGGACGGCAGCCGGCAGGGCTTTCCATTGTCCAGTGTTAAGACAGCACTGACCTGCAGAAGCCTGTGCCAGGAGCCTGACCTGCCAATGCGAGTTATAGACAATTCTTTTCTGTGGGGGGAAGAGAGCTCTGTGCGGGGGATTGGATATGTATACTGGCATAGCACATGCCTGGAATCTGCACCCTGTACATAGTACACGCCTGGAATCTGCACCATGTACAAAGCACATGCCTGGAATCTGCACCCTGTACATAGCACACGCCTGGAATTAGCACCCTGTACATAGAACATGCCTGGAATCGGCACCCTGTACATAGCACACGCCTGGAATCGGCACCCTGTACATAGCACACGCCTGGAATCTGCACCCTGTACATAGCACACGCCTGGAATCTGCACCCTGTACATAGCACACTCCTGGAATCTGCACCCTGTACATAGCACACTCCTGGAATCTGCACCCTGTACAAAGCACACGCCTGGAATCTGCACCCTGTACAAAGCACATGCCTGGATTAAAGTCTGCCATTTCCCCCTTTAAAATAAATAATTGTGAGTTGTGGCTAAGCCCCTCCCCTTCATGACATTGTCGAAAGGGGCAGAGCATGGGTGACCTTAAAATGATGCCCCCCTAGGGTTGCCACCTGTCCGGGATTCACCTGGACAGTTCGGGTTTTGAATCATGTGTCCAGGTTTCAGACGCCTGAAACACAGACACAATATTCAGACAGGAATGGGGCTCACGACAGTGCCTGATAGGAGGGTGAGGGGGCACTATGCAGGCCACATTACCATTCTCTTTGGAGTGCCCAAAGGTCTCCCAGGTCTGCTATAATCCTATAGTGTATGCTAAAAAAAAATTTTTTTTTGCTGTGCGCCGCTAAAGTGTTCGGGTTTGGCTTGAACAAAAAGTGGCAACCCTATGCCCCCCCCCTGAAAAAAGTTCTGCGGACGCCCATGGATAGTGGATCCCCGTTGTGTAGACAAAAAGAACAGTTCTTCTGTGCTAGCTGGCCTGATGGACTACTGCTCCCAGCCCATCCTCTTCAGGACCCCACCAGCCATCCTAGATGCACCAGTCCTCTCCACTGTCATCATGACACCACAGTTCCTGACTGACTTCTGCATCATTCTCAGACTGTCTTTCACCACAATCTGCTCCGGCATGCTTCTACAGTTTCCCCAGGTCGTGTGTCACTCGCCACTGTGACTTGTAGTTCCTCCCAGAGATCTCTCCAGATAGTTCTCTCTCTCTCTCTGCTGTCTTTTCCGCTCCCTTGTGTCTGCCACAGGATCTTCCACCTCCTGGCTATACCAGACCTCTCCATGGCCAGGTTCACCCCCCTTTCTGGGGGCTCCCCTCACCACACACCCTCCACACTATCACATCTCTAACTCCACAGCTCTACCACCCAACTCCTCCCAGGCTGACCCAGCCCTGGGTATATAAGAAAGCCTGTCCCCTGCCAATTCAGATTGGGGATTGGTCAGGGCTCCCCATGACACCCTACATGATGACACCTATTGTCCCACCTTCACTCTGGAAAGTTACAGCACTTTCCAGAAGGTAGGAGGGTTTAGTGACATCTGATGGATTGTCCCAGTCCTACCTGAGCAATGCCCAGGCCAGAATCAGAACAACCAGGCCTGCAAAACACACCAGGCCTGGCTAAATTTACCTAACAAAAGACTTCCTTATGTAGCATCCTCTACCTGTAGGTAGGTGCTAGAAGTAACAGGCCGAAATTCACTCAGTGAGTAGCCCTATCAGCCTTCTCCCACTCCTCATCCCTTGACTGAAAAAAATGTAAGGAGCTGTGTTGGAAATTGTTCGAGAAAAAGCATCTGTGTCCAATCAGATGCAGCCACTCCTTAGTGATTGATTATTGCTAGAGGCTATAGCAGCCGCTAGTGATAATCGCAGGTGAAACCAGCATGCTGGTTGTACCCAAGTTGATCAATTTGGTACATTCAGCCTGCCCATGCATGGTTTGAATCTCGGCCAGTTCCTGCTGAGCTGGACGAGATTTGAACCATGTATGGCCTGCCTAAGGCAGATTTAGCAGTACATTTATAAAACTGTGAATGTGGCATTCAACAAACTTTCACTTCAGGTGTGTCTTTCTGGTATATGCAATTTAGTAATTTATTCACCTGCAGTGAATGTTTGGTGAACACCACATTCACTGCTTTCTAAATATGCATAAGTATAGGCAATTTTTTTTTTTTTTTTTTTTTAGTTTTTGATGGTAGGGAGCTTGTGATTAGTTGTGTTAATGTCTTGCAGAGGTAAAAAAATAAGAATGAGAAACAATACTGTTTTGTGATAATATTTATTACTTTTTGTCTTATACACCTACTGTAAGATACAGATCACATTGGCACTCTAGAACGAATGCTAATTGACAAGCCATCTAAGTCATCATGAAATGTCCCCATATATCATACACAGTATGATCTACTTAATCTACGGTGCATGAGAACAAGCACTATTAACCCTTTGGGTGACAGAGGTGCGATCAACGCTCCGTAGGTCCGAGGGTTGCTTCGTCGTCTCTCCCGCCCATCCATCAGGATGTACTAAATGTCTTGTCAAACATTAATATTCACATATCATATATAACCATGAACTTTGCATTCCATAGGAATGTGCTCTTTATCTACAAAAACATTTCTTGTTCATTTAAACATAAAACATCTGCACACAGAATTGATAATACAAGACAGTGCTAATAATTATTTGTGCAATTATTTCATCAATAAATATAGGGTGAATCAGGACCGTTACTCTGATTTGTGGAAAACCGTAACATAAACATAATAAATGTGTAACCGTTAAATAAAAGTTACAAAATCACCCAAATCTGACATTTTAACTTTGGGTATGGTGTATGAGATATATGGATAACTTGCTAGCAACGTTCAGGATTTTAGCAGTGAGACTTCAAGTCCATAGTTTTGAATGACAGCTATTATGCTAAGCCTCTCTTATTTTAGAAGGAGAATGCAGCAAAAGAAGGGAGACACACTTGGCAGGGAAATTTCATGAGGGAACTCTGCTGGTGGTGCAGTCTCCGACAACTACAAGAGACCCTTGGGTCAAATAGGGCCACCCAATTCTGCTACTGGAGGGCTGCAACAATTCAGGCTCTGCAAGCTCCATATTTATTGTTCTAATTTGATTGGAGTGTTCCGTTAAGATCTGTAAATAATTAAAGGAATGAATTGACAACTCAGGTGCCCAAGTATAGCTAAAATAGTTTTGGTTGGGGTGACCTATGTAAACTAGATCTACCGAACTGCTGTGTAGGTTAAACCTATACCCAGTGTGTGACTGCCCTCAGGTGATACACAAAGATCATACAAATTCTCCTACATACTGAAAGGTGTATCTGTCTATCTTCAGTCTTCTCTTTTGCTACATCTGTTCAAACTCCTTTTTAAATATTTGTTTGAGAGTTCAGGAAAAAAGGGGGTGGAGAGCTGAAGTTACACTCTGCAGAGCTCAGTGAGGAGAGCTCTGAGAGCTGATTGGAGGAAAGAGACACACCACCCTCCACAGGAACAGAGCTGAAGCTGTCAATCTCCTGGAGCTCCCTCCCATGTCACCATTTTTCTCTTGGTGTCAGGAAAACTTGTCAGAAGTGATTCATGCTGATAGAGGAATGAAGCAGCAGACAGACATGACACAGTGCTCTTTAGCGATTTGGCACATCGCACCCTATTGTCGGTAATGGCACTGTTCAAATCGGTGCAACGCAGACTTTGCGGCATCAATTTGAAAAAGTAGTTCCTACTTTTGGCGATTTCAGATGCGACTTGGATAGATATCTGTGCATGAAGCCGCACAGATGTCTTCCAAGTCACACCTGAAGTTGCACTGACATGCAGCTTTGAAATTGTGTGATTTCAGATGAAATCGCACAATTTCAAAGCTGCATTCAATGAACGAGGGCTAATCGAGACAAGTACACACTATAGAGGGGTATGCTTTGTTCATATTTCATGGCTGAGGTTTACAACCACTTTAAGGCTGTGTGCACCTGTTGGGAGGGTATAGATCTCTCTCATAAACCCTGGAGATGAGATTTCCCTTTGGCCAATCCTGACTCTTTCATGCGGTCACACTGCTGTAGAATAAAGGATTAAGGCTGGCCATACATTATACAATTTTCTTTAGAGTTACCTTCAACTATGAAGTGCAAGGGCCTGCCTGATTGGATACAAATTGAAAGTGTTGTTTAGCTTTGACCTCATATTATATGGGTTTTGGTAAATCTAAGAAAATTGTATGGCCAGACTAAGGCTCGCTTCACATCTATGCATTTCGCTTTTCAGCATCTTTCACTGCTTTTTGCTGTGCTTTCATCGCGTTTTTGCAATTTTTTTTTTTGGGGGGGGGGGGAGAAATTTTGTTGCTAGACAGATTTAAAAATGCAAAACGCGGCAAAAACGCAGTACTTGCTTTTTTCTTGCATACCCATTGAAGTCTATTACATGCAAAATGCTGCTTTTTGCGGGAAAAAAAAGTCCCCGACCCTTTCCAAAAATGCAGAGGCACAAACAAGCATTGATGTGAACATGTTCCATAGAACCCATGTTAAAAAAATTCCCTGCATTTCTGCAAACTGCACAACGCATCAAAAAAACGCACTAGTGTGAATTGAGCCTTAGACCGCTTTCACACTGCGCCACTTTTCAGGCGCTTTCACACTAAAAAAAAGTGCCTGAGAAGCTCACAAAAACCTATTTCCATTAAAATCCATGAATGCTTTCACACTGGGCTGGTAGGGTGGTGAAAAACACCCCTCTCCATTAAAATGAATGGAAAGCTCTTCAAAAAGCACTCAGTATTTTAGTGGCAGTTTAGAAGCGCCTCAGTGTGAAAGGGGCCACCTAGGGGCATCATTATGAGATTCATCAGGGTGCAGACACAGCAAACATGGCTGGTATATCCTGCCACTGGTGAGCCATTCAAAGTGATAGTCAATCCAAAACTGAAATATTGGCTTCTTACAACTTAAATACTAATTCATTGAAGTAATACCTTAAAAAATGGACAGGCCATCATAAATTACTCCTCTTTATACCCAAAGCAGCCTCTTAAAAGAGGTCCCATTGATCCTTAACCACCATTATCAATGAGGCAGGCATAACTATTTCCCTACTTACTGAGTTTTGAATGCCTGTATAAATACTATCAAATGTGACCGTCAATCAGAAAGGAGAACAGTCATTTAGTCAACTGTGTAATATAAGCAGTTGCCACAAGCTTGCATCTGATTTAAGAGGCAACTTTGTAAATGTAAAAAGTGATCTGTATCTCTGTAGAGAAAAATGCTAAAAAAGAAACATCAAATGTGAAGTATACACTGAGCAGTTCACATCACTGCTAGATACTGTACATGTCCTTCAGTAATTTCAGGTTCCTTCTTCAAAGTAGCTTTTCTCAACTGTCTATTAATGATGCTTGAGAATAAAAGTCCACAGAAGTCCCTTGTGCTCTTCAATAATTATCAGTATTCATATTCCCCAGTTGGAGGGCCTCGGACCAGGTTGAAGTAGCCAGCAAGGGCACCAAGATCAATGGAAAGTGACCGCTGCCTCTTCTGCATCTCGGACTCCTCACTGGCGTACAATGAAGAATCTAAAAGGGAACAAAGGGTGTCACATGGGGTCTCCTTTTCAGGCTTATTTAGTAAGACAAAAGTTCTGTACACTGAAACAACCAATCAGAAATCAGCTTTCACTATTATGACTAAGGAGAGATTTAATCTGACTGGTCGAACTGGATTTAACCCACTTTCCAGATGATCACTGCATAGGTGCTGAGCTAAAGTGACACTGTTTATTAGTCCTCTGCTTCTAACAGATGGTACATGTGAAAGATTTCAAAAACATAATAATTGCATGTGGTCACTGATTCTCATCAGCAAATTTACATATATAACAAAGTAGGTCTGGTCCAGGAAAAAGACTCCTCCTGTGATACTCTAGAGCTTCCTCTGATCTTGTTCTCTATGATGGGATATGTATGCAGCCATGGCTGATGTCAATACCGAAATGTCTATCATACTGATTTAGGCTGGGTTCACACTATGGGACATTTAAACGGTCCAACTTTGATCCTACCTTGCTGTGCGATTTACTGTCCTACATCGGGTCAATGTCGGACCGATTTTCTGTGAACCGGGATCTTCGATCATGACAATACCTTGTGCTCTGGGGATCTTGAAGGGAAACTCCCCGTCAAATTAAAAAAAAAAAAAAAATCATGGGGTCCCCCTCCAAGAGCATACCAGGCCCTTCGGTCCGATATGTGTTTTAGGGGAAACCCCCAACGCTGAAAGAATGGCATAGGGCCCCCCCTAAAATTCATGGCGGGGCTGTGACATCATAAGGGGTGGGGGCTCCAGATGATGTCAGCGGGTGGCCCCGCTCCATGCCAATATAAGTCACAGCACACAGCAGAGCTGGCATTCGTGAGGGAGATCGCATCGTGTCAACATGGGAAGAAGAAGAGAGGGAGAACAGAGGGAAGAGGACAGCGGAGAAGCCCAGCAAAAGAGCAGAAGATAGAAGACCCCTCAGAAAAAAGAAGAGCTGGAGAAGATGCCAGAGCTGATTTAATAAAATATTTTCAAAGCCTGTGTAGTGTGTTTTTTTACACTTTTTTCAGGTGAATGGGTAGGGGTACAATGTACCCCATACTCATTTACATAGGGTGGGGGGGGGCAGGATCTGGGTGCCCCCTTGTTAAAGGGGGCTTCTAGATTCCGATAAGCCCCCTGCCCGCAGACCCCGACAACCACAGCCAAGGGTTGTCGAGAAGAGGCCCTTGTCCTCATCAACATGGGGACAAGGTGCTTTGGGGTGGGGGGGGGGTGCAGAGCCCCCCCCTGCCCCAAAGCACCAATACTCCCCATGTTGAGGGCATGCGGCCTGGTATGGTCCAGGAGAAGGGGGGCGCTCGCTCGTCCCCACCCCCTTTCCTGGCCTGACAGGCTGCATGCTCGGATAAAGGGTCTGGTATGGATTTTGGGGTGACCCTACACTGTAAACGGCGTGGGGGTTCCCCCTTGAAACCCATACCAGACCGAAGGGCCTGGTATGCTCTTGGAGGGGGACCCCATGCCGTTTTTATTTTTTAATTTGGCGTGGAGTTCCCCTTCATGATCCTCAGAGCACAAGTTGCATGCCAAAGTCGGACCAGCGAAGACATTGATCTGACTTCAATGCTTTTCAATGAGCTAAAGTAGGATCAAAGTCGGACAAAAGTAGTACAGGAACCTTTTTCAAAATTGGTCCGACTTTGAAAAACAAAAAAGTCGGACCAGTTAAGACGACTCTCATAGGGAATCATTGTTTCCAGTGGATTCAGTACTACCTGAACCAGTGATCTCAAACAAACATGCAGGTCAGATATGTTGATTACGGCTGCTGTAGTGTTTTGTTTTGAGTCGCTGGCTAAAAGTTTTGAAGCCACTGGACCAGTATGGCAGCAAATATAGAAGAGTGACAGCAGAAAAAATTCTAAGTGGTCCATCGGGTCTGCCCCTTTTTTTTTTTTTTTTTTTTTTACTTTTTAGTCTGCATACACTGTAGATTTAGGTTTGCCTCAAGCATGTTTGAAATCCCCTTACTGTTGATCGACTCATTCCTGCTACTGGAAGTCTATTCCAAGCATCAACTACTCTTTTGGTAAACGTACTTTCCAAGATTAGTTCTGAACTTTTCCCTGCTAGTTGGAGATTATGTCTGTATTCTTGATTTTATCTTCATATTGAAAAATACTGCCCTCCTGAAACATATTCAGTTCCTTAACATATTTAAAGTTTCAATTATGTTTCATCAAGAATGTTTCATCTGCTTTATCCCCGAGACCCGTCATCTATGTTTCCTGTCCCTGGACTCATTTGATCCTGTCAATATCTTTTGTAAGCTGGGATACAAGAACTGGACAGAGTACTGTAAATGAGGTCTACCATCTAACTAAAGATTTATATAGTGGAATCAGGACCTCCTTCCTCCTGCTGGGGATCCCTCTAATGCAAGGGTCTCCAAACTGTGGCCCAAGGAGCACTATAGCTCCCACTGACACCAACAAGGGAGCACTATTTCTTCCACCGATGCAAATGATGGGATACTATTTCTCCTACTAATAGGGGCACTACTCCTCCTACTTACCACCAACCCCAAGGCCATATTTATTCTCTACTGATGCAGGACACAGGACATTTTCTCCCCCCGCTGACCACCATCCGGTCCTCCTAAAGTCTGACAGACAATAAACTGCCCCTTTTTTTGAAAAGTTTGGAGACCCCTTCTCCAGTGATAACTAAAGATCTATATAGAGGAGTCAGGATCTCCTTCCTCCTACTGGTGATCCCTCTAGTGATAACCAAAAGATCCATATGGGGGAATCAGGAACCCCTGCTGGTGATCCCGCTAGTAATAATAATAATAAAATTAATTATGTGTGTGTGTGTGTTACAGACAACCTATAGTTGCATCACTTACAAACAGATCAAATGGAACAAGACCTACAGGACCTAGTACAAAGACTTGTGGTACACCACTAGGACTGATCTCTGTTCCGAATGACTAACCACACTCGGATATCCATCTTTTAGCCGTCCTAGCATTTTCAGAAGAAGATTTGAAATGGCAGTTTACATATTTATCTCAGAAAAAGTTTCCTTTAGGTCGATATTGCTGATAATGTAGTGAATTGGGCAGACACTTCATTGTAAAACAGCACAAAGCTTTTTCCCTGAGTTTTCGTCTAAATATATTCATTAATCTTTGTAATGTTTCCCTTGAAGCTGTTGCTACATAATATTAGCCTCAAAGAACATGAATGGAAAAAGAAAACCTAGACACGATAAGAGCAGAGGAAGCTGCATATTGTAACTTCCCTTTTTTTGCTCAACACAAATTCCACTCACAGTTCTCTTTCCATAGTGGGAGGAGAACAGAAAAAAACAGACTGCCTGGATAATCTATTCATTGTCATTGACATTGCAAAGAATGATGGTGATGTGCAAACAAGTAAGTGAACAATCAGAAATCACGTCTTAATTGGTTTGACTTTAGTAAACCGAGATCCATTTATCATCTGAGTTTAAAAGGCATTTACTTGAATGCAACGTCCCATAGACTGTAATGTCGCCTGAAAGTCACAAGCAAGGTCGCACAATAATGGGGTTGCAGCAGTGTGAACCACAGCTAAAGGAACGTTATCACCAATTTGAAAAAACGGATACCAGCAGCTCCCTGCATGCAGGGATTTTGGTTTGCTTTTATGCACAAAAAAAAAACGCAAGACATAATAGAAGTCTATGGCAAAGCGCAGCTAACCACATCAGCCTCAGTGCAACAGGGTCAGCGTGAAAGTGCCGTTACCGGTCCTGCTACCTGTTTGCCAAATCAAACTCATTCAAGAGAGAATCTTGCTGAAAGATCTGGTACTTTTACCACTTCAGTGAGTTTCAGATTCCATGTTCCCCAATTTCACTCTGTGGTTCCATCTGCAATCCCTATGTCACTACAGGATAAAATAAAGTAATGTAGAGGACAGTGCAGGAGAAGGAAGGAGTCACAGAGAATATGGGGGGTTCAGACATCTGGCACAGCTGGAAGGCTGCTAAATGCAAAAGATCTTAGCAAGTTTTTCTTTTCAACGCAGCTTTGTTCAACAGTGCAAGTCAGGTAAAAAAGAACTGTTTGCCTTGCATGGAGCTTCTCGTTTCAGCTTTGAAAAATGTTGACAGTTGCTTTAACGGGAACCTATCAGAATTGAAATATGGAGGGCTGCCACTGTGGTCTTGGTTTTAAGGTTGTGGTCATCCTCATCCATATTGCTCTACTTAGTGAGACGTTGACCAGAAAGAAGCAAGTGTTGGGCCACCTGAAATACGCACGCTCTCTCCAGGTCAGCAAAGGAGCAAAAAATAAAAAAAAAAAAGGATCAGGATCACAGTATGGCATTCTGCCCCTTCAGAAGCTAGTCTATTGCAGCTCCAAAAAGTTTATCTCAGCTGGTTTTAATATGCAAACATACCCGCAATGTTTTCTGGCAGCTCAAGTTCTTTTTTCATTAATCTCTTGCGTTCCAGGAGGGCCGTATCCAGGCTCTGGCAGCGTGGCTGGTCCTCCGGAGGAGGGTTGAGGGCCTCGTGTTTCAGAAGCTCTGCTGCAGAAGGACGCTGATTTGGGTTCTTGTCCAATACTGAGACCAGTAGATCTTTCATGATGGGACTGCAATCTTCTCCAATGTCTTCTAGTGGGGGTGCTTGCTTGTGTATCTATGAGACAAGAAGATTTGTTTTAGGTATTACAATTATTATAGACTGTCATTGAAGATTATATTAGGCAAGACTCAATTGCAATGGACGTAATTACAGATATTTGCCTATGCAAGCCAAATTGTTACCTTGGTGTGACTGTTTAATGTGGGCTATATTCTTGTATACGTCACCTGTAACAGCAGGAAATAGACAGATTGGTGGCTCTTCACAGAATGATTCCAAAAGCTTGCAGTTTATTCATGAACAGCCACAGATACAGGGAAAAACGTAGACATGTTTCATTCGATCAATACGAGCTTAATCATTACAGTAATGATTAAGCTCGTATTGATCGAATGAAACATGTCTACGTTTTTCCCTGTATCTGTGGCTGTTCATGAATAAACTGCAAGCTTTTGGAATCATTCTGTGGAGTGCCGCCAATCTGTCTATTTCCTGCTGTTACACGGTGGCAAGCCGAGGCGTGCACCCACGTTTACCTGATGATTCACCTGTCAGCTGCCTGAGCCATATGTTACATTTCATTGGATTTTCATACTCCACCTGTACTGAAGCTTCCACATGATCTTATATTACATATGGATTTATGTAATGCTAGCAGGGGTTCACCCGTGCCTTAGACCGGGGGGTCCTCAACCCCCCCGGGCCATGGACCGGTGCGCCAATGCAACTGGGCTCTGAAGGCTGCTCTGTCAGTGGTGCAGCAGGCAAGCAGAGAGGTCATCTCTCACTGCCCGCCTCACATCACTGTTGTTGCTGCATCTGGGTGGCAGGCCACAGTGGCAAGTGACAAGCTGCATCTGGTGGTAGGCGACAGTGGCAAGTGACACACTCAGGGCTCCCACCGATTCTGCATTATGGTGAATTAAGCCACTTCATTGTATATTGAAATGAAATAATTCACTTCAATCATCCTAACACTATAACAACTATGGTGGGGTGATGGATTGAAGCGCTAACACCAGCCATTGCCCCAACAAAAATCACCTGCAGCTGTGGAATCCCCCCTCCCCGGTCCTTGGCAAAATTTTCTTGCACGAAAGCAGTCCTCGGTGCTAAAAAGGTTGGGGACCTCAGCCTTAGACTACTGTGGCACCTTCTGAAGGAATGTATGCTGATTTATTTCACTGCCATGTTGTACAAGTAATAATTATTAGATGGGTGGAAGCTTCCAGGGCCGATCCTGGGCGGGTGCGCGGGGTGCAGTGCACCCAGGCGCCGCAGGGAGTGGGCGCCAAACTGTGAAAGTTCTCCCTTCACTCCTCTCCACTTTTTCAGGGCTGATCACAGCCAGGCAGCTTCCCGGAGGGCGGCGGCTGCTAGATGAGAAGAGCCGCTCTGTCCAGTGTATGACACTCAGAGGGGGAGCTGCGGCGATGCTACAAGCAGCACACAGGCTGAAGCCGCTCCCCCTCTGAGTGTCATACACTGGACAGAGCGGCTCTTCTCTTCTAGCAGCCGCCGCCCTCCGGGAAGCTGCCTGGCCCTGCGTCTGTAATAAAGATCGCTGTGGACTCTTCCTTCTCCCAGCATCCCGCCCCCAGCCCCTCTCCTCCAATGTCAGCCCCCTCCTCCCTCCTCCCTCCTCCCTTCACTCTCCCCGCAGTACAGAGGTTAGGGGAGGGAAACAGAGCACAGTGTTCCTCCCTCCCCCTCCCTTCTGTACTGCATAGAATTATGGGAGATATAGTCCAGAGGAGGGGCGGGATTGCCTTCAAAATGAATGGGCAGAGAGTGTAATGGCCACAATGAGGAGGTGAGTTTCTGATATAACATTTTTCACTTATGGGTACTCATTAGCTGGCACTGATAGACTGCATTGGTGAGATGGCACTGGTAAGGTGGCACTGGTATGCACTGGTAAGGTGGCACTGGTAAGATGGCACTGGTATGCACTGGTGAGGTGACACTGGTATGCACTGGTAAGGTGACACTGGTATGCACTGGTGAGGTGACACTGGTATGCACTGGTAAGGTGACACTGGTATGCACTGGTAAGCTGACACTGGTATGCACTGGTAAGGTGACACTGGTATGCACTGGTAAGGTGACACTGGTATGCACTGGTGAGGTGACACTGGTATGCACTGGTGAGATGGCACTGGTGAGGCAGCACTGGTATGCATTGATGAGGTGGTACTGATGAGGTGGCACTGGTAGGTACTGATGAGGCAGCACTGATGGGCACAGATGAGGTGGCACTGGTGGGCACTGATGAGGCAGCACTGATGGACTGCATTAATTATGTGGCACTGGTGGGCACTGATCAGGCTACGTTGATGGAAAATGGCGAGACGGCACAGATGAGGCTGCATTGATAGGCACTGGTGAAGCTGAGCTGATGGGCACTGGTGAAACTGAGCTGATTGGCACTGGTGAAACTGAGCTGATTGGCACTGGTGAGGCTGCATTGATGTACACTGAACAGGTTGCATTTATGGTCACTGAACTGGCTGAGCTGATGGGCACTGATAAGCTGCATTTGATGGGCACTGGTAGGCTGCATTGATCTACTGCAGTATGTCTGCAGTCTTTGACCATCTCCTGTATCATCTCTGCAGTCTCTGTCCATCTCTTGTACTATGCCTGCAGTCTCTGACCATCTCCTGTACTATGTCTGCAGTCTCTGACCATCTCCTGTACTATGTCTGCAGTCTCTGACCATCTCCTGTATCCTGTCTGCAGTCTCTAACCATCTCCTGTATCATTTCTGCAGTCTCTGACCATCTCCTGTATCACTTCTGCAGTCTCTGACCATCAGCAGTATAATTTCTGCAGTCTCTGACCATCTCCTGTATCATATCTGCAGTCTCTGACCATCTCCTGTATCACTTCTGCATCTCTGACCATCAGCAGTATAATTTCTGCAGTCTCTGACCATCTCTTATACCTCCTGTACTATGTCTGCAGTCTATATAGAGAGGCCCCGCTTCAGGTCCCATTAGAGTACTCTGCTTCTCTTCCTGTATTTTGTTTATTGTTATGAGATTGTGGGAGGATATTAGGGTTACAAAGACTCCTTAGGGGAGCATTTCTGTGTTTATGTCACTGCCATAGAAACGTTTGCAAAGGGGGGAGTTATCAAGTTGACCACGCCCATGTGGGGGCGCCAGAAATATTTCTGCACCCAGGCGTCTGTGACCCTAGGATCGGCCCTGGAAGCTTCCTTGTATTTTGTAAATGCATGTGATTGTGCTCACATTTTGTATCTTCCTTTTTTTGTATACTGTTGGTTTACATTTTTGCTTCTGTGGGTTTTGTTTTACAAACCTAAAATTCTAGTAAAAAGTATTTGTAAAAAAAAAAAAAAAAAAAAAAAAAAAAAAAAAAAAAAAAAAAAAAAAAAAAAAAAAAAAAAAAAAAAAAAA
>BLSH010428867.1:757649-770830 GCA_018402905.1 Glandirana rugosa | reverse complement strand
TAAGTAAAAATACACTACGTCAAAATCTATTTTTGTGTTCGACAATTTCGCCATAATTTGAGTTTAGGTTTTTACATTATATAACATCGAATGGTAAGGAAACTACGTCACCGAAGAAATAACATAAAATAAAAATTCGAAAAAAGGGGGGTATCACAAGTGGACCAGTAGACTGGTCATTGTGTGGAGGACATAATCTCACGGGAGTGGAACCTACATCCTCGTGTCGCCGTGTACCTAAGGAGGTAGGTAGGGAAAAATCATGCCAATCCCTTATAGCTGACTAAAGAGAAAAAGTCGGGTGTCCTGACTTGATCTCTTTAGATACACACATACCGATCGGAATGAGATTGTCATGACCGTCAAACACGCCTACACACACGGTCTAGATTCGTATCATCTTTTTAATCTACAATTGTTTGTAAAAAAAAAAAAAAAAAAGCCTCAATGTTAACATCTAATTTTTCTACTATGCTTAGATCTGGCACACACATCCGCACAAACTGCCAGTACTGTTAGAGTAAGGCTAGCCATACACACATAGATTTCTCTAGTTCAGTCCTGTGGGCTGAAAAAGAGAAATCAGTCGATATTCCCTAACCGTACTAAAAAGGGATGGATGGAGGAATCCATGTGCCGCTGTGCTCCTACATCCAAGGTGAGGGCACTCTAATACAGGAGGTGTGTTACTGGTCAGATGACCAGGTGAACACTATGGGGGGAAAAAAGCTTAAAAATAAAATACAATAAAGAAGCCACTGCATCAAAGGAATGGTAAGCTACAATATATTACATTTTTGGATTTGAGTTTAATACCGCTTTAACAGCTTGTGTTTTTATCTAAAACTGCATCACATAAAAATGAATGGTATTGAATGTAAAACACATGTAATGCATTGGGAAAGAAAACACTGACTTTACAAAAACCAGGGCTTCACTTTAAAAATGCAACACAGTAACATTGCTAAAAATACACTAAAAATCACATCACAGGCACATCAAGAACACGTGTAAAAAGAACATTCAAATGTGCTTAAACGCACATATTTTCAGACTCACAGGTGTGCAAAAACTCTGAAACCAACATGCAAAGTTTAACATTGCCATCTCTGCATTACAAATGTAACCTAACTTACAATGTAGAGGTAAGAGGGATATGCTGATCGTGGGTATCGTTTCACCCAGGGTGGATTTCCAGTCTGCATGTGAATGATGGTGGCACCCATGCTGTATATATCTGCCTTTATAGAGTGTCCTCTGCACAGAACCACTTCTGGGCTCATGTAGATCTGTCAAAAAGCACATAGAGAAATGGTTTATTTTACCTTTTTATTTATTTTTTCACAATATCAGCACTATTCTGCTTGTATTTTGTATTAATTCACCTTACTGCACAGTCCAGACTTAAAAAGGAGAAGTTCACTTTTTAGAAAAATAAATGCACATTTTATGTAAGTAAAAACCATTTGCATTTCTTTTATTTTTTTGGAGCCTGTAAAGCATTGCACCAGCGGTCAGCAGATTGCTGAGGCCATGCAGGTCTCCTCCAGATCTGTCAGAGTATCGTTGTGCCCGTACATCCTGTATGGGCAAGCAGATACAATCTGATAGGAAGAATCAATAAACTACAATGGCGCTCCCCAGCACCGTGGTAGTTCATTGAGAACTACAAGCAGACAGCCGCAAAGGATGTTGGGGCTTGTAGTTCATTCACACACACAGCTGTGATAATGAATAACACGACAGCTTGTACGGGGAACTTCTCCTCATACTGCTGTCACAGGGTGGGTGGGGATCGGGCAGCGGCTGCAGCATTGGGAACGGGTTATATGTGCCACCGTTTAACATGTAACATGTCCCCAAAGATGAACTTAGCCTTTAAAGCAGTGTTCCCCAACCCTGTCCTCAAGGCCCAGCAACAGGTCATGTTTTTAGGATTTCCATTATTTTGCACAGGTGATTTGATCAGTTTCACTGCCTTAGTAATTACCACAGCTGATTCATCTGAGGGAAATCCAGAAAACAGGACCTGTTGATGGGCCTTGAGGACTGGGTTGGGGAACACTGCCTTAAAGGGATAAGAAAGTTTTGTTATTTTTAATAAACAAACCTATTATGCGACCTGCTCTATGCCATGGTTTTGCACAGAGCAGCCAGATCCTTGTCTATGGAAACCTTTTCTGGTACTTCTGGCTCCTTCCCCCTTCTGAGTATCCCCCCCGGCTGGGGGGGTACTCGTGTGAACTCATTCCTGAGCCCCACTGTCAGCATTCATAGACCTAGCCAGCCCCACCTCCTGCTCCCTCGTCATAGGAATTGATTGACAGTAGCAGGAGCCAATGGCTCCCACTACCTATCTGCACTGTCAAGACAGAAAGAGATGCTGCTCTCATGCACAGCACTGGATCGCGATTGGGCTCATGTAAGTATAAGGGGGGATCCTGCAGCACAGAAGGATTTTAACTTAATGCAGAGAAAAACAAAGACCTGCACAGGGCCTGCAGTAAAACAAGCCATGTGAATGGAACCTTGCACAGCCCTCATACAGGTGTATGCTTTAGAACGCCCATGTGAACAAGGCCATAGCCTTTCAGCCAAAGCATACAGTAAAGAAATGAAGAATGAAGTCATAACTCTCGCATTAAGAAAATACTGAAGCCACTGGATCAGCATGACAATCCAGCAACCAGCTTCCTCAGCATGACCAATCATCAGAACAAGTGGAAATAAACAGCTTGATTTTCAGATGAGGAAGTGAGACAGCAAGGTGTACTTTACATGACTTTTTCCTGTCGGTTCTCAGACACAGGGGCACAAACACACTGCAGAGCTGGAAAAGAGGAAGAAAGGAGCGACCTGAGGTGGCAGACATTTCTTCCCTCTTTCCACAATGGGATTCCCCCTCTGAGGATTATTGATAGGCCCAAACTATGAATAGGCCGAGTGTTACCAACCACAAGTCACAGGGCACAGACCATTACCTCAGTTCCCCTCAGATCCTTTGGATAATACATGTCACCGGTCATCTGAATGCTGAGGCCAAAATCCACCAGGACGGCTTTTGTGGACATGAAGACAATGTTGCTCGCTGCAATAATAAGAGCAATAAGCAGAAATTACACATTATATACTGGGTTCACCTTACATGAAGATATCAATGTACACAGGTTCACCTTACATGAACATAATGTACACAGGCTTATTTAGCAATGCATAACGTACAAAGTACCAAAACCTACAACAACCCCATTACCTCATAGCAATAAATACAGAAGAGCCCTGAGGCCTTCCTAAAATGTATTACTTTTAATAAAATTCTGAGTTTCAATGGCCGCTGATTGGGTGTTGGGGTTTAATAAACATTTTGTACTCTCTACGGCATAAGCCTGAAGAGCACTGGATACTCATACCCTAATGTACTTGCGTTTGCATGCGTTCAGAGTATCTATTCTGCCCATGAACGCACAGAATGCTATTTTCTCTAAACAAAATTCACATAAATGCACGGTGTGAATTATACCTTTTAACCACTTGCCAACCGGCTCATGTACTGTGGCAAGTTGGCTCCGCTGTGCAGATCGCAGTTGCGGGCATGCCGCAGATAAACAGCGGTCCGCGCAGCCGCAGTTGCGGGCATGCCCGCCGCACTCTGCCTGAGTGTGTCTGCGGGTCGGGCAAACTCTATGTCCACCGGCGACCCGCGATCACCTTCCAGAGAGGAAGAACGAGGAACCGCCGACGTAAACACGGCGGTTCCCCATTCTGCCAGGCAGCATGACCGAGATCTACTGATCCCTGTAATCGGAATCAGTTAGATCTCTTATGCCCCTGCCAGCCCAGCCCCCATACAGTTAGAACATGCCTAGGGTCCAGGGAACACACCCCTTGATTGCCCCCTGCAGTTCAACCCCTTCCCTGCCAGTGACATTTACACAGTAATCAGTGAATATTTACATTTCTGATCGCTGTATAAATGTCATTGGTCCCAAAAAAAAAAGTGTCAAAAATGTCTGACATGTCCACCGCAATATTGCAGTCCCAATAAAAATCACAGATCGCCGCCATTAATAAATTCTCATGGTTTGTAAATGCGGCAACTTTTGCGCAAACCAATCAATAAGCACAGATTGTGATTTTTTTTTACCACAAAATATGAAGAAGAATATATATCAGCCAAAATGTTTTTATATTTTTTTTTTTATATGTATTATAGCAAAAAGTAAGAAAAAAAATTATATTTTTTTTCAAAATTGACGCTCTTTTTTTGTTTATAGCGCAAAAAATAAAAAACGCAAAGGTGATCGAAAACCACCAAAAGAAAGCTCTATTTGTGGGAAAAACCAAGGATGTCAATTTTGTTTGGGTACAACGTCGCATGACCGCGCAATTGTCAGTTAAAGCAACGCAGTGCCGAAGCGCAAAAAGTGCTCTGGTCAGGAAGGGGGCTGAAGTGGTTAAAAGGATTACATGCAGTTATAGGCCCCATGCATAGTGTCACATGGGTGGTACAATGTAAAATTCAAGTACAAATGCATGACCCTGGATGTATATAGACTGTCTAGGAACACATGCATAAACATGTGCATGCATGTGGACAAGTACCTGCATAACTACCAGCAGCTTTGTACCTGAAAATGCTGTAGTCTGTCTGTCTTACTGATCCTCTTACTTCAAAAAGGTAATGACACTACAACGGCCAGGCAACTAGCATTTTCAGAAGGAGATGGCAGCCTTAGTGTGGTGGGTTTTCTTGAAGAAACTAAACCAGGTATTTTATGGTTTGATGCTGACAATGTATAAGTCACGTGTTCAACAGAAGACTGCAGAGGAAATTTCTGCGGTTCAGCTGATCGAATCATGAAAGGATCAAAGGAAATAGTATGAGGTTTTTTTTTCCTGTATAGAATGCTAAATAAAGAACACAGTACTATGTTACCATGTAATTTCCTGGATTTCATAGGAACAGTTTAGATCTGATTTTTTATATCTGCCTTAAAGTGATAATAAACCATCAGGTTTTACTGTGGTATGAAAAGGCAGATTTTTTTTTTAAACACATTATACTTACCTCCTCTGTGCAGTGGTTTTGCACAGAGCATCCCAGATCCTTCTCTTCCCGGGTCCCCCACCAGCGCTCTTGGCTTCTCCCTCCTGCCAAGTGCCCCCATAGCAAGCAGTATGCTATGGGGACACCCAAGCAGGCTGAGCCGCTGCACTGTGTCCATTCATTTCAGCAGCAGATTTAACCACTGTTGGTCACTACTGTATATAAATGTATATATGAATTGTTCACTTCTTGATGCGGAAGATATTTAAAGAGACAGCACAGTTTTCTGTTTAGTGATATAAGATTTAATCACTTACAACAAACTAAGCATGCAGCTTCTTTTTTTTTTAAATCCTTGGCCATGTTCAAGATTAAGCAGGTGCCATGACCGCTGTTCCAGGTCTCCAGTTTCAGGCTGGCTCGCTTCTTTTGCAGCATCGTACAGAGCCACCCTTGAATGCAGGGACTAGAGTTGTCTCCTTACACTGTGTGTATCAATAGAAAGCCTAGAATGGCAAGGCATAGGCTCCTGCTGCCATCGGTCAAATCCTGTGAGGAGCGATCAGGGGGGCGTTGGCCCTTCTAGAACATAGTTATGGTAGCTCTATAATAAAATTGTACAATCAAATTGTAAGTGTATTACCAGCTATAGCCCTTCTATTTGACTAAGGTGGCCCTGTTGGTGAGACCTTTCTTCAATAACAGGAGGTGTTCCCTGTTCTTGCTAGTGCCAAAAATGAACAGAACTCAGAATTGCAATTACAGCACCCCTGTTGGTAAAATTTAGTATTGCAGAGTGACAAACTCTTACGCAACCTTAATGGTTGGTCCACAAGGGAAGAGGGCAGCCTCTGCAGGTCACTAGGTAAAGCAACCAATGTTTGGCCTTTTGTAAGCTCTCATTCAGCATGTTGCAATGCAAGAGGCACCAACACAAGATTTTCAGGGTGTTGAGTATTGGGCTGCATTGTATCAGTTCACTGCAATTAGTCATTCCGACAGCACTGGATATCTTCTCCATTATCTATTATATATTAAAACAACTTAAAGTAACACTAAACTCTGGCTTAAAAAAAATATATTCAAGTATGTATTCCTAATTTAAAAAGTCCCTTCTATTGCTCTCAGCTTCCTACAATTATTTATTTTTTTTGCTGCTGTAATTTGACTTCCTGTTAAAGTGGCTACATTCATTCTCCATGACTCCACTGTACGCAGGTATTTAGCCATCCTCTCTTGCTCGCTGCCGGGACTATGGAATTTGTAGTTTGCATAGAGCAGTGCACATGACCACAACTAAGGTGCACTGCTCTTTCCAAACAAATGAAAATGTGGGGGGGGAAAGGACATTTAAAAAAAAAAAAACAAAAAAAAAAACAGGGAGGGCTTCTTCACATTTGTGATTGAGGGGTGGTAAAACTCTGGTTGAGCCACGATTTTAATGCCCCTCAACCACTCCCCCTATTGCTGCAGAGGCAGCGGCCTGAGACGTACACATGCCGCGGCAAGAATTATACCCCCTGCTGCATTACCGCCTGCCAAGCACAACCCATTCAAGCGAATGCACTGCACTGCAACCACCCCACACACACCTGTACAATGCATGTAGATGCACTGTGGTTGTCTGGTATTTAGAGTGTTAAAGCAGGCAATGAGGAGGCAATACAGCACCTCATCACCGCCTGTCTATTGCTGTCTGAAGAGTGATACAAATGCAAATCATGCTTCAAACAGCAAAGCAAGTGTAAATGAGCCCTAAGAAACTATTTAATGAAGAATCGAGTACAGGGCCATTAGGGAGTGGATGTGCATGGAGTACTTTTGTAGAATAAGGATGTCCTTCAGTGTCACTTTAAAACATTCCACATCAAAAAGCCAAGCAGCAGATTCAAAGGATGGCACACTTACGTTTGATGTCATGGTGGATGACATTTTTGGAATGTAGAAAGTCGAGCCCCTTAAGGATATGTTTGGTCACCCAAATGATTTCGAACTCACGCAGAGGGCCACAGCTCTCCAGCTTCTCCAGGACGGACCCTCCTTCCCCAGCCTCCATATACAGGTGAACCATGTTGTTGCATAATACGGCCCCATATAACTCAGCGATGTTCTCATGCTGAAACTGCACCTGAAACTCCACGTCGGCCGGCTTGAATTGCTCCACCGGGATCTTTGGTAGACAGAGGACAAACATGAGTGGTGAAAATGGCATGTGATGAAGACAATCGGGCATTGCTCATTGCTGGATTAATCATGCATCATCCACCCTGCTTTTCAGGTGTGGTTATCTTCCTACAAGGAACTCCTATGGAGCTCATATCATTACACTGTACTCACAGTTCTATTACATAACTCCTTACAATAACAACAATAACAATCCCCAACAGGTAAACATACATAGAAATGTGTTACTCCACTGGAATAATTATCATATCAACTTGGCCTTTACTCATCAAGAGCAATGGCGGCCGTTGTCCGGTAATCTAAAGTAACATCTTGCTTTATCTCACACTGTTCCAACTTATCTCAACTGATCAAAGAGGATTGGGCTTAAAACAACATTTTATTCATAACTTAATAAAAAATAATGTTCTTTAGCAAGAAACATACATTCCACATTAACAATTATGCTACCAAAATTAGTGTGTGCTCTAAACTGTCTCCAGCATGGTCACGGTTTCTTCTTGCTGGAGGCTGCCATTTTGCTGAAGCCCAGAACACCTTGAGCAGCAGTAAATCTTTAGGCTGTCAGCAGATCGGCCTTTACGAATTCAGCACAGTGTGTAAAAATAGAGAGCAACTGAGCATTTGCAGAGCAGGATGATATTTGAGATTTTAAACAATTCATGCACTTATTTGTAATGCTTTACATAGCTATACCTGCAAAAGAGGCCAACCTTAAGTGATCTAGCAGGACTTAATTTTCTAACTAAAGTTCCTCTGTAATGTCTGTCAGCTGTCACTGCCCTTTAATCTTGGAACATACTCTTCTATGACTGTGTATGTGTATAGGTGTAAAGATCTATGTACTCGTACTGTGTAAAGTGTTACATTATATGTAGGCACCATTTAAATTTTGGAAACAAATAAAGATAGCTCAAGTTTTTATTGCCATCTGAATCTCTGCTGCTTGCCCAGTGACTGCTCATACAGAGGTTCCATACGCTGTGTATATAAAGGGGTTGATTTACTAAAGCGAAATAGACTGTGCAGTTGCTCCAGAGCTTAGTAAATAAGGTAAAGCTTCACTTTGCAAAGAATACCCAATCACGTGCAAGGCAAAGGAAAACTTACGGAGTTCTGGAGCAACTGCTCTTGCAGAGTGCAACTGCACTTTGCAAAATGCACAGTCTATTTGCATTTAGTAAATCAACCCCAAACAGCGTTTTAAATGTACAGATGTTCATTGCATGCTATTAGGTCTATATGATCTACCAGAACACCCAGATCCCTCTCCACCATTGACTCCCCCAGCTGTTCTCCTCCTAGAATGTATTATTTTTGCATAAGTGCATAACTTTACATTTATCAATAATCAACCTCATTTGCCACATAGTTGCCCAATTAATTATTATGACAGTGTAAAAAGCGATAGAGAGTAATAACGGTGGTGAGTAAAACATAATAGTAATCTATGCAATTAAAGCTGAACTCCAGACACAACAACTCTCATTTAAATATATTCCTCAATAGCCACGAAAGATAAAAATGTACTTTGTGTGCACCAAAAGCCTTTGCATACCCAGTTATTACCCTGTAAAATAGTGATGACCTCATCACTGTGCTGTACAAAGCCTGTGCAGAGAGCTGACCTGTGGGAGAGACCAAGCTCCACCCTCTACAGACTGCCTGCAGAAAAGTACAGGAGGGGGCGGAGACAAGACCAGTCACCCTGTACAAGGAGAGAGAGCAGCAGTGACCGGTCTTTATTACAGGAAGCTCCTACACAGAGGGAAAGTCTCACATGGGATTACTGCACAGATCTGGAAGAAATACACAAAGCACACCAAGATTCAAATACAAATATACAACTCTTTTTGCTTTTACCAGAGTTCAGCTTTAAATGAATCTCAGCTATAACAGACAACTGTTGATTTATATAGACTCATATATGTGCTCTTTGCCGATATCTCTAATATCCTGTGCTATATGCATTGCGCTGCTACAATGGAAAGAAATGTATCTGAGCAATCATATGAGGAGGAAGTTTGCAGCAAACAAACTTCCTTGTACGGGAAGATCGACAATAAAATACAGCATTATTTGTTTAATCGCATGAAGGGGAAGAAGACGAGGAAATAAATAGTGTTACTATAAAAAACACTAATATGATCTCAGGAAAGTTGTGATATTTTGGGTTGGATTATATACATATCTGCTGTATATCAAACCTCTAGGCGCTTGTTTCCTCAATTAGGCAAAAGGAGGACAGCAGTTCTAAAGGAGAGGAGTTCTTCTGCCACACTATAGCATTTCTTGAAGATTCATAAAATCACGTGATTTTGCACACATTTATGAAATGCACAAAAACATGCTTGAAGTGCCATTCATTGTTAAAAGGAGAAGAATGGTCAAAGCTATTTTGGTTAGATTTCTCCTATGGATCACAGGCGTGCAGTTCGTTCTGCACTCCTTTGACCCGTTTTAAGCCAACGGCAGGCTAAAGTCCCCTGTTGGTTGACGTCACTCAGCTGGTCCAGGTTCTGGATCGATCCCGATTTTTAATGTCAGGGTCCACCCAGAGGCCTGGACCAGCAGCTGGCTCAGCCTCTCAGTGAGCCACTGGGAGATGAAGCCAAGCATTCCTGTTGCCTCCACAGCCCAGTGCTCTAGGGAGGAACAGAGCAGAGAACTGGTGACTGGCTCTCTGCTCACTGAAGACCGAGAACTGAGTGATCAGCTATCTTTAATCGCTCAGATCTCGGTCTTAGATGCAGCTGGGATCGGTGTTGCATCCACCCGAGTATAAATGTTTTTGTAATCCCGAAACTTCTCTTTACACATTCCAAACACAAAAAGGAGATGTGCTTTTTTATGCAAAAAAAAAAAAAAAAAAGGAAATCTGCTTAAAGCTCAAAAAGTTGCATGAGCTATTTAACTGCATTTATCACACATAGGGCAGCCCATTGAAATTAATGAGTGGCCAATGCACGTAGCGTGACAAACAAAAAGGGCAGAGATGCACATACATGAGACACCTGCTGTTGTGCATCATAGTGTGAAGGGGGCCTAAGGCGTAAAAGTGCTTAAAATATACTAATAATAAAAAATAATAACTCATGTGAGCATACAGCAAACATGTGTGAACAGGGACATTTAGAAAGAATGTAATTTTGCATGTGAAGTGTAGTCCGGAGTAGAGAGACAACAAGAAAACCCTCAAATTGTGAATACGAGGGGGTTAGGGAAGGGGACCCTGAATAAGCCATAAAGCAGATGGTAGAATTTCATTCACATGTTCATAGAGAAATAATAATTTGCCAGAACATTCAATAATACTACTATGGACAGATTTCATAAAAAAAGAGAAAATCCTACATTTGATTTTGTGATGTTCATGTGCTTTACAATAAATATGGCTGAATCATAGTCACAGTTAGAATTTCATTACTTTGAGAAAACCTTTTCATCCTCCTATCTTCCAAACAGTCGTCAATTTGACCTCAATTGCTGTTTAGATAACTGAACGCACGTTCTGAAAACTAATTTTTAACAAAATTCTCCTGGTTTGGTGACCAGCCAGCAGGTATGAAAATGGACCCCTGCAAGCATGCCGTGCGTTGGCTTGGTCACCAGGGGTCTCCAAACTTTCTAAACAAAGGGCTAGTTTATGGTCCTTCAGACTTTAGGGGGGCTGGAATGTGGCCAGTGGGAGTAGAAAATGCCCGTGTCAATGGTAGTATACAATGCTCCATCATTGGTATCAGGAGAAGGAATAGTGAACCATCATTGGTGTCAGGAATTATGCCCCACGTTTGGTGTCAGTCTGAGGAATACTGCCTCATATCAGCAGAAGGAATAGTGCCAGTGGGAGGAATATTGCCCAGATAAAGGCAAGCAAAGGGCTGCATCTGGCACCCGGGCCACAGTTTGGAGACCACTGTCCTACACCAAAAGCACACAGAAGAGGGTGACAATGCTACCACAGCAATAGAAGCTTGTATTTAGTGTTGTCACTAGTGTATAGTGACCACAGAACCTGGCAGGATCACCAGGTAAATACTATATCTTTCATTTTAATACGTTTAACAGACATGCACTACTACTGCATTTAAAGTGGAAGTCCATGCAAAGACTAAAATCCCTGCATCTATAGCCACCCACATTCTAACACTAACCTACCTAACCCTGTGAAGAAAAAAAAAAAAAAAAAAAATCAGCATACATACATTTTCTGCAGGCGATCCTATAGATGCAGGAATTTTAGTTTTTGCATGGACTTCCAGTTTAAGTACTGCAAAAGGAACTATTCATGAAAATAATCATTTTTCAGTGTACAAACCGGTTATGAAATTTTTTGCCTCCAGCATTAAAAACACCTAAAATGTATTTCTCTCTTTTTGATTGTTAAGGCTATATTAGTTACCGCATGAAACCTAATTTTGACTTCATATATGATAAGGCAGCTTGATCTATCTGGCTCTCAGTAGTTAGCATTTTGTTCTGTTACCACTTGAGTTTCAGTAAAACATCCAGTTTGACTAAAATATGATTGCAGCAACCTACCAGCTTACACGCCATCCTCTTTCTGGTCGCTGTATCCTGTGCCAAGTGAACTTTCCCAAAAGCCCCCCTGGGGATAAACTCTGAGCCGTGACTCTGGTACGTCATCTTCCATGGAAATAGCAGCACGTCGGTGTCTGTCTGGTACCGCCCGTCCTTGATGGTGAGCATCTAGGGGAGAGAGATGAAATATTCATTTCTACCTCTTATCTATTCATCTTTGGGAATATATTAACACATACTGTGCATAGGACTCTATTAGAACTGAGAAAGACTTTATACATACAATGATAGAAATACTGTCACAGTTACAATCATAATTAAAAATGCATAACTAAAAGGACAACTGGAGTGTTTTTTTTTTAAATTCATCATTTTTTTTGTAATTTATCATTGTCAAGATAAAAGAAATCACCAATACAGCATAGATCTTGGCACATGAGTATTATGTATAGTGGTATACAAGGTTCACATGCCTCACACAGAGGTTTTTTTTAAAATAAATTTGGCAAAGTCTATTAGGCAAATTCAGACTGGAGTGTTTTATCAATTAATATTAGAACAAGGGTCAAATTTAGTAAGAGCTAATGCAATGATTGAGTCATCTTCAAGTGAACTGGTGCCCAGATCACGCATACATGCATATTATTTACATAATCTGAACAAACAGTTAAAATCAGGGCTTTTTTTCCTTAGAGAATAAGTGCAGGAACTCTCCCTTTCTGAGTCACCCCTCATCTCCGCCCCTCACCCACCTCCGAGCACCGTTCCTTGGTTCCACTACCCACCTCCGAGCACCGTTCCTTGGTTCCACCCCCGAGCACTGTTCCTTGGTTCAACCCCCACCCACCTCTGAGCACCGTTCCTTGGTTCCACCCCTACCCACCTCTGAGCACCGTTCCTTGGTTCCACCCTTACCCACCTCCGAGCACCGTTCCTTGGTTCCACCCCCTACCCACCTCCTGTACCGCTCCTTTTAGAGAATACAGAACCAAGTATTATTTTGTGGCAATAAAAAAAAAAAAAAATTGTATGAAATTTGTTAAATCGCAAGAAATGCAGTAGAATAGATTCCCTGCAGCCAGCAATAGATCTCCAGCAATAATAGACTTCCACAACAAATAGACCCACCAGCGACAATAGTTCCCCCCCCCCCACAACAATAGATGCCCCCAATAACAATAAATGTACAAACACCAGTAACAATAGATTTCCCACAACAAAAGACACCCAGCAACAATTGACCCCCGCCATAACAAACCTCCAGCTGCAACAGATCTCCCAACAGCCAGCATCAATAGACCTCTCCTTCAACAGTAGATCTCTCCCAGCAACAATTGGGGGGGGGGGGGGGGGGGGGGGGGGGGGGGGGGGGGGGGGGGGGGGGGGGGGGGGGGGGGGGGGGGGGGGG
>BLSH010428867.1:730104-757639 GCA_018402905.1 Glandirana rugosa | reverse complement strand
ATGTACAACACCAGTAACAATAGATTCCCCACAACAAAAAGACACCCAGCAACAATTGACCCCCGCCATAACAAACCTCCAGCTGCAACAGATCTCCCAACAGCCAGCATCAATAGACCTCTCCTTCAACAGTAGATCTCTCCCAGCAACAATTGACCCCCCAGCAACATAAACCCCCGCCCCCCCCCCCCATCCCCAGCAACAATAGATTTGCCACCAACAACAAAAGACCGGCCCAGCAACAATAGACCCCCCCCCAGCGACAATAGATTCTCCAGCAGTTAGCAGCAACAGACCCCCCCCCCCCAGCACCCCTTCCCATTACATACATTCAGTGCTGGAGGTGCGTTCCCCCGCATTCCCGCTGATAAAAAAAGCCCTAGTAAAAATACTTTAAAGCTGAACTCCAGGTATGGACTTTATAGCATAGTTACACTGATCAAGCTTGGACCATTGTAAAAGTATGAATATGCCGTACCCAGCCCCTTTGGCATCAGAAAATCAGTGTAGGAGTCTCTGTTACTACAGTAATCACCATCTTTCCGGGTCCCATGCCAATCGGCTGCCCTGGTGCATCGTGAAGCCGGGGGGGGGGGGTGTCGCTCGCTTGGCACAAGCGCCATTCACTGAACGCTTTGCATTTTTCTCAGTGAATGCAAGCTTCTTTAAAATGGAAAGGAAAGGGGAAAAAAGTTCCAGGAACCCCCTTTCCTCATTAGGCTATGGCGGGAGGCAGTTTTAAGGCTCCCCCGTTGAGCCTGTGACGCATGGGGAGCCTTCTGTAAGATCTTGTGGCCTTAGGAGAGGTCAGGTGACCTTCTTTATAAAAGTTCCAGAACCCCCAAGTCTGCCTAGTTAAAAGAGAGTTTCGTGGCAGCATGCTCATTCCCCTCAGAAGGCATAGCTGTGGTGTTCCCTGCCCTCCCGCCCGTCCTGTTTTAAGTTGCGGCCTTTATTGTGTGGTCACTTTTTAATTAAGGGGGACAGCTGAATAAATCAATTTTATTTGGCCTATGTTTTACTGACTAGGTCAATTTATGTATTAAATATGAAGCTGTGTTTTTTCATAAGGGAATTTTAAGTTTACAAAGATTTCTGCTACACCTCGAGTCGTGGTGGCTAAGCTGTCTTGAGTAATGTTATTCTTGATATGATATTTATATTTATTTTAATTCTGTCATATTTATTAAACCAATAATAAATGGCCGCTGCCAAATATTTTATCCAAGCCTGGTGTCTGGTGTATTCTGTTAAAGTTTATTAATATGCCTTTCTGCCTGTTGCCCCATGGACTAGATGGAGATCACCACCCCACGTCTACACCTTCCAGTCAGGGAACACCTTGCACTCACTGAGAATAATCCTAAGCATTCTATGAATGGCGCCAATGCCGAGTGGAGAATCCTCTGTGGTAACTATGCAGCTTTACAGCCACTCAGCAATGGACCCAGAATATAGCGCCAATTACAGTACTGTAGTAGCGGAGAATATTACAGTGAATTCCAGCTTCCACAGGGATCCCAAAAGGTATTGACAATGGAGCTGGAACAATGCATATCCATATTTGGAATTCAGCTTGAAAGCATGCTCTCATTAACCTTTATAGCTGTAGGCATTGTACAGTATTTCATCTGCAAACCTCACTGCAGAGGCACTGAAATCTAACGAAAGCAGAATCCTGACAGTCTGCCAGCTCTCTTGATGTAAATAAACAACCATTATTTCTAAACTGTTAGAAACCAACTGAAACCACTTTTGTGAGATCCTTGAGTATCTTTGGCAATGAACTACCTCACTGTACAAGCAGCTAGAGAGGTTGGGAATGTCTTTATTTCAAGTTCTTTTCCTGCTTGTTAAAGCATTAGTTTAACCTGTTGGGAGTTCACATGCTGTATACTGTATGTGGCAGCATGGCAGGGGGGGGCTTTAAATATGCCTACAGGCAGCGTCGCCATTTTGTGCCTGGATCGTGTTGTCACCAACCGACAGCTCATGATCACAATTTACAATCGGGAGCTGGTAGGACAGACTCCCGATGATGTGATCTCTGTGACAGCCTATCACAGCGATCACATGATTGGGCAAGCCCAGGAAACACCTCCAACGTTATCAACCCTATAGAGCAGGGAAATCCAAACTACGGCCCCCCAGCTGTTGCGGAACTGCATGTCCCATGAGGCATTGTAAAACTCCAACATTCACAGACATGACTAGGCATGATGGGAATTGTAGTTCCTGAACAACTGGAGGGCCATAGTTTGGAGACCCCTGCTATAGAGGGTCCAGCAGGAGCTCAACTACAGTCTAGGTGCATCAAAACCAAAAAAAAAAAAAAAAAAAAAAAAAAAAGTGTTCAATGTCTTACAGTTCAAAGTTTTAAATCAGCCACAACCTGAGCAGAAAAGTTTTGCCAGAAGCTGCAGTGTGGAATCCTCACTCTCACCAGGGGAAAGTTGTACCTCTGCAGTAAGACCACTGCTTCCCCACAGAGATCAATGATCTCACTCTGCAGCTGCTGCCAGGGGACAGGCTTTTTTACTCACACTGCATCAGCTTTGTAAACAATGTTAACGAAGACTTTTCACACTTTTTGTTTTCATGCACCTGGAATATGTTTAGCAGATTACAACTGAAGGTTTGATTCAGCTCTAAGAATATGTAAATAAATGAACGTCCATAATCCGGGTACAGGGGCACTTTAAAGACAATAATTTATACTTACTCTAAAACCAACGTCAAGTATCGACCATTTTATTTACTTACTGCGTTACACAAGATTAACCCATTTCTGGGTAGACAGTTACATCATTGAAAAAATAAATAAATACATTTAAAAAAAAAGACACTTCAATCAATAAATCAGTGTTCATGGCCATCTTTAAAAGAATAATTCAGCTTTACGACAAAACTGCCTATGCAAACAAGGGGCATCTGTAGCTGAGAACAAAAGGTGCAGCTCTGACTAAAGCGGAATAAAGCCCTTGCTATAGGTGTAGGCCATTTACACACCTTATGAACTCCTGTGATGGTGGAGGTGAGCAATGATGACTAGGACTCACTTAGCAACGTCCTGGCAGTACTTAGCTTATGAAGCCTGACTGGAATACTACCAGGACGTTGCTATGTAAGTGGCCCACAATCATAGCAGCCCTCAAATTTTCCCCGCTCTGTGATCCCGGTGTAGCGTCAAAAACTGATACCCCGGCTCTCCGCTTCCTCCATGCTCTCTCTCATCCTCTGCACTGGCGAGGCTGCAAGGGTGGACACTGGCGAGGCTGCAAGGGTGGACACTGGCGAGGCTGCAAGGGTGGACACTGGCGAGGCTGCATTGATGAGCACACGTGAGGCTGCACTGATGGGCACTGATAAAGTCGCTGTTAAATATTTATTTGTGTAACTTAATTCTGCATAAAACATTTAAGTGTCATTTCATGAGAATTTATGAGGGCGTGTATAGGGGCAGGGTCAGGGGCAACTGGTGACAAGTAACACTTAAGGCCTGGCTAGTAGCTGAGGACTTGAAATTTTGAGCCCTGCCTATAGCAAGGGTATTATTCATCTTTAGTCAGAGCTGCACAGTTTATTTTAGTCTACAAACACCCTTACCTGCATAGGCAGGTTTTCTCCAAAGGTGAACTATCCTTTTAAATCCATTCAGACACTCCGAGTCTTGTTGAGGGAAAAATAGGCAACATTAGATTTTAACCAGCTATTCTCTCCATCTCTTCCACCTGAAATTTTATGAATGTGACAATGATCAGATCTTGGATACCAACCAAAAGACTTCTGGCCTGTGTCAGATCAACTCCTCTTTCTTAAGGGCTCGTTCACACCATACATGCATGAAAACTGATGAGAAAGCTGCGCAGATTTCACTTGCAGAGACACGCGTTTACATCAGTTTTATAGTGAGTTTTTATGCACATTGACATCAGTTTTCAAGTGTGTAAGTTTTGTGTCCTGTTCACAACAATGTTGATTTCGTGTCAGTTTTTTTCTGTGCAGAAAACTGCATAAACGTTGCAGATTCCTGCGCAGAAAAAAATATGCATGGTGTGGTGTGAACAGAGCACACAGAGAACCATTGTTTTCTTTGAGCAGAATGTGTGCAGAAAAACTGACGTCTCTGCACCTTGGGATGAACGAGGCCTTAAACATTTTGACATAGCAAGCAATGAGTGTATAGCCCTTTCAGCTTGAGCAGATGCTCTTGGTTGTATAAACCTCTATATACCTTCTCTACCTTCTTATACATAGGGTGCAGTGGGGTTTATGTCAAAAGCCTGAAAAGTTAAGTCATGAGGAAGCTAACTGGCCAGTTATGATGTAATTGGAGAATAAACACGCTTAGTCTAATTATCATGTGAGCGATCATTAGCACTGACGCATTAAACCACCAGTAGATGAGGTGAGATATGCCGTGTGAAGCAACAAACACGAATGCTAGTACTAGGTGTGGTGAGTATACTATTTAGCCCACGGCAAGACAGTTTCCGATTGTAAACACCACTCTGTGTGTAGACAATCTTTCAACAGAAAGCTCAGTGCTAACTTCACTGTGTTATTTAGCAGTGCAGGCATTGGTTGATAAAGTAGGACAGCTAGGTAAAAATAGAGATTATATCAGTGGGGGCTTCATGGGGGCCAATGTTTGCATTACTACTTTTCTAAGAACTTCAGCAGCTGAATTATGACAAGTTTTGCTACTAATTGGGGCAAACCTGAACTTCTAGTGTGGTTTCTTACAGCCCCTGTAATTGCAAAGTTAAAGTGCTTGTAAACGCATTTTTTTAAATTAAGATAACAAACATGTTATGTTCTATTTACCTGCTCTGTGCAAGGGTTTTGCACAGAGCAGCCCTGATCCTGCTGTTTTCAGGTCCCTGGCCAGCGCTCCTGGCTCCTTCCCCCTCGTCGAATGCGCCCATAGCAAGCCATTTTTTCTGGGGGGCACTCGTGTGTGCTTGCTCCTGAGCCCAGCCCTGTATGTCCATAAGGCTCTACCCCACCTCCTGCTTTCTCATCACTGGCTGTGATTGACAGCAGCAAGAGCCAATGGCTCCCACTGCTGTATCCAAGCCAATGATGGAGAGAGCTGAGAGGGCCTCCGCTCTCGTGCACATCGATGGATCAAGATTGGGATTATGTATGTATTTAGGGGGGCTGCTGTGGGAGCTGCAAGCAGAAGATTTTTTTCACTTTACTGCATAGAATGTATTAGGGTAGAACTCCTTTTTAATTACAAACACTTTAACAGTGTGACAGGATCACCAATATAACTGAATTTAATAATTTGTCTATGTAGTCTATTTAAGTGGCTTGAGCGCTTCTCATCTGCAATCTGTATATTAAAATGACACTAAACGATGCCCTTTTTTGCCAAGATATTCTATACACAACCACTACCTAATGGCCCTGTAATCTGTTTTTCATTAAATTGTTTTACACCTCATGCACACTGGGAAGTTAACCCTGGCGCTCATGTGTGGGTGGAAGGTACAGATGCACCCTCCAGTTCTACTACCGGACATCTGAGCTGCTGCATTCCAGGCATTTGTCCCTAGGCAAATATTACCCTAAACAGAATTACCGCTTGGTGCACAGTCCCGTCCGAACCAACAGGAGCAGGTGTCAGCCTCCTATTGATTTTTACAGGCTGCCAGCAGAGAGGCTAGACTATGCACCTATACTTTCCATCCACACCTAATGCTGCAGCCTCAAGCACCAAGGATAAATGCCTGTCTGTTTCGGACAAGTATTGCCCATAGGTTGCGGTTCATGTGCACTGCTCTCTGCACACTACAAATCCCATAGTCCAACAAGCAAGTGAGGGTGGCTACATTCCTACATACAATGGGACCATGGAAATTGCACCTAGCCACCCTCTAACAGGATGTTTGATCACACAGCTTTTAATATCATTTTAAAAGTATATATGTGAACCCCCACCTTGTAAAAAAAACCATTATGAGGTGTAAAGATGTAAAGGTGTAAAGATGCAGGAATTGGGGTGATCTGAGGTGTGAAGGTGTAGGAATTGGGGTGATCTGAGGTGTAAAGGTGTAAAGATGCAGGAATTGGGGTGAACCGAGGTGTGAAGATGCAGGAATTGGGGTGAACCGAGGTGTAAAGATGCAGGAATTGGGGTGATCTGAGGTGTAAAACTGCACAAACTGGGACTGGTCTGGATGTAAAAATACATGATTAGGGTGATCCGAGGTGTAAAGGTGCAGAAAAATTAGCCTGAACTGAGGTGTAAATGTGCAGGGACTGGGGTGATGTGAGGTGTAAAGATGTAGGAATTGGGCTGATCTGAAGTTTGAAGGTGCAGGAATTGGGACTGATCTGAGGTGTACAGATGCAGGAATTGAGGTGATCTGAGGTGAAAAAAAATGCAGGAATTGTGGTGATCCGAGGTGTAAAGATACTGAAATTGGGAACGATAGGAGGTGTGAATGTGCAGGAATTGGGGTCATCTGAGATGAAAATATGCATAAATTGGGGTCATCTGATGTGTGAAGGTGCAGGAATTGGGTCATCTAAGGTTCAAAGATGCAGGAATTTGGTACTAATCTAATTTCTAAGGATGCAGGAATTGAGACTATGAATCTATCCATGGCTGCCCGCGACCACCCCCTATTCATGCGGCTGGCCCCTTTGAGGTGCCGGCCGCATGAATTACCGCTGCAGGGGGTTTCTTTGAAGCATCTCATTAGAGCCTACAGCTCTAATATGCTTCAATATAGAGGGGCTTGTGACACAGAGTGTGCTGTCACAAGCCCTCAGAAAGGCAAATGAACATTTTCCTTTCGAACACTAAACCGCTCTCCGCCAATCCTATTGGATCCTATTGGAGGGGCATTCACGGCCGCTCCCCGCTCGCCAGACACCGCTCACTGCCTGCTGCCCGCTCCTAGATGGGGTAAGTGCGGGACTTTGATGTCCCAACTACCCGGGGGGGGGGGGGGCTGTATCCCTCTATCTGTGGTGCGGCAAAAAATGATGGACAGATGGTCCCACTAAGTTGGACTTTTAAGGCACTCCAGACTTGCACAGGGGCTTATGGCTCTCACACACCATGTACAACTGTTATGAAATGATGCGGATATCACAAGCATGCTTTTAATTATGTGAACCTTCCTCTTTTTACTCAATACCCATCTGTGGTGCTCTATATACCCCTATCTGGTGATGCTGTATATACCCCTAGTTGGCATGCTGTATATGCCCCTATCTAGCAATGCTGTATATACCCCTGTCTGGCAATGCTGTATATACCCCTATCTGGCGATGCTGGGCTGTATACTTCCGACACAATGGGTGGAATCTATAAAGGGGAGTGGCTTATGAGAAGTGGGAGGGGTCTGAAACCCCCATCCTAAAATTTTACTAGCCGCCACTGAATCTGAGGTGTGAAGGTGCAGCAGTACTGATCTGAGGTGAAAAAATACAGGAATTGTGTGATCTGAGGTTCGAAGGTGCAGGAATTGGGGTGATCTGAGGTTTAAAGGTGTAGGAAAGTGGGACTGGTCTGAGGTGTAAAGATGCAGTAATGTGGTACTGATCTTAGTTCTAAAGATGCAGGAATTAGGACTAATCTGAGGCATGAAGGTGCAGCAAATGGGACCTACCTGAGGTGTAAAAGTGCAGGAATTGGGGTGATCTGAGGTGTAAAGATGCAGAAATTAGGACTGATGTGAGGTTTGAAGGTGCATGAAATTGGGACTGGTCTTAGGTGTAAAGATGCAGGAATTGGGAATGATGTGAGGAGTGAAGGTGCAGGAATTGGGGTGATCTGAGGTGTAAATATGCAGAAATTAGGACTGATGTGAGGTTTGAAGGTGCAGGAAATTGGGACTGGTCTGAGGTGTAAAGATGCAGGAATTTGGAATAAAACAAGGTGTGAATGTGCAGGAATTGGGGTGATCTGAGTTGTAAAGATGCAGTAACTGGGGAGATGCGAGGTGTAAAGCTGTAGGAAATTGGGACTGGTCTGAGGTGTAAAGATGTAGGAATTGGGGTGATCTGAGGTGTGAAGGTGTAGAAATTTGAGACTGATCTCAGCTGTAAATGTGCAGGGATTAGGGTGATGTGAGGTGTAAAGATGCAGAAACTGGAGCTGATCTGAGTTGGAAAAATAAAATTCAGGAATTAGGGTGATCTGAGGTGTGAAGGTGCAGGAATTGGGGTTAAAGATGCAGGAATTGGGGTGATCTGAGGTGTGAAGGTGCAAGAATTGGAGTGATCTGCAGAAGTCCTTGGCTGTCATATTCATTCCACCTTACCGTAGCTTTTAAAACAAGGGTAAGGACCCTTTCACACAGGCTTTCCGTTCAGGTCCTCCTATCCGTTTTTCAGGTGGACCTGAATGGACGCTCCATGCAACTCTATGGAGTGGCGGATGTCAGCGGAGACATGTCCGCTGACATCTGCCGCTTTCCGATCCGATCCTGTCCGTGAAATACAGACGGATGGAAACCTATTTTCCATCCGTCTGTAGAATCGGATCGGATGAAAAACGGACAGGCGGTCCATTTTCATCCAATCTTCATAGAGGTGCTCTGATCCCCGCTGAGCAAAAACTGACCCTTTACACGGAAAGCCCATGTGAAAGGGTCCTAGGTTACCACTGATTTTTGGAAGCGCAAATGTTAGTTTTTTTTACTATTATTCAAGTCATTTTCCCTTTTCATCATTGAAAGTGTAAAATTGACTTTTATTTTATTTTTTTTTAAACATGCACTCTCAATTTCCTTAAAAAAAAATTATCGGGACCCAAAGCTAAAAAGGTTGCCTACCCCTGGTTTACTATCTGCTTGGGGTTTAACAATAAGAGGTAGGTACGTTGTCTTACCTTGTTCAGTATGATTCCACATGCCTGCTGCAAACACTGGTGTAAATGCTTTGCATCTGCCAGCTGATTAGCGAACCTGAGTAGCTCTTTAGTAGTCCCATATCTAACAGAAGATAGCAGAGAGGTTTCCTGCCCACTGAGGAATAAAGAGTCCGTCCTCTCCTCATAGTAAGTCTCTTGACACGCTTTTACTGTGCTCTTGCCCACGGCACATACTTCCCCATCTCGATAGAGGTTTTCCATTATCGTGACCACATCAGACACGTTGAAATAGGGGAGCAACAGCTCCATTTCCTCCTTCTGGTCGCTGTTTGTGCTAATAAAATCCATGACGGCACTGCTTTCCAGAGCAATACCTAAAAAAAAAATAAAATCACATCTGCTTTAATGTGTATTGGGCTGATACCTTGTTTTCTAGAACTTGGGAGGTGTGAAGGTGCAGGAATAGGGGAGATCTGGGGTATAAAGGTGCAAGAATTGGGGTGATCAGGGTTGTAAAGGTGCAGGAATTGGGGTGATCAGGGTTGTAAAGGTGCAGAAAATCAGGACAGACCAGGGCTCTGTACACAGACACAGAGTGATAATGTCACATGCGGGTGGGGAAGTGGGCGTGGTTACAAAGGACCTTCTTTGTCAAGCCTACCTAAGGATCCTGTGATTGCTTTATACAGGAGGCGGGGGAGGGCTCTGATTGTTGAGGGCAACTCACAAGTTTGATAATCAGGTATTGATCTGTGCCAATCTTAGTATATACTGAGGTGCCCAGCTCAAAGTGGCTGTTAAGCCACTTGTATAAAATGCTCCCGTCCCCTCTGTATTAGAACAATAAGTTCCCCTGTGTCTGTGTTAGAACATAAATCTGTACTGATAACACAGCTGCTTCCTGAGATCAGCTGTCATTATTCTCCTCCCCTCTGCTCAGCCAAGAGTTCCTGAGTGTGGGGGAGCAAGTACTGCTGCTGACATCAACTGGAGAGGAGAGAGCGAGCCATGTGTAGGAAGTCGGTGTGCTATTTATGTTATGACACAGACACAGGGGAACTTCTTGTTGTAATACAGAGGAGTTGGGAGCTTTTAAAGTTTAATTATGAGAGCAGAGAAGAGAGGAGGACTACTACGTGTTAACAGGAAGAGGCAGGGGGGCTGAAGACAGGCACAGGAGAACAGGAGAGCTGCAAGTGGCACAGACACACACAGGCCACAGTCTCACAGGATCAGCTACATGATCATCGGAGTCTGCACTCAGGGGAGGAGTCAGGCCCTGGTACTATCAAACAGGTATTCTAGGAGATACAGAGGGATCATTTAAAAGGCAAAAGCACCATTCTGCTAATTGCACATTAAAAGAACAGGAGCAGCATTTTTTATATTTTTTGGGGTTAAACGCTTTAATGTAACTTTTCAGAGCCAGCATCTGTCATAACATGGAAGTAAAGTAGACCAAAGGCTTCAAATGCTGCACTAAAGAAATACACAAAGACCATCACCTGGGCAGTGAAGTAGCTACTCTTCTTACCTCCTTTCTTTACAACAATGTGAACTATTACATTAAAGCTGAACTCCAGAAATTATTTATTTTGCATATTTACTTTAGCCTAGCTTGGCCGAATGGAAGTATGTTTAACTCATACCTGTTGGGTGAATGGGGAAGCTGGAAATCGCTGTACTAGCAATAGCCGTGATCTTCCGAATCCTGCGCGGGTTGATGGTTCTCTGCACACTGACTGCAGGTGGGTGCTCGCTCAGCACTGCCACAAATCATAGACAACCTTTATTTTTTTATTTTTTTTAATTATTACAAGCTGCTCCCCAATTGGATGAGGTGAAGAGGAAGGGTGGTGATGTCACAATCTCCATCTCATCCAATCAGAGAACTCTTTGTATCCAAGGATTTAAAAAAAAAAAAAAAAAAAACACCCTTGGTCAGTGTGCAGAGGAGAAACTGCTTTTATAGGGATTTCCAGCTTCTCCATCGGGCCCTCAGGTCCATTGTACTTACATACTCATCATACTCAGTCTCATCATACTTACATAATCATGATAGGCACATCTTGCTTACATATACATTGTACTCAGGCCCATCATACTTCCATACATATTATACTCAGACTCATGCCCATAGGTTTAATTCTGCCTTAACCACTTCAGCTCCAAAAGATTTACCCCCTTTCCTGACCAGGCCATTTTTTGCGATATGGCACTGTGTTACTTTAACTGACAATTGTGCAGTCATGTGAAGTTGTACCCAAATAAAATGCTTGCCCTTTTTCTTTCCCAAAAATAGATTTTTCTTTTGGTGGTATTTGATCACCTCTGCGTTTTTGTTTTTGCGCTATAAACAAGAAACGACCGACAATTTGAAAAAAAAAAAAAAAATTACTTTACTTTCTGTTATAAAACACATCCAATAAAAAAATAAAATAAAATAAAAAAGTAAACAAATCCAATTTCTTCAATTTAGGCCATTATATATTCTTCTACATATTTTTGGTAAACAAAATCCCAATAAGCGTATATATTGATTGGTTTGCGCAAAAGTTATAGGGTCTACAAACTATGGGATAGTTTTATGGAATGTTTATTTATTTTTACTAGTAATGACGGCGATCAGCGACTTACAGTATTAGAGGTACTGAGATATTGCAGCTGACAAATTGGACACTTGACACTTTATTGGGGGATCAGTGACACTAATACAATGATCAGTGCTAAAAATATGCACTGTTACTGTACTAATGACACTGGCTGGGAAGGGATTAAAGCGGTTGTATACCCTATAATTACATTTTTACCTACAGGTAAGACTATAATAAGGCTTACCTGTAGGTAAAAAGAATATAGAAACATAGAAAAGTGACGGCAGAAAAAGACTGAGTAGTCCATCGATTCTGCCCCTTTTTATTTAATTTATTTTTAATTTTTTTTTTTTTTTTTACATTAACCTTGTTGTCTGACTATAGATTTAGGTTTATCCCAAGCATGTTTGAAGCCATTTACTGTTGACTGTCTCACAACCTCTGTTGGTAGTTTATTCCAATCATCAACCACCCTTTCAGTAAAATAATACTTTCTAAAATTAGTTTTGAACTTTCCTCCAGTTAGTTTGAGGTCATGTCCCCGTGTTCTTGATTTTGGTTTCATATTGAAAAGACTGCCCTCCTGAACCTTATTCACCCCCTTGATGTATTTAAAGGTTTCAATCACGTCTCCCCTCTCCCTTCTTTCCTCCAGACTGTACATATTAAGTTCCTGAAGTCGCTCTTGATATGTTTTATCCCCCAGACCTTTCACCATTTTTGTTACCCGTCTCTGAACTCGTTCCATTTTATCAATATCTTTTTGTAAGTGAGGTCTCCAGAACTGGACACAGTATTCTAAGTGAGGTCTCACTAAAGATCTATATAGAAGAATCAGAACCTCCTTCCTCCTGCTGGTGACCCCTCTACTGATACATCCCAGAATTCTATTTGCTTTTCCCACTGCCTGGTCACACTGTTTGCTCATTTTGCAATCATCTGAAATAAGCACCCCCAAATCTTTTTCTTCTGTAGTGCTGGCTAACACTGTGCCCCCAATGCTGTACTCTCTAAGGGGATTCTTTTTCCCTAGATGCATTATTTTACATTTAGAAATATTGAACTGCAGTCTCCACTGCTTTGACCAATCTTCCAGCAATGCCAAATCATGTTCCTTGTTACAGACACCTCCAGGGATATCAACCCTATTACACACCTTTGCATCATCAGCAAAGAGACATACATTGCCCAGCAAACCTTTAGTTATATCACTTACATATAGGTTAAATAGAACAGGACCCAGTACAGAGCCTGGTGCTACCCCACTAGTGACTGGTCTCTGTTCTCCTAAACCTGTATGGTTTAGGAGATATTCTCACTGCAAGCGCTGCTGATGTCAGCAGATGCATGCGCAGTGATGTGCCGGAAAGTCCGCTGTAAAGACGGGCTCCCGCGCATGCGTGGGAGTGATGTCTTGCAGCTCTGGCTACTCACAGTGCCGGAGCTGTGTACCCGGAAGGATCCACGGAGGGAACATGGCAGCTCCCTCCTCGGGGACCGGGCGGACCAGCGGGAGCTTCGTTTTGGAGGTATTTCATAATGAGCTAGTATGCGGTGCATACTAGCTCATTATGCCTTTCAGGTGTTTTTTTTTTGTTTTTTTTTTTAGGGGAGACAACGGCTTTAACACCGGGGACAATCAAAGGGTTAACTGTGTGCCTAGCCTGTGTTTTCTAACTGTGGGGGAGGTGCTTTTACTAGGGGAAGGCATGGATCCATGTCCCCGCTTTGCAGAAACACGAATCAATGCCTGCTCTACTGACAGAATGTTGATCTGGCTTGTTTGGATAGGCAGGTTCCACAGGACCTGCTGTATACAATCATAGTAGGAATGAGCCGCCGCCAGCGTGTACTTGTGCCCGCTACCTGGAAGTGCAAGATCACGTATCTATACACGTGATCCTGCACAGCGCAGCCGCCCTGTAGCAGTAAAGCTGTTCTAGGGAGGTCAGCAACTGGTTAAAGTGGAAGAAAAGCCAAAGCCTAACTATTCTTAACTACTTCTTATCCGCGCCATAGCCGATTGACGGCTGCAGCGCGGCCGTCAATAGACGTCCTCCCCTTTGGCTCGTGCTGGGCGCAATCTCTCCCCGATGTCCGCCGGAGACCCACGATCTGCTCACAGAGAGCCAGAACGAGGAACCGCCGATGTAAACACAGCGGTTCCCTGCTCTGCGAGGGGGGGCATGCCAGATCTTCTGATCCTTGTCACTGGGATCAGTTAGATCGGTTATACCCCGCCAACTCCGCCCCCCCCTCCCCCCCACAGTTAGAACACACCCAGGGAACACGTTTAACCCCTTCACTGTCTTAGTGTTAACCCCTTCCCTGCCAATGACATTTATACAGTAATTAGTGTCTATTTTTAGATCTGATCGCTGTATAAATATCATTGGTCCCAAAAAAGTGTCAAAAACGTCAGACATGTCCACCGCAATATCCCAGTCCCAATAAAAATTGCAGATCACCACCATTACCAGTGAAAAAAAATAAATAAATAAAAAACGCCATAAACCAATGTCCATAGTTTGTAGACGCTATAACTTTTGCGCAACCCAATCAATATACGCCGATTGCAATTTTTTTTACCAAAAACATGTAGAAGAATATATGTCGGTCTAAACTGATGAATACATTTGTTTTATTTTTTATTTTTGGATATTTATCATAGCAAAAAGTTAAAAATATTGTTCTTTTTTCAAAATTGTCACTCTTTGTTTATAGCGCAAAAAATAAAAACCGCACAGGTGATCAAATACCACCAAAGGAAAGCTCTATTTGTGGGGGGAAAAAGGACGCCAATCTTGTTTGGGTATAACGCCGCACAATCGCGCAATTGTCATTCGAAGAGTGACAGAGCTGAAAACTGAAAATTGGTCCGGGCAGGAGGGGGGTTTAAGTGCCCAACAATGGCTGGGCTATGGAAGCCTATGGTAGACGTCATGGCTCCTGAAATTCCCAACCACTGTAGAGCATTCCCTGAGCCGGAGCTTCAGGATCGGGTGAGCAGATTAAAAATAGGCAAGTATCCAGATCATTTTTATACAGGTTAGGTAGGATGGGGAGGAAACATTTTAAATAATAGTTAGGCTTTTCTTCCACTTGAAGGTCTTTACCGAGGAGGTGGAGATGGCTTTGTCAAAGCACTGGATGGATTAATAAAATGTTTGCTATGGATTTTATAATGGAGAGCAGCTCGCTTTTCTTCAAGTGGCTATTATGATGAGGGCAATGGATCACAAGAGAACCTGCACTCGTTTGCTGGAAGTACTGAATCTTGGCCTTTGCAGCAGAGCAGAGGATTTCTCTGCCTCCATAAAAAGATAAACTGGTTCTGAAATTTGCCTAAATGCTTTTATATATTCTGTTTCCCCTTCGTCACACCCCGACCTGGAGCAACAGGACAATTATTTCATTCCAAGTCACCCAAGTTTCTATCCTAGCTGAAACAAAGCACAAAGCAGAAGTTGTCACACTATTAGGTGCAGCTGGGGTTTTACAGGAACCAGGCTGTTCAATCTGTCACTTTCCTATGCTTGTGACACTGAGGAAGTGGTCACAATTTGCAAAAAATAAGTGGTGCAAGCAGTGGCTTTCCTAAAGCACTTACTGAAAATGTGTATAAGGGGCTGGGCAGCTGGAAGCCCTAGTCTGCTTGGGAGAGAACCCTGGGACTTACAGATCGCTGCCTGCTCCAGGGAAACTATGAAAGATGGATGATTAAATACATTAAATCATGGATGTCCAGCATGTTTCTACAGAGTCCAAATCAGGCATAATACACTATTTTCACACTGGGGAGGCAGCGGTAAAGCGCTTTTCCACTGTTATAGCGGTGCTATGGCGCCGCTATGCAGTTGGCAGTGCAACGCTTTTAACCCCCACAAGCGGTTAAAAGGGGTTAAAAGTGCTGGTGCCCCACGCTTTCGAGGCAGCGTGCAGCCGCTTTGGAAGCGCTGTCCATTGATTTCAATGGCAGGGGCGGTGTAGGAGCGCTGTATAAACCACTCAGCACACCGTCCCAAAGACACGGACGACTTTTCCTAACATCCTGCAAGCATACCGCCATCTGTGTCCCATGGGGGAGAATTCCCTTCACTTCCTGTCCTGCAGGCAAAACAGGAAGTGAAAGGAAATCTCTCCAAAGTGAGAAAAGCCCAGGGTAGGGTTGCCACCTCATCCCTTTAAACCCAAACACATATGGAATTACACAGGTTCTAAGGCTAGTTTAATTCAGATGAGGCACCAAATGAGTTTAATTACCACCTTAATCAGCCACAGAACCTGTGTAATTAATATGTGTTTGGTTTTAAAGGGATGAGGTGGCAACCCTAGCCCCAGGGTGCCACCAGAACTGTCCCCATTGGAAGATTTCCCCTCTATTCCTGCTCTGATGTCAACCCAAAATTTGAGATTTTTCTTTACTTTAAATGATAACAGCAAACAGGACAAATAGAGATGGGCACAGACAAAAAAATAGTTTGCCTCTAGTTTAGTTAGTTAAGTACATCAGCCCCCTTATGCCTGACTTACCAAGCACTGGAAGGATATGACTGGCAGCCCTGGGCCAAGGACCTTGAAAAACAAGTCCACGACGGCAGTTCCCATATTTCTATATTGATAAATTCCTTTAAAAAGTTCACAAGAGTTCCAAAGCTAAACTTGTGGTCTACTTTCACTTTCCTTTCCTCTTTACTGCAAAGAATGCAAAGTCAGAAACAGAGAACACAAACCTCTGAAAACAAGAACTTTAGGTAAAACTTTGTGCAGAAACTACAGATTATTCACTCACATTCAATGGTGTGTCATCTGTATATAAACAGAAAATTGGCAAACAAATCCACCCAGAGAAAATTAAATGAAATTATTCATGGACTTGTGAAGTGACATCATTGCCTGCTTAGATCTTAGGCAAGGTACCGGTATATTTTTTCATTTTATGATGAGACTTTTTTTTTTTTTTTTAGGTTTCGGTTGCCTGAAGAGGAGCATTCACTTGTTACTGACCTGTTCCTGGAGATTCCTTTTGTCCAAAGCATGCTGCATTGTTTGAAAGAAAGAAAAATATTACATTCACCACCCTATCCCCAAAGATTTTATTGATTTTAGGTACTTATATAGCACCATCAAATTACGCAGCACTTTCACATGTACATTGTACATTCGCATCAATCCCTGCCCTCAAGGAGCTTACAATCGAAAGGTCTCTAACTCACATTCATGCATACAGATACTAGGGCCAATTTAAACAGGAACCAATTAACCTACCAGCATGTCTTTGGTGTGTGGGAGGAAACCGGAGTACCCAGAAGAAACCCACGCAGGCACAGGGAGAACATGCAAACTCCATGCAGGTAGTGTCGTGGTTGGGATTCAAAGCAGCAACCCTTTTGCTGCTAGGCGAAAGTGCTAACCACTACACCACTGTGCTGCTCATAGATAAAATAAAAAAGTTAGGCATAAACCTATTAGGCCTATTGTTCCAGATTAAAACGGCCATGCTGCTGGCCAGTTTTACATTGTTATATCCTCGGATTATCTTAAATCTTGTAGTAAAGCCCTGAGCTTTGCAAGGATTTTACATATGATTATCGTGTAGTCGCTAACAATAATAACTTCTGGCAGGCACGGCTGGGACCCGTGTTTGCAGAAAATAAAATTAGCTCCGTGTATGGGCTGCTTAAAGACTAACAGACTTTTCAATTTGCAAGGGAAGTTGCACTTTGCATGAGAATTCTTCCCAGAGCTTAGTGAATGAGGTCTTTAAAGAACTGCTGACTTCCACCATCCTATCATGTTCATGGAAAAATGTATTTTATTTTTTTTCATTTCACAAGATTGGGTGTTCTTTGCAAAATGAAATTTCACCATATTCACTAAGGAAAAAATTCCCACGCAAACTGCCAAACTTTCCTTGAAAAGTAAATAGTCTGCATTGTTATAGGTCCCCCTTAGCAGTGAGCAACTTCCTATGGCTTTTTATTTTTACAGTAATTTGTTATTATCCCCCCAAAAAATGGCCAGAATTTAACAAAATCCGCACCCCAAAGACTTCTGTATAATTCTCATGTAAATTCAGGTTTACTTAATTTTAAACAAAATTCATGATACCATTGGTGAATTAAACCTGTGCAGATTCGCCCATTCCTACTAGATTTAGTGGCTTTAATTTGTTTTCTTTTTACCCCTTTGTTTTTATTGGACAATCCTATGATTGATGTTCATTTGTGGCTCTCCACTGTGTCTATGGGGGCAGCCATGGTTGTTAAAGAGGAGGTCCGCCAAATACTAAAAAAATTAAAAGTCAGCAGCTACACATTCTGTAGCTGCTGACTTTTAATAATAGGACACTTACCTGTCCTGGAGTCCAGCGATGTCGGCACCCGCCGCCGATCTTCGGATTGGGGGGTGGGTGCAGCCGTGTCCATTGTGGGTAAGGGAACCCGGACATGTAGCATTACAGCTTCACACCGAGCACCCTACTGCGCATGCGCGAGGCTCCGCTGCGCTCTGCTATTGGCCCGGCGACCAGTAGCAGAGCGAGGAGGGAGGAGGGAGCCGGGCTGCTGATGTCACCGGCCGCCGGCCAAAGCTCCCGGATGTGTGGAAAAGGACACGTGTCTAAAGACAGGTGTCCTCTTCACCCTCCCCCCTGAAAGGTGCCAAAATGTGACAGCTGGGGGGGGATCCAGCCAGCGGAAGTTCCACTTTTGGGTGGAACTCCGCTTTAAACGTCTGCCTCTGTTCATTTCCATTACATAGTGGATTGATGGGATTAGTAGTTTACAAAAGAAGATTTTTTAACCTCCCATTAGGACATTGTATTTCTGGCAATATCAGTATTTTTTGCAGAAAATGTTCTTAGCCTGAAAAATGAAAACCAACGCTGCCACCAAATCCAAGTATGGTAAATTGCAATATATATATATTTATTTATTTTGGGGGGGGTGGGGTAGATACACCATAACAACTGTTGAAATAGAAGTAGACACTACAGAGACTTTTGTAAAGCAAAGCACAACTCTTGTCTTGCATTGGAAGGCATGAAAAGGGGCCCAAATATGTAAGCAGCAGATATGGTTGCCCCCATGTCCATACATAAGACTGGATGACACTTCAATGAACTAAAACCGATCCTTCAAATGGCCATTAAAAAAAAACAAAACACACACACACACACACACCCCTCTTATACAATTGCTCACAAATGGTCATGTTGCTGTGTCCTCTGGCCACTTTTCTCTATTCTGACCATTATCTTGGGTGGTCCTTTGACACACCACATCATTGCATGACGCATCTATCATTTCTTTAAAAACAAAAAAACTGTAATACCAATGACTGTCTGCCTAAGTATACTTCAACTTTTTTTGAAATAAAAAATGATTGAAACTTAAAAAAAATAAAAATAAAAACAATACCAGCAAGAAAACCCTCAGCAAAGATATATAAAGTACAATAGGCTATAGAAACCTAAGTAAAAAAAATTGAATGTGATTGGTTAGTATTGAATATTGCACAACGCTCCTGGCCTTGCTATGCCAGAGGTTTTTTTTTGGTTTTTTTTTTTTTTTGCAGAGCTGTGACCATCTCCACCCTGCAGCTAAAAAAAAAGGAGAAAGAAAACTCATTACTATGTCAAAGGTCAAGAGGGAAAGTCCCATTGCAAAGAGAGAAAAAAGGTCTGGTTATTCCCCTACTGCAGAATTTCAAAAATGAGCTGAAAACAAACTTCATTCTTTCTTTTTATCTGAAACAGTGCTGATTTGTAGAAACGAACGCAAGAAAAAAGTGGAGGGACTTACCATGGTAGTCAATAAGGCTGGATTCACACCTATGCATTTTTAGTGCTTTTTGCATTTTGCAGATTTGCACCACAGAATGTGTTCCATAGGAAACCATACTAAATGGGGTGCAGTGCAAATCTGCAAAATGCAAAAAGCACTAAAAATGCATAGGTGTGAATCCAGCCTTAGAGTCCGCTACGCTATAAACCCCAAAAGAGTATAGAGTAAAAAAAAAGAAAATTTATGGGGGGGGGGGTGGATTTACTAAAACTGGAACACACCAAATCTGGTGCAGCTGTGCTTAGCTCAAAAAAAAAAAAGAAAAAAAAAAAGGGAAGTATTTGGAGGAGGCTGAGCACAACAGATTTTTTTTTTAGTTTTAGTTGAAGCAGTTGTATTTCAGACCTGCAAGGTAAAGCCACAATGAGCTAGTATGCATAACATACTAGCACATTATGTGAAGCTTACTTGAAAACTAAGCATTCCAGTGATGCAATCTCATTGCTGGTGGCCGCTTCCATCTTCACCCGTTTTCTTTCCAGGTCCACAGGCTGTGTGACCGCCCGGAGCCGCGATGACGTCACTCCCGAGCATGCGTGGTGGAGCTGTCACTTACGCCACACCCCGGCCGTTCTTTCAGAGTGCATACGCAGATTATGTCATCGGTTGCACATATCATGAATATCACCTAAACAGTGCACGTTTAAGAAATATTTGCAGTACCTATAGGTAAGCCTTATTATAGGCACAAGTACAAGCTTGAGGTTTACAACCACTTTAAGAATAAATATTTGAGTCGTCTTTTTTAAACGGTAGTAAATGCCTCTATGTGATTTTTACCCGCAGGTAAGATAAAGCTTACCTGTAGGTAAAATGAAGATCTCCTAAATGTGCACCACTTAGGAGATATTAACTTGTTTGGCAGCCGGTGACTTCATTGGAGCATGCTCTTTAAAGGAGCAAAGCCTTGCGACCATGACTCCCAAACGCATGCGCAGGAACGGTGTCATTGCGTCTCAGACATTCAAGCGGCCAGAGCCCACGAACCCGGAAGAAAGACCGGGGTGAAAATGGAAGCCCTGTCAGCGGTGACAGCGTGCCACTGGAGGGCTTTGTTTCCAGGTAAGTCTTTCAGAATGTGCTAGTAAGTGATGCATACTAGCACATTAAACCTTACTGGAGGAATTTTTTTTTTTTTCTAAACTTTACTACAGCTTTATACCAGAGTTTGTCACTATAAATACAGTGAGGAATTATGAAATCAGTAAAAGGTCAGGACACCTAATATGGACATTCCAGGTCAAAAGCCCAGTAAGTTGTAAAGGAAGAATGCATTCACCTCCAAAGCCAAGTCAGCAATGGCAGCCTTCATATCTATGACCTGACAGCGTCCGTATAAACAAATCTCCCCATGTCTCAATATTCTGCAGACATCTTATCTTCATGACATTAGATGATTGGAATGCAGTAGTTATGCAGTTTGGATTGTTTGCAGGACAACACCAGGATACCGGGTGATCTCATGGGTTCATTCACAGCTCTGCATTTCCAGCTAAGGAATCCCAGAAATGTAATTGTCCATATATGGCCATTAGTAGACCGGGTGAGCTGGACCACCTTGTAGCCACCAGAACCTGAACTTCATACTTAGTACCAGGGCCCGGCTATTTATGCTCCATAATTACTATCCAATCCTCTCCATCTGGCAACACCACCCTGACTGGCTCTGAATTAAAGAGCAGCACCCGGGAGGGTTGATGTGGTTTCCTAGGTGACAGACCGCTCCAGACGCAGAGGCCTGGTCCTCGGGGATCACATACAAAGTGCAGCCATCTCCGACATGCTGCCATCACTGGCTGAGAATTCATCCATATTAAAATAATCTCTCCATACATTCCATGCCAGAGCTGAACATGGGTAAATTATACAATCACTCAGTGCCCCTTTGATCACTCAGTGCACACATTCACTTTATAGCGGAGGAGCAGACGTGGAGTTTATTCTACAATCTAGCAGGGAAACCGTCAGTCTTGGAAAAAACATTTGATGTAATATACACCACTTATAGACAAGCCATTGTTTAATCGCCATCAGATGCAGGGAGTGGCGGAGGAGCCCCATTTACTTGAATGGGTTGCGTTGGGTGGGCAGTATCGCAAATCGCAATCGGTGGGCAGGATAGGGGGGGGGTCACATTTTTGCAACAGAATGTGTACATACCCTTATTTAAGTGTGTGTGGGGGGTGGTAAACTGGTGCTCAACTGACTGCTTTTACCAACCCCTGCATATCTGAACACCCTGAGGGATAACCTCATGGTTTGAAATTGTTGCCATAAGCAATGCCTGTATGCAGAACATAAATTGACACTTAGTGCCTTTTCACAAAGGAACGACTTGCACTCAGACTTGAGTCGCTTCAAGTTGCTTGACATTTGAAATCCCATTGAAAGGAATGGGAGCCGTCTTACTGTACACTACTTAAGTCGGAGCAACTTCAGAAAAGGTTCCTGTAATACTTCTAGGCGACTTCTATCCGACTTGTGCCCATAGAATTTAATAGAAGTCGCCTCCAAGTCAGATCCCCCATCTACATGGAAGCAACTCCAATTGGCCACAGGCAAAGTCGCCTGGCATGAAGTCGCGTTGTAAGTCGCCTGAAGTCGGGTCGCCCCTGTGTGAATGCCGCCCAAGGGCCCTTTCAAATGCAGCGGACTCCGTCAAGCGGATTCACCTGTTCAGTGAGGAATCTGTCCGCTGATCCACGCTGACCAGGCGGATGACAGGTCCATGTCTGCTCCACTATGCAGAGCTGACGTGGACACAGCCTGTTCTTCTCTATGGGGCTGTAAGTTGGAAATGGATCGCCTATCCAATCCATTAGGCAGATGGGGAATGGATCACCCATCTGTTTTTGATCGGATTCAAGGCAGGTGTCAGTGGACCCATCCACTGACATCCTCCACTCCATAAAGAACTATGGATGGTCCAATCAGGTCCATCTGTCAGTTTTTCAGGTGGACCAGATCAGTCCGTCAATGTGAGAGGGGCCTAAAGAGGTAGAGAAAAAATAGATCAGCCCCTATGTGTCCCTAGGTGCAGCATCCACCCCCGGAAGGCTGAAATGCGCTGCCCTGGGGCTGAACACTGTACTACTCACAATTAGCTCCACATGGGTTCAGGAACATATGCCTGGAATGCAGGTATTCTGTGCTCCAGGCATATGTCCCTGAATGCATAGGGCCCTAAATAAGAGCTCCACTCAGTAGTGTCCAGCCACATATTTCAGCCAGTCATAGACATTAACAAGCTTCAGGCAATGCAGCTGGAAATTCCGCCTCTGCCTCCTGGGCACATTACAACGCCAGGATTGGACGCTATGGGGCCAGACGCCTATTATGCAAGGAGAAGGGACCTAAATCATCAATGTGAAGCTGAGACATTAACATGGATCAGTCCTTGGACTGCACCCAGGAGGAGTGACTAATAAACTGTTGTCCCGGACTTGGAGGGAGAGTCCTAATTTTCCCAAGGTCCATCCCCAAAAATATTTCAGTTTTTTTCACAACAATCACTCATTATATACAATTTTACTGACTAACTGGGCTTATCAGTTATAGTTTATTGATTAGCAGCTTATCCAATACATCCCATTTTAATAAACTTGCCATGACGCATGATGCGTTCTTTAGATATTAAGGGGAAGACAGATGTTAGTGGTCACCTGGCTGGCCCTTCTCCATTTTACTCCATTCCTGGTTAGATAAGGTTCACAATGCAGGCCCTTCATAGGTTTTGTTCCTGGTTATACCATGTAATGGTAATACTGATAACACTGTTATCTGAACGTTGGAGGCACGTTTCCAGCTCTGCACCTACGCACAACGTTTTCATTTACCTTTTAAAATGTATTTTATAACGAGTCATTATGTGCAGATTTTCAGTGTAATTAAACATGTTTTCTAAGCCAAGAGAAGTCATCTTTGTATCTTTATGCATGGAAAAAATGCATGTGTGTGTATTATAATATATTCTGCTGCTTATTCCTAAAGAAAATGTCATTTCTGCAACCAAAAGGGAAGCAAGCTGGATTTAAAAAAAAAAAAAAAAAATCAGTACAAAACATATAAGCAAAAATGTTACTATTAAAGACACTGGAGGTTTTACAAAAAAGTGTGTAGCCATTCATTACATTGTAGCAAAGTGTCAGTTCTTCAGTGTTGAAAAATATTTACAAATATGTGAGGGATGTACTCACTTTTGTGGGATACTGTAAATATTATAATATATATATATATATATATATATATATATATATATATACACATATGCATACACACACACACACACACATAGACACACACTAGATGTCTGTACACAATAGTCGCATGGGAGGCATACCCTCATCAACACTGACTGTGTTGTTGGGGGAATCAAGCAATTTTCTTTCGGTTGCAGGAAAGAAAATCGTATCATCTATGGCCAGCGTTATGGCCAGTTCACATTACACCGCCTTGACATCAGAAATCCCATTGAGCCAGGGTTCACACTTGTGCGATCTCAGAGATCGCATGTGATTCGCACCCGCACCGCAGGTGCTGATCACATGCGATCTCTGAGCACTGCGAGTTCAGCCATACAGTTGTAAGTTTGAACGCGCATTAGATTCGCACAAAAAAAAAGGGACCTTTTTTTTCCCCCCACAGTGGAATTGCATCGCATGCATGTTCTCACCTATGCAATCCGATTCGTGTGCGAGTTCAAAGTTCGCACTGCGATCTATGAACAAAACTGGGGGTGTCATTAACTTTGTAATGACAGCCGCAGCGATTCGCAGAAGGCAGTGTGAACTGTCTGCAGGAGAGGTGCGATGCGGGAGTCAGTTCTGTAATTGCGCCGCTTCCCACATCGCACAAGTGTGAACCCGAGCTTTAGTGAATGAGAGCCGTCTTAGGGCCGGTTCACACTGCAGCGATGCGGGAACCCTGCGAATCCACTGCGGGTTCCCGCATCTCATGTCTCCGGGCGGCAGTTCACACTGCCATATGGAAACTGTGGGGAATACAATGTTAATGACACCCCCAGATCAGTTTGCATATCGCACTGCTAACTGCAAACTTGCACAGGAATCGGATCACATGATGTGTACAGCCATGCAATCTCATTCTGCCCTGCAAAAAAAAAAAAAAAGTGTCCTGTGCAAGTTTGCTCCGATTGCAATGCAAATTCAGCCATACAATCTCTATGCCTGAATTTGGATCGCACAGAGATCGCATGTGATTCACACTGCAGTACGGTGCGAATCATTTGCCATGTTCAGAGCAGTGTGAACTGGCCCTTAATGTACACTACTGAAGTTCGCTCTGACTTTAGGAAAGGTTCCTGTACTACTTCAAGGTGACTTCTATCTATGTGCCCAGAGAATTCAATGGAAGCTGCCTCCAATTTGGATTCCCATCTATATTAAACCGACTATAAAAGGAAAAAGAACATGGAGATCGCATATGTTTTGCAACGCACTGCTGTGTGAACCATATGCGATCTCTGTGCGATGCAAATTCAGCCATAGAGATTGTATGGCTGAATTTGCATCGCAATCGGAGCAAACTCGCACAGGACCCTTTTTTTTCGCAGGGCCAGAATCGGATCGCGACATGCAATCCGATTCCTGTGTGAGTTTGCAGTTCGCAGTGCGATAGGTTAACTGATTTGGGGGTGTCATTAACGTTGTATTGACACTCCCCACAGTGTGCATATGGCAGTGTGAACTGCCGCCCGGAGACATGCGATTCGGGAACCCACAGTGGATTCGCAGGGTGCCCGCATCGCTGCAGTGTAACCCGGCCCTGACACAGGTAAGCCCCACGAATTACCCAGGTAACCCCCTCCCTTTCTTCTCGCGCTAAAGTCACGTTCAAATCGCCTTACAAGGTCGTCCCTGAAGTCGGATCGCCCCTGTGTGAACGGGCCCTAACGTAACATGAGCTCCAGATAAAGTAATTATTAGCCGGGGTTCCCTGAGACTGGAAAGTTATCTGCAAAAGGTTGTGAATAGGTGCTCTAGTTTCTGACTTATGATGGTATTATCCAATATAAGAACAACTTTTAGGACCATCACCAGTGGGACAAGTCCGGATATACACATGTTCCATGTGCACTATATGGGGGCACTAAATCTGCCGCAACCCTTAATTTGCGGCGAGGGAAGATAACATTTTTCCGGGAAGTTTTATTTATTTATTTCAGGTACTTATATAACGCTGTCAATTTACGCAGTGCTTTACATATATTTTGTACATTCACATCAGTCCCTACCCTCAAGGAGCTTACAATCTAATGTCCCTAACTTGCATTCATACATATATACTAGGGACAATTTAGACAGGAGCTAATTTACCTACCAGCATGTCTTTGGAGTGTGGGAGGAAACCGGAGTACCCGGAGGAAACTGACGCAGCTACAGGGAGAACATGCAAACTCCAGGCAGGTAGTGTCGTGGTTGGGATTCAAACCAGCAACCCTTTTGTTGCCAGGCGAAAGTGCTATCCACTACACCACTGTGCCGCCCAGGAAGTTGCTGAGTTTGAAAAAGTTCAATAAAATTAAAATAAAAGCGTGGTTTCTTTGTAAAAACAATCTGTTGTGCAGAATGGTTGTAGTTCCATTTAGAAAGCAAGGATTGCAAGCTCTTTGTTCCAGTCTTACCTGCGTACTCCATCATTCCAGGCATGGCTGGGGCAGCGTGGGGGTCACTTGCTGCCCATGGGGTGAGCAGGATAGGCAGCGCAGCCAGCACCCATGTCCTGTGTTGTGTTCTGCTCCCAGCAGCTCAATGCTGGAAAGTCCAGACAGGAAGTTTTTCTCGAGAAGCAGGCTGGACTCTTCCAGGAAATGATGAGAATGCAGCAGCAGGAGCTACAATTAACCCCTCCAGCACCAATGAAGCAGGCAGAGAAGAATGCACAGCGTGTTCATCCTAGGAGACACAAGACAGCTCTGATCAGCAGCACCAGACAGTCAGAAGTAAACCCCCCTCTTCTCATGACACAGGCAGGGGGAGGGCCTTCCCAATCTACAGATTCATCCAGCCAGAGCTCATGATGAAAGGAAACTAGAGCCACAGCAAAGGGTATTTCTGTGATATTCTGTGTGACTAAAGCATTACATCATTTTATCACACAATCGTAAATAGGGTTAAAGGTTAGCAGCATTTATGTTACGATGAAAAAGCTAATGCAGGATTAAACCAAAAATGTCATATATTGCAGCTTACCAATCAATCCTTAGATGTGATGTCTGCATTAGTTTTATTCTTTTAGGCTTTTTTCTATCTGTTTTCACCTGCGATCCGCCCAATAATACATCTCTTGTATTAGTGCCCCCACTCTGGATAAAGGAGCACAGGGGGCAAATTTGGACAGCAGTCTGGGGGGGCGGCAGTGGTGGCCGGTTAGGGATGCCACATCATCCCTTTAATCCAGGACACATATGAATTACACAGGTTCTGTGGCCAATTTAATGCAGATAAGGTACCAAGTGAGTTCAATTACCACTTTAATTAGCCACAGAACCTGTGTAATTTATATGTGTCCTGGATTAAAGGGATGATGTGGCAACCCTATGGCCACCCCCCCAAAGTTTTGACCACTAGGAAAGCTAATCATAGAACGACTTATTTTTAAATAAATAATAGTATGACTAACATTTTTTAACATCTTAACCCCTTCACGCCAACATAAGGCATATATGCAGCTCTCTGCTTCAAGGGGTTGTACCGGGGTGATGCCTGCAGCTACAGCAGGCATCACCCCGGTACCATTTTTTTAGAGCCGACAGTCGACTTTCTTGTAATAACAACTAGGGATGCACCGATACCGATACTAGTATTGGTATCGGGGCCGATACTCGGCCTTTTCGTGAGTATCGGTACTCGCAAAAATGCTCCAGATACTGGAAACCAATACCAGAAATGACCGTACAGAGCGACTTTGGTGCAACTTGCAGGCGACTTCTGTATAGAAGTCAATGCAAATCACCCCCAAAGTAGCGCAAGAACCTTTTTCTAAGTCGGAGTGACTTGAGTCGCTCCTACTTAGAACTGTTCCATTGCAATGCAGGGACAGTGTGCTGTACACGGAGGCCGGGTGATGACGTCACGTCCGGGTTCACGGCAGGCGGGGGGGGGGGGGGGGGTGCGCTGAGTTCAGTGAGGCTGAATCTTTTTCCAAGAACGCGATGAAACCCCCACTAAACGTAACTGAAGATATGTCTTCAGCGGACGTTCAACGTGGTTTCAGCGAGACATGCCAGTAAAGACCAT
>BLSH010428867.1:709277-722257 GCA_018402905.1 Glandirana rugosa | reverse complement strand
AAATAAAAAACCAAACGTGAATTTCATCACGACGTGGTAAATAATGTAAATATTTCTTTCCAAACGTGAATGAAACAAAACACCCACAGACCCTCTTCGGGCTGTGACGAATCTCTCCATACGACTTTACAAATCAATCTCGGACCTACCGTTACTAAATAAAATACAAAACAAACAAAACTTTACGTTGGAAAAATGGTTATTTGGACCGACGTTCGGTCTACAATTCTTTGACGACAGAGTTGACGGAAGAAACTGATATAATGGTCACAAAACCTGGTCCCACCACGACACCTGTATCGTATAGAACTTTTTGTATCAGATCATTATGTGGAACTGTATCAAATGCCTTGCTGAAATCAAGATATGCTATGTCCACAGCACCACCCTGGTCCAAAACACTGGTAATATAGTCAAAGAAGGCAGTTGAGACAGCAGTTTCTTAACATCTGGCTTGCAGCCAGGTTTATTGGTAAAAAGGTTGCATTTCAAAACAAACAAAACATAAAATAAATCATTGCCATCCAGGCTCTAACTAAACATTTCAGCATACCTCTCTAAGCAGTGTCGGGCTTCTCCCAGACACCCACAAAACAAAGTAAGTGCAAACCTTTCTTTATAAATGTAATAAATGGTGCAGCACTACTTTAAGTGCAAACCAAAAAATAAATCAGTATATAATATAGTTGAAAATAGTCCACAAAGTAAAAATAAAGTGTTCATGAAAAATAAATAAATGCAAAAAAAAGAGTATATATATCTGCCATTTCAGTGTATTTAGTGGTCCATACTAGTGACCAAATTAATCTTCCTTTGTTGTGATATCCCACCACCAGGTGAAAAACCTGCTCACCTCACTGCTGATGTTATAGGGCATAGACACGCCAATCTCTTATTGGTCCTCCCGGTTCCAATGTTCTCACAAACACATTGATCCACTGAACTTTCAGCTGTATAAGCCCACCAATCAGGGCTGGATCCCGGGATAGTAATGTTGTATAAAATCTCTGCTCTCTTGCGGGTCACCCGGCCATACCACCAGGGCAGGATTAACATAGGGGCTATTGGAGCTGCAGCTGCAGACCCCTACTTTAATATAGGTCCAGCTGCCCAAGAACTTCCCCCTGTCACCACGGCGCTGCCACTCTGCCCACCACTGCCCAGTGTCCACTGTTGTGAAAATTATTGTTTGCTAGAACCGCCAAGCATCCAAGCAACCAATCAAGTGCAATCACAGGTCCCGGCAGAGGAGGAGGATGTGACTTCCTCAGCACCAGGTCCATGATGCTCTTAATCCAGCCCTGCATACCACATGCAATATAAATGGGAGACTATATAGTGCTCTCTGCTAATATGTTTTTTATTAAAATCCCATAAATAGAAACACTTACAAAAACATAATTAATACAAGCATAAAAAGCCCGTCTGGCTCGTTCACCACCTTCAGGCGAACAGGGAAAGAGCTGTGTGATGTCAGCAAAGTAAGTTGCTCCTCCTATGGAGGCGCCATACAGAAGAGGGGGAGAAGAGCAATGCTGCAGGCGGCTGCATTGCTGGAGCGTGGGACAGGTGAGGTTCCGATTATTAAAAGTCAGCAGCTACACTTTTTGTAGCTGCTGACTTTTAATAGGGTGGAACTCCGCTTTCATATCCTTTGAAACAGCCTCACGCCTAGCTTCAAGTAGTCTATAAGGCTTCACATTTATGCAACCACCTGGTTCCGTAATTATGTCATGCAGGATCACTGAGGTCACTCCGGGTGAAAAGGAGAAAAAGTCTCTATTTTTATTCAGGAACTCTTTAACGTCATTATGTTGCGCCACTGACAAGGATTCCTTTATGGGGACGTCAGGTGTAATTGGTACCCTGTCCTTTTGAGGAGTAGGCACGGCCAATAAAGTCTCCCTATCCTTCCATGGTTTTAAGAGATTAACATGATAGATTTGCTCCGGCTTTCATTTCCCTGGCTGGTAAACTTTGTAGTTTACCTCTCTTACTCTTTCCTTACTCTCAAAGGAACCCTGCCATTTTGCTAGGAATTTACTTTCAACAATGAGGACAAAGTATCAGCACTCTTGGCACCCCGGTTATAAACCCTCCTCTGGGCTTTCTTCCATATGTTCTCGTACCAGGGACAGGACAGCTGTGATTCGATCCTGCATCAAGGAGATATGCTCCATGATGCTTCTATACAGGGTTGGCCTCTCCTTCCCACGTTTCTTTTGCGACATCTAACAGTCCCCTGGGATGTCTACCATACAAAGGGGGAATAACCCGTAGACGTCTCCGGAACCTCTCGTATGGCAAACATGAGATATGGCAGCAAAAAAATCCCAATTTCTCCCATCTTTGTCCACTACCTTTTTCAACATGCTTTTGAATGTAGAACTTGCACAATTCCATAGTAACTGTGGACATAAACGGGGTACCCTGATCCGTTAAGATCTCTTTTTGGATCCCCACACGACTAAATACCTGGACCAACTCCTTGGCGATAGTCTTAGAGGAGGTATTCTGCAAGGGTATGGCTTCAGGATAGCGTGTTGCATAGTCTAGTATTACTAGAATGTGCTGGTGGCCCCAGGCAGACTTTACTACTGGCCCCACCAAATCCATGCCAATTCTCTCAAATGGCACTTCAATTACGGGTAGTGGGACAAGCGGACTACGAAAATGGGGAGACAGCGCAGATTTGACACTCGGGGCATGACTCACAATACTCTCTGACATCTGCATGCAGAAAAATCACTGGGTTATTCTCTCCTTGGTCTTCTCTATACCCAGATGTCCCCCCATTTTATGAACATGGGCTAAGTCTAGCACCGTCCTGCGATAGGGTTTGGGAACAACTAGCTGCTCTACCTCCTCCTCACTGTGTTTTACCACCTGATACAGTAAATTGTTTTTAAGTGCCGTGTAGGGAAAAGACACCCCCCCCCCCAAATCAGGTTCCACAGGTTCCCCATCCATCACCTTAACGTTTTCTCTGGCACTAATGAGGGTGATATTGTGTAGTTGTTCTGTACAAAAGTCCTCCCTCCTGACCTCTAAGTCAGGTAGCACATTCTATACACTCTCACTGTTAGAGTCAGAGACTTTTTCTGGTTCATTAATCTCCAGCTGGGAGCTGGCTTCCAGCTCTTCCTGCTCCCCAGCCATTACTGGAACATGAAAAGGGTCGCCCTCTTCCTCAGTCATACCAACAGTCTCCCCTTCATTTTGGCAATCAAACGGGTCTGGTGTGAGCTCCCGTGCCTCCCCAGCAGGGGGAGCTCTATCCACAAAACTCCCTTTGCTTTCCCATAGCCTCCATAAATGGGGAAAGTCTCTCCCCACTAGGGCTTCATGAAGCAGTGAAGGTACTACCCCCACTGAACCTGTCGCCCTGCCCCAGGAGGTGTCAACCTCAACCACTGCAGTCTGGTAGTTCTGTTGACGTCGTACATGCAACCTGTGCAAAAAGAGAAAAGCGTCTTTTCATATAGGCAAAATCCCATTGGGTCATTCAGGGGACAGTTGGCAGCAATATGACCTAATGCATGGCAGCGGTAGCATTGTATATGGCCTATACCCAGTCCTCTCAAGGGTCTCAAAGACCTTCCTGGCTTCTTTCGCCAGTCTCCAGGTCTAGAGTCCATAGTCTCATTATCCATACCAACGTTCTTATCATTCTTCCCCACGCCCTTGAACCCTGGAACAGACTTACTGGGTCCGCCTGGCGGTCTTCCACCCCTAGAAACATTGGAGTGGGGCGCAGCAAGTCCTCAGCAGCAGTGTATCTCTCCACGAGGTCCACCAGTTGGTTTGCAGTTTTGGGGTCCCCATGACTGACCCATTCCTCACAGTAGCAGGGAGCGCATGCAGATACCGGTCCATGACCATGCGCTCCACAATCTGGGGACCGGGCAAAGTCTCTGGCTCTAGCCATTTCCTGGTAAGGTGAAGGAGGTCGAACATCTGTGAACGGGGTGGCTTGTCGGTGTGATAGGTCCACTGATGCGCGCTTTGGGCCCGGACAGCCATGGTGACCCCAATGCGTATCTTTGCCTTTAGAGTCTCATAGTCCTGGGCCTTATCTATTTCCAGATCGAAATAGGCTTTTTGGGGTTCGCCGGTCAAGAATGGTGCTAGCAGTCCCGCCCACTGTTCTTTTGGCCATCCTTCGCGAAGAGTGACTCTTTCAAAGGTCAGAGGTACGCCTCCATGTCATCCGCAGGTGTCATCTTCTGCATGTGGTAAGAAGTGCGTACCAACTTTGGCTCCACTGTCATGGGAGGTGCGGGCATTTTTTTAACTCCAGCAGGGCCTCTGCAAACTGTCGGTTCATCTCCTGTTGAGCTTGTTGTGCTGTGATAGCCTCGCGACTCTCCTCTCGCTGAGCTGCAATGGCCTGGCAACTCTCCTCTCGCTGAGCTGCAGTGGCCTCTGTGACCCAGAGGTTGGTTTTATGCAGAGCTGCATGTTGTGCTGCCTGTTGTGCTGCAGCGGCCTCTGTGACCTGTCGGTTGGTTTCCCGCTGGGCTGCATTGGCTTGTAGCAGGGCCTTCAACATTTCCTCCATCTTTGAAAGTTATGAGAGATTAGCGCATGGGGATCACTTTTCAGGGGAAAAGATTCAGCATTGATGTCAGCCTCTTTAAAATCTGGCAGCTTGCCAGGTTTATTATTGCAGGTTTGCAAGTGCAAAACACAAAAAAAAACAGAAAACAAAACCTTGCCGTCTGGCGCTAAACTAAACAAACAGATTCCTCTCTATACAGTGTGGGGCTGTCCCAGACACCCACAAAACATAAGCACAGTGCAAACCTTGTTCTTAGAGTCCAAATTCTGAGGGCCTGGCAAAGTCTCTGGCTGTAACCACTTCCTCGTGGGATGGATCAGGTCGAACATTTGAGAGCAAGGTGGCTGGTCCATGTGGTAGGACCACTGATGCACCCCTTGAGCCCGGACTGCCATGGTGACACCCAGCTGTGCGAGTATCTCCATTTTTAGATCTGGGCCATATCGGGTTCCAAATCAAAATAGGCCTTTTGGGGCTCACCTGTCAGAAAAGGTGCTAACAGTCCCGACCATTGTCCTTTTTGCAATCCTTCCCGCACAGCGACTCTTTCAAAAGTGGTGAGGTACGCCTCCACATCATCCGCAGGGGTCATCTTCTGCAGGTAGTAGCTGCCTCATACTATTTTTTTGTTCCACCGGCGGAAGAGCTGCAGACCCCTTCTTTAACTCCAGCAGGGCCTCCGCAAACTGTCAGTTCGTCTCCCGCTGGGCTGCATTGGATGCAACAGGGCTTTTATCACCTCCTCCATTTTCTAGGAAACTGCCCGCCAAGTCCACCACGTGTGAGGGATTAGCTCTTGTGCGGATCACCTTTCCTGGGAAAAAGGCAGTTGAGACAGTAGTTTTTTAAAATCTGGCTTGCAGCCAGGTTTCATGGTAAAAAAGTTGCATTTCAAAACAAACAAAACATAAAATAAATCCTTGCCATCCAGGCTCTAACTAAACATTTCACCATACCTCTCTAAGCGGTGTCGGGCTTCTCCCAGACACCCACAAAACAAAGTTAGTGCAAACCTTTCTTTAGTCCAAAGCACAAAGCTCTATGTGTCAGCTCTCTCGGGCTGATTGCTCTCAGTGTTCCAGGGCAGAGCAAACCCTTTCTCTCTTCCTGGTCATTTAAACTACAGCTGAGCATGGACTTTAGTGGACCCAAAAATCCAGTTCGGAACCAACCCTGCCACGGTGGCTGATAAAGCCTGGGCCGGATCCCACTTGAACGCATACGAGGTGACAGATAGCGTCCGTCTACCACCGCACCTCTCATAGCGTCACAATGGGCAGGCTGATTGTACAGAAGTCGATCGACTGATTGACTTCTGTACAACTAGCCTGTCATTTTTTTTCCCCCGAACAATCAGTGCTGCTGGTTATAGCCAGCAGCACTGATCTGTGACGGCAGGGAAGTCTCCGCACCGTACAATAGGTCAGAGGGAGGACTCCCCCAATCCCCATGTTTGGATGGGGGAATCTGGGTTTTTTTATTCGTTCAACTAGCTGGTGGAGCAAAAAAAAAACAAATATTAATGTATGACCAGTCTAAGTTTACAAACTTCCCATATACTGTAATGTGGAAATGAATATATGATTTTACATTTTGACCATAAACACACTCTAAGGATGCATTCACACCAGCCACTCCATTGCAATGCAGCCACATTGAGATGCATTTTTTTTCATGTGTTTTTTTTTTATATTTATTTAAACAGAATCTTCAGGTTTTTTTTTAATGAGCTGCCTTCCAATGTATTCGCATTAAAAATGCAGCCTGCCCTACTTTATTTAAACGCATGTCAACACAACACAATGATGTGAAGTACACTCATTGAGAAACACTCATTTTTATTGTCATTGCATTTGGAATGCGTTTCTGAAGGCGTCTCATGTGAACTGGCCCTTTGTCGCAGCTACTACAGCGGTTGCTGAGCCGAATGACCACCAAGGTCACAATGCAGTTCATAAAACACTTTGTATTTTTTTTTTATTTCAATGAATGCAAGGTGTTCTCTGATTGCACAAGGTGGAGATTGTGATGTCACCACCCACCACCCCATCTCATCCAATCGTAGAATGCCTTGTATTCTTTGAAAAAATACAAGGTGTTGTATGACTGGCGGCAGTGCCCAGCGAGCGGCCCCTTGTGGTCAATATGCAGAAGGACAGCTGCTTGACATTGGACCCAGAAGATCGCAGCCATTACCGCAGTAGATTGTCAGCTTCCCCAGTGGTTCAACAGATATGAAATATGCATATTTACATGTAACTACGCAATAGAGATCATACCTGGAGTTCAGCCTTAAAATACATCCCTGTGAACTATTCTACCTTGCAAAGTATTTCTGCTGAATCAATTATGTGACTTGGTACTCCTGCCAACACAGCCAGGTCCTGCACTCCCTGAGACCTCTCTGCCGATGGCAACGCATAAAGCCTGGTCTAGCACCCACCCGGAAAGAAAGATTGCAAATAACAATGATGGAGTTGGAATTTAAAATAGAACTATAAGCAAAATGTTTCCTTTTGGATAGAGTAAGGAAGGATTATAACCCCTCTCGGTTTTTTTTTTTTTCGCCGTATGTGTCCCATTACGGAGATCTCCCTTCACTTCCTGTCCCATAACCAAAACAGGAAGTGAGAGGGAATCCCTGTAAATTAAGGGAATTCCATGGAGGACCCCCAGGTCACCAGAATTAGTGTCCCCATTCGAAGATTTCCCCTCTATTACTTTTCTGGGGACAACCCAAAATTTGGGGTTTTCTATTACTTTCATTTGCAATGATAATGGTAAACAGGACAAATAGAGAGGGTGAATCTCCTTAACAGGAGCACAGACAGCAATAAAAACTGACAGGTATTCTAATCTATCTCCACTCTATCCAAAACTAAAAAAAAGTGTTTTTTTGCATTTAGCTATACTTTAAATATTTTTTTATATTACTAACATACATATCTGAATATATTTTGAAATTATCTTCCTATAATCCTCTGCACAGCAGCACTCACACTGGGAGAGGGTGGGGCAGCCTTGTGATCAGGTTTGCTTACATGAAAAGGGGGATGATCTTATCAACAGGCTGCTGCACCTTCATTGTCCAATCACAGGCTGTGCAGTATGCAGGGACAATATGCTGTCTGGTAAGGGGCCTGGATCACAGCACTGGCTAAACAAAAGGAAGAACATCTCACTTATATATTTCAAACATGTTTTTGTTGGTCTGCAATCCAGTTTTAAATAGAAGGTGCAAACAGGATGGGTTTTCCACTGCTGATTGTGAGGCAACATGGGAGTAAAATGTCAGAGTGATTTCTACACGGTTTCCCAATGCTGTGTAATAATATGATTTAGCGTCACACATGACTGAACCTCCTTAATAACTGCTAAATTTAGAATGTAAACCATTGGGGGCCGTGTCCACATAGAAGCGCATTCTTCATGGGAGTCAAGGAGTCTGTGATTCCACAGATATGAGATATTTATAATGGGTGAATTGCAACATTTCCAGCATTCACCAGCCTCTTCCAGGACCTTTATGCATTTTATTTCTTGTAAATTGTGTTTCTGCAGTCTAGCTGCTAAATAGAAGAGTCTCGACATGTTGGCATACCATACAGCAGTGGTTCTCAACCTCAGACCTCAAGTACCCCCAACAGGCCATGTTTGCAGGTTTTATCTTGCACAGGCGCTTTAAATCAGTCAATGGCTTGGTATTTTGGACAGAAATTCCCAAAACATGGCCTGTTGGGGGTACTTGAGGACCGAGGTTGAGAACCACTGCCATACAGGAACAGGAAAATTTAACATACAGGAACGGCGACCGGTCCATAAGGGGCGCAGGGGCACCACCCCCTAATCTCCATGTGCCGCCCCCTATTCTTCATGCGGGGCACCGGACTCATAGGTTTCTATGAGTTTTTTATTGTTTTTTTTTAAGTTACTTTTAGCAGCGGCCAATCCATGAGGGGCGCAGGGGCACCACCCCCCTAATCTCCATGCGCTGCCTCCTATTCTTCATGGGGGCGTCGGACTCATAGGTTTCTATAAGTTTTTTTTTTTCTTTTTCTTTAAAGTCACTTTCAGCAGCGGCTGATCCATAAGGGGCGCAGGGGCACCACCCCCTAATCTCCATGTGCCGCCCCCTATTCTTCATATGGGGCGCCAGACTCATAGGTTTCTATGAGGTTGTTTTCTTTTTTTTCTTTTTAAAGTCACTTTCAGCGGCGGCTGGTCCATAAGGGGCGCAGGGGTGCCGCCCCCCTAATCTCTATGCGCCGCCCCCTATTCTTCATGCGGGTCGCCGCCTCATAGGTTTCTATGGCTGTTTTTTTTTTTGAAGCACACGATTAGCGCTTGAGGCTCTAATTGGCTTCAAAAAGGTTGCAGAGCACTGCGCCCCGAACCCTCCCACATGGGACGAATCAATATTCACTATTGCCTTCCAGCTTCTCCTTCCAGCCAATCAGGACAGGAGGCGGATTTTAAGATCGGATCACCCAGGAGGAGAAGCCAGCCAACCTGGATGGGGTAAGTGCGGAATTGGTGGGGGGGTTTGTTTGATGCCACTCCCCCCCCCCAAAAAAATGGAGCACCAGCCGCCACTGGTCACTTTGTCACTTTACCATGCTCCTCCACTGCTCCACGTGTCTATCAATGCCATGGGTTTAAAGCGAAACTTAAGGGACAAATACTCACGTAAGCTGCAATGGTCCGACACATGCAAGGTTCTTTGCTAGAACTGGAATTTTCTCCCTGGATTCTTCTGGGTGCCAGTCTTCAGCCACTTTGATTGGTCCGAACTGGATGATGTCACCCCCAAGCATGCGCGGCAGTGCAGTCACGCCGTCACACTTGTACTGGCAGTGTGCCAGAATGTAAAAGGAACTGCACATGTGCAGCTCAGTTTACATTCTGCAGGGGATTGTGAACAGGCCAGTAAGTGTATTGTTCTGCAGAAGAGACATTTCAAGTTTGCCTATGCGCCATTTTTCATGGTTTGCCTTCAGCTCAATCCTTGTGTAAGCTCCATTTGTATCAAAGCTTACACAGAATGAATGACCCCTTTCCCGTGTGACAGTGTTCAGGTTGATGATTGGCCGCTCAGGACTGAACACTGCATCCTGGGAGTAAGGGTAGAAGGTCACCTGCTCCCCATACACAGAAGTACTGTATATTTCGGAAGGCACCGACAGAAGTTCGGGCAGTGGGGTAGCACAGAGAAGGTATCAGTGAGTGGAGGACCCGTCAATTTGCCAACAGTACAAACAAATGGCAACCACCCCAACCTGTAACTGCCATTTGCAGCAAGGAGCACATGGAAGCACGAGGCATGTCAAAAAACAACATAGAAGAGTTCCCAGCTCACTTACCAGCCAGCCTGCAACAAACCGAATTAACCTTGTCTAACAGTTTATGTTAAAACAAGGTGTTTAATTTGCACAAATTTGCAAATATATAGTATGCGTAAGCTGCAGAGGCCATGTCACGTCACCCCAGTGCACTGCAGTCCTAACTCTATAATTTAGAGAGTCTCCTAAGTTGGCGCACATATATAATATTCGATGAATTAAGGGCAGGTATGCCAGGAGCGAGCCCCCCCCCCCTCCTTAAAGGTAATTTAAATGTCAATTAAAGGCCAGTTATAGGTTGTGGTGGTTGCCATTTGCTTGTACTGTTGGATAATTGATGACAGGATGCACTGGATACCTTCAGCTGCCACTGTGCCATTGCTAGGTATCCAGTGCGTTTCTATACCTGTATGGAGGGGTGGGCTCCAATTTAGGAGAATCTCAAAATTATAAGGTTAGGTTTGCAGTACACTGGGGTGCCATGATATGGCCGCAGCAGATTACGCATATATTTGCAAATGTGTGCAGACTAAACCCCTGATTTTAACATGAACTGTTAGACAGGACAATTTGGTTTGTTGCAGGCCGGCTGGTAAGTGAGCTGAGAATTTGCTATGATGTCTGACTCCTTTGACTTTTCAACTGAGGGAAGTCGGGGTGAAGAGTGACATCAAGATCCCTCATGGGGTGAACTTCATTGTTTCATCAAAAACAGGCCAGAGTGTGAGGAGTGTATGGGCAACCTAAGTCCTAGAGAATGAGCAAAGAGCATCGGTCACCTGGGAGAGATGTTGGACATATGGACACTCGTGGGACACCATAAGGGCTCGGTTCACACTGCAGCGATGCGGGAACCCTGCAAATCCACTGCAGGTTCCCGCATCGCTTGACTCCCGGCGGCAGTTCACACTGCACTATGCGAACTGTGGGGAGACAGCTAATGACACCCCCCCAAACTGCAAACTCACACAAATATCGGATCGCATGGTGTGAACCACCATGCAATCTGATTCAGACCCTGCCAAAAAAAAAAGGGTCCCGTGCGAGTTTGCTCCGATTGCGGTGCAAATTCAGCCATACAATCTCTATGGCTGAATTTGCATCGCACAGATATCGCACTGCAGTGCGGTGCAAATCGCATCCGATCTCTGAAATCGGTGCAGTGGGAACCAGCCCTGAATCTTCTTCGCCCACAGAAAGAAGACATGAGAGTCACAACTAACTATAAGGGCTGGTTCACACCACAGTATTATACAGTCGGGTCCATAAGTATTGGGACATAGACACAATTCTAAACTTTTTGGCTCTATACACCACCACAATGGATTTGAAATGAAACAAACAAGATGTGCTTTAACTGCAGACTTTCAGCTTCAATGTGAGGGTATTTACATCCAAATCAGGTGAATGGTGTAGGAATTACAACAGTTTGTATATGTGCCTCCCACTTTTTAAGGGACCAAAAGTAATGGGACAGATTAACAATCATAAATCAAACTTTCACTTTTTAATACTTGGTTGCAAATCCTTTGCAGTCAATTACAGCCTGAAGTCTGGAACGCATAGACATCACCAGATGCTGGGTTTCATCCCTGGTGTTGCTCTGCCAGGCCTCTACTGCAACTGTCTTCAGTTCCTGCTTGTTCTTGGGGCATTTTCCCTTCAGTTTTGTCTTCAACAAGTGAAATGCATGTTCAATCAGATTCAGGTCAGGTGATTGACTTGGCCATTGCATAACATTCCACTTCTTTCCCTTAAAAAACTCTTTGGTTGCTTTTGCAGTATGATTCGGGTCATTGTCCATCTGTACTGTGAAGCGCCATCCAACGAGTTCTGAAGCATTTGGCTGATAATGAGCAGATAATATTGCCTGAAACACTTCAGAATTCATCCCGCTGCTTTTGTCAGCAGTCACATCATCAATAAATACAAGAGAACCAGTTCCATTGGCAGCCATACATGCCCACGCCATGACACTACCACCACCATGCTTCACTGATGAGGTGGTGTCACGCACCTGGTGGTGGAGTCTGTCTTGTGCAGGGAGCAACCACTCTTACGGCCCTGGTTCAGGAACCCCTGGTAGAGCAGACAGGAGGTTCGGGAGCACAGGGGGGGCACGAGGGTCAGACAAGATCACTGTTGATGGTGTGAAGGGTCCAGTTGCGGCTCGTGCAGTAGTAGAGTGGTGGTGCAAGCTGAGGTCGTCAACTGGCTGGCAAAGCGGTACAGGTGGAGTAGGCAGAGGGGTCGTCAGGTGCAGGCAAGGTCGTCAACAGGCAGGCAGGTGAAGTACACAAGGATCAGGCAGGAGAATGGTCGTGGGCAAGCTGGGGGTCGGTGCAGGTGGAGATCAATCAACGTCAGAAACAAGCCGGGTCACATGAACAGGAAATCAGGATACAGACTACTCAGGAACACTCACACGCTGTAGAAAGGACAGCACTTGCTACAGGAAGCAGGAAGTTTAAATAGAGCTGCTCATCCAGGGAATAGAGGAAACAACAATCAAATGCCATTAACCCTTAGCACAGTCTTTTCCTAACAGGTGGTGTGCTTTGGATCATGAGCAGTTCCTTTCCTTCTCCATACTCTTCTCTTCCCATCACTCTGGTACAAGTTTATCTTGGTCACATCTGTCCATAGGATGTTGTTCCAGAACTGTGAAGGCTTTTTTTAGATGTTGTTTGGCAAACTCTAATCTGGCCTTCCTGTTTTTGAGGCTCACCAATGGTTTACATCTTGTGGTGAACCCTCTGTATTCACTTTGGTGAAGTCTTCTCTAGATTGTTGACTTAGACACACATACACCTACCTCCTGGAGAGTGTTCTTGATCTGGGCAACTGTTGTGAAGGGTGTGTTCTTCACCAGGGAAAGAATTCTTCGGTCATCCACCACAGTTGTTTTCCGTGGTCTTCCGGGTCTTTTGGTGTTGCTGAGCTCACTGGTGCGTTCTTTCTTTTTAAGGATGATTTGGCCACACCTAATGTTTTTGCTATCTCTCTGATGGGTTTGTTTTGTTTTTTTCAGCCTAATGATGGCTTGCTTCACTGATAGTGACAGCTCTTTGGATCTCATA
>BLSH010428867.1:666199-701492 GCA_018402905.1 Glandirana rugosa | reverse complement strand
CCTCCTTCTCAGGTCCCTCACATGCTCCTTATGGTCCCCCCCTCAGTTCCCCCGGTAGCACTCACCTCCTCTCTCAAGGTGTGCAGTGCGGGCTAAATATTGACATGATTCAATCATACACAGACAGAGAAGCTCATCATAGGATCCGGAAGACACAGGCAGCCACACGCTGTAACATAACTTTCCTTGCCACTCATTCTCCTGGTCTTATCTTCCTCCACTCTCCGTCTGCATTCCCCGCAGCAGCAGACAGGATGGAGAGATCCTATGATGACCTTCTCTGTCCATGCATGATTTAATCATGTCTGTATTCAGCCTGCACTGCACAGATCCTTGCCAGAGAGAGGAGGGGGAGGCGGACCTGAGAAGCGGTCGCCCGACCCGCTCACTATTTTCTCGGGGGGAGCAATTGCCCCGTTGCCCCCCTGGATCCGCCCCTAATCCAAAAACAGTTTGCCGATGAACAATGCCTTTTCCAACATGATGGAGCACCTTGCCATAAGGCAAAAGTGATAACTAAGTGGCTTGGGGAACAAAACATCAACATTTTGGGTCCATGGCCAGGAAACTCCACAGAGCTTAATCCCATTGAGAACTTGTGGTCAATCCTCAAGAGGCAGGTGAACAAAAGAAACCCCACAAATTCTTATAAACTCCGAGCATTGATTATACAAGAATGGGCTGCCATCAGTCGAGATGTGGCCCAGAAGTGGATTGACAGCATGCCAGGGCAAATTACAGAGGTCTTGAAAAAGAATGGTCAATGCTGCAAATATTGACTCTTTGCATAAACTTAAAGTGTAACTCCACTTTTGTTGAGAAAAAAACATTCCCCTCTGGGTGATCTACATAAATTGCAAGGATTATCGAACCTTTGATGCAGATTCCTACCTTTTGTTATTCTGAATAAATCCCTGTTTATTCCTCTGTGACTCTGTGCTAAATGGGTCTAATGGGAGTGGTTTCATAATTATCAGTCAGCTGTGCAGTTGTAGAGCACTAATAAGGAAATCTGCTGGGTCTGCATCCCTTTAGATGTGTTCCTATTGGGAGTTTCTTACCAAAAATGTATGGTGCAGGGGATGCCTGAAATCTGACTTGTATCTTTTGAGAAAATTGGTGAGCCAATCACACAAGCAGGAAATGATGTTCCTGGGCGGTGGTCAGTACACACTCTGTGTACAGAACAACTCCAGGTAGCCATATTGCATTGCATTTTCAGAAAATTACAGCAGCTGCAGATTACAAAGGAAAGGTCATTTTTAATAACATTCAATTACAATATGACTTGTGTCACAATTGCTATATTATTTTTTAATTAATTAATTATTTTTTAATCGCTTTATTATTTTTTCTTTTTTTGCAAATTTTTTCCCCATGAAAGTGGAGTTACCCTTTAATGCAATTGTCAATTAAAGCCTTTGACACTTATGAAATGCTTATAATCATACTTCAGTATACCACAGTGACATCTGACAAAAAGTTCTAAAGACACTGAAGCAGCAGACTTTATGAAAAGTAATATTTGTGTCATTCTCAAAACCTTTGGCCACGGCTGTAAAAATGATGAATAATCTTGCATGTATGTGGGGAAGCAGGTGTTGACCTCATACTGGGGGTGGGTACCAACATAACACTAACCTCCTGCGATGGTGGCGAGCGCAGCAGAAGTGGTTGCAGCACGTGCAGTCAAAATCAGTGACTGGCCTGCAAAAAGTGTGACTGGGAAACTTACCAGCTCTGAGCTACCTGTATTTGCAAATTTTTGGGGCCAACCTAAATTGCATGCCATGTGTGCCGGTTTCAGTAGGGACCGGACGAATTTCAATCCATGCGTGGGCAGGCTGGTTGTACAGAATTAATCTATCGATCACTCTCAAAAAACTTTGGCTCTTCCACTCCCTTATTCTGTGTACTGCACTGTACTGTATCAATTACATTCTGCCTCACTGTGCTGTAGATTCCCTGTTTTGCACCAACTCATTCTGTATGCTGTGCTGTACATCTTCTATTCCACACCACTTCATTCTGTACTGTGCTGTACATTCCCTACTTTGCACCAACTCCTGTACACTGTGCTGTACAACTCATTCTGTGAACTGTGCTGTACATCTTCAATTCCTCACTGTATCATCAACCTCCAGCCCTCTACTAACCTTTTAAAACAAAAAAGCTAACAGCACAACATGGGTTTAAACCGCCACAGCAGCCATTTTATTTATAAAACAAAATAAATAAAATAACATTAAAGCGGAGTTCCACCTTTCCTTAGGTTTATTAAAAGTCAGCAGCTACAAAAAGTGTAGCTGCTGACTTTTAATAAACCGACACTTACCTGTCTCCCGGTCCAGCGATGGAGCCGCACGGAGCCTCGCTCCTCTCCCCCTCCCCTCCGCGGCGCCGGCATTGCTACTGTGGGCGCCCGGCCGCGTCTTCACGGCCGGGCGCACACTGCGCATGCGCGAGCGGCGCTGCGCATTCTGATTGGTCCCGAAGTCTTCTAGGACCTGTCCTGTGTCCCAGAAGACTTCGGGAGGGAGGGGGAAGGAGTCCTTCCACTTCCGATTGCCTAAGGCGACCGGGGCGGAAGTACCCCTAAAAATCGGGTATCCCCACCCCCCCTCCTCCCCAAAAGCTCCGTTTCAGCATCTGGAGCTGGGGAGGAGGACTTAAAGCGGAAGTTCCACTTTTGGGTGGAACTCCGCTTTAACAACAAAACACTTTCAACAATGTAACCATTAGAGGGTCTCTGGGTGTCCTTAAAGCGGAGGTCTGCCAGGGAAAAAAAATTAAAAGTCTGCAGCTACACATACAGTAGCTGCTAACTTTTAATAATAGGACACTTACCTGTCCTGGAGTCCAGCGATGTCGGCACCCGCCGCCGATCTTCGGATCGAGTGCAGCTGCGTCCATTGTGGGTAAGGGAACCCAGACGTGTAGCATTACAGCTTCACGTTGGGCACCTTACTACGCATGCGCGAGGCTCCGCTGCTCTCTGCTATTGGCCTGGCGGCCAGTAGAAGAGCAAGCAGGGAGGAGAGAGCCGGACTGCCGACGTCAGCGGCCGCGGCAGCCGGCCAGAGCTCCCGGATGTGTCCCCCCGAAAGGTGCCAAATGTGACACCTGAGGGGGGGAGGAATCCAACCAGCGGAAGTTCCACTTTTGGGTGGAACTCCGCTTTAAGGGCGATTGCACTTCTGTGTGAAAAAAACTAGTAAAAAAAAACATAGCTTAGACAGTTGCTACAGAAGCCATATTGCACATTTGCAAATGTCCTGGGTTAAAAAAAACAAAACTCATTAGCCCCCTTGTGATACCAATAAAGTTAAAGAAAAAAAGTGTTTAAAAAAGGTTTAGTAGTAGTAATGCCATTTCACAGACCTGTACATTTTTTAAGGCTTTACTTTTACTTAATGCAATCCCGTCTTTTATATTTTACCAAAAAAAAAAAATCTGAAACATATTGTGTATGTGTGCATTAAAATTTATTTTAGTGCATTTTTTACTGAAATTATGGGTTTGATAAACAGTTGCACAAACATTGTATAACAGAAAGCATTGCAACTGCCACCATTTTGTTCTACAGGGCCTCTGCTTTCATAAATTATATAATTGTTTAGGGATTTAGCAATGCAGATTGATGTGAGCAAATAACTAAGAAATCAAACTGGTAGAAAAGCACCTAAAGCTCACTTACTACTTGTTTGGAATATGTAAATATTGCAATGATCATAGCCTGGCAACAGCTCTGCCTTACACTGGGGTACTGTTTCGCCTTTTTTTACATTTTCAACAAGGCCTAGTTCAAAATTGTTTATTCTCTGAAAAGTGATCTGGGGTGAATTGCTTTTCAGGGTGTGACTAGGCAGCCAATGTCACGTGTTCCTGTCACCTCCTGTTTCTTTTTTTTTTTGATAAATGGCAATTTTACATGGGACTAATGTGCTACGTGGCCATGTTGGCTTAATTAGGCGAGTGTGACAGGTACCGCCCCCTGTTAACTTGACATGTCACCATCGCTGTGAAAAGGTCATTCCAGCTGTATAGTAGACAGTAAGGAGTTTAGGTGGGCTGTCGCCCCCCCCCCCCACAAGCCCCCCCATGTGTAAGCCATCTAAAGCTGTGGCTTGCTTCCTGCCATATTATGTGCCTGTGTTCTACATTATTATTTACATTTTTATATTTGTCTACTACATAAGCTTATTATTATTCTCCCAGTTAGGGTTGCCACCTGTCCTGGGTTTTGAATCAGGTGTCCGGGTTTCAGTCCCCCTGAAACCCAGACACATTTATTCAGACATGAGGTGAGGGGGCACTATGCACACCGCATTATTATTCTCTTCGGAGCACCCAAAGGCCTCCCAGGTCTGTTATTCTATAGTGTATACCAGTGCTCAAAATTTGGGGGCGGCAAACAAACCCACCCCCCCACTAACCCCCCCAGCGATTGGGAAGGTAACGATCCATGGCCTTACCTGATGTGGTGAGGTGCGGGGGGGATGTGGGGAGGATGTTGCGGAGGGAAGAGTCGAGCAGGAGCCATTGCTTCTCCTCCCGGCTGAACAGAAAGTGGGCCTGAGACCCGATTATGCGGGAGTCCTAAGACTCCCTGGCCAGTCGGGTCTCAGGACCCGCTTCCTGATTGGCCAGGAGGAGAAGCAGGAAGACATTAGCGAATATTAATTTGCTAATGTCACACAAGTGCTTAATCACGTGCTTCTAAAAAAAAAAAAAACACTGAAATCCATGCGTTCGGCACTTTGCAAGGAGGTTAGGTGCTGGGTGCATGGATTAGGGGGGCAGTGCCCTTGTGCCCCTAATGAGCGGGCCACCCCATTGGTGTATACTGTGCCCTAAAGTGTTCAGGTTTGGCTTGAAGAAAAGCGGAAACCCTACTCCCAGTCCTGGTCACACATAGAGTCATAGGTGTGTGCAGCCTATTGCATTAGGGTGTGCACCACAAAGTGCAAACAAACATGAGTGTGTGTATATATATATATATATATATATATATATATATATGTCAGAAGGGCAGAGGACGGTGTTAGTAGGGCAGAGATAGGTGTCAGCAGTTTATTTTTATTTTATTTGTATTTTTTTTACAATTTTGTTTTTTCATTATTTTTTACAATATTATATTTTATTATTTTTTTTACAATTTTATTTAGGAGCCCTGCTGGGGGGGCTTTGGTGAAATATCAGGGGTCTAAACAGAGACAGAGAAAGAGACTGAGGACAGAGATTCTCCAGTCCCTTTTTCTGCAGCCAGGCAGCAGGGGGAATCTGCAAAGTACAGGGTGAATAGGGTGTGCCCAGGCACACCTTCCACCATATGTGCGCACGCCTATGCATACAGTAGATAAGGCCATTTTTAATTCCTGAGCAGAAAACTCCAGCGAACCGCAAAAACTTGAACAGTAGCTTGGGAGGGACTTTATGTTCTAGATGCCATTGCCGACTGAGTCAAATAACTCAAAGAGTCCAAGAGTTTAACCATACAATCAGTCCTACTTGCTGAATTATTTTACTTTTATCTTTTTCTCTTTGTGCATGCAGCAGGCTGTGAACTATTTTAACAACTTGATTGGAATTTCTAAAGCAGGCTATCATTTTTGCTAATCTACAGCACAATGAATTGCACAGTAGTTTTGCCCCAGGTTTCAGTTCTCCGTATAGACTTATGAAGATTTTTCAGTACTAGGTTTCGCTTTTCATCTGTAAAAAATAAGTCTCAGTTCTCTGCATAGATTTCAGAAGTTTTGCATTCCCCTGTAAAAAAAATAAAAAATGACATTTTAAAAGAAATCTACAAACTCAATATATTCAAGCAAAACTTTTTTGGACTGCAATCCATGGACTTTATAAAAGTACAAACTTTATTAATGCACATTTAAAAATCATAAAACGTAACCACTTGGGCTCTGGAAGGTTCACCCCCTTCATGACCAGGCCATTTTTTGCTATTTAGCACTGCGCTACTTTAAAGGATAAGTTCATAGATTGTAAGCTCTAACAAGCAGGGCCCTCTTATTCCTCCTGTATTGAATTGAATTGTATTGTAACTGTACTGTCTGCCTTAATGTTGTAAAGTGCTGCGCAAACTGTCGGCGCTATATAGATCCTGTATAATAATAATAATAATAATAAGTTCACCTTTTCAGAAAAAATAATAAATACACAATTTTTTATTCGCTGATCCCATGCAGGTCTCCTGCAGATCTGTCAGTGTATCTGCCTTCTTGTACCTTATACGAGGAAGCTGATACATGCCCTGGGAGCCATTTGGACCTGTCCAGCATGAGGCTTGTTCAGCAGTCACCTCATGAGCTACAGGATCTTTACAAGAGACTGAGCGACAAGCTTCAGTTCTACACCCCAGGGCCTATAAGAGGAGAAGCAGCCAGGTAAAAGACCCAGCTAGCTATCTACAAGGGACAGCTTCGAGAAATTTAAGCCGTCATAGCTATCCTACACTTGTAGTGAGGAGTCAGGTGCATTGGCATTACTCTGAGGAGGGAGAGTACCTGGAGTCAGTGGCGTCGCTAGGGGGGTGGGGGCTGCACCCGGGTGACACCGTGTTAGGAGAAATCCTGCACTTTTTGGACTCTTTAGCGCTATTTGCGCATTTGTGGGGGTTCGCACGCATTTCACCCAAACGGCTCTATTTCAGCTGTGCACACCCTGCAGCAAGTGCTGTCTGATCTACAGCATCTAGTGTGTGTTCCTGAGCTACCTATATTCCAATTCTCTGTTCCTGTGACCCAGCCTGCCTGACTTTGCAGAACTCTGCCTGTACCAACCCATGGATTGCCTACGACCACTCTTCTGCCTATCCCTCCTGTACTTCTGCTGCCTGCCTGTTGATGACCCTGCTTGTACCCGACCATCCATCTGCCTGCTCCTTCTGTACTGCACTGCCAGCCTGCTTCACGACCCGGCCTGTACAACCACGCTTCTAGTGCACGAGTGCACCAACGGACTTCCTACCAACACCAGTGACCCAGTTGGACCCACGTGCAATCCTGCACTCCCGAACCACCTGTCTGCTCTACCAGGGGTTCCCGAGTCAGGGTAGTAAGGGAGGTTACCCACTGCATAAGTCAGACTCGTCCACCAGGTACGTGACACACCCCCCAACGGGGTGACACCTGTGGGGAGCAGCACCACTAACACTGCACAGTCCGCGCCCCCTACACCAGCCGTCATTAAACGATTCTGCCCTGACCACCAGTGTAGTATCAGTCATTGGTTTGCTGGGACCGTGGGTTTCCCAGCAACCAGTGACATTGCGTGTGTATGTCCCGCCTCCTGCTCCTCACCTCTCAGCCCATCTTGGCTCCCGGGCCGGGCGTGATGTCACGTGCGTGCCCCGCCCCCCTGCTGCTCACGCCTCCTGTTTCTCATGAGAGGTATATGTCACAGCTTCCGTCCCCCTGCAGCTTGCCAAATGTGGTCTCTTCTGCCCTCAAGGTATGTGGGGCATAATCTGTTAAGGTGCACACAATGATAGGCAGAATGTGTTAAGGTGCACACTGATGGGCATATTATGTTAAGGGGCACACTGATGGGCACATTTTGTTGTGCCCATCCAGGTGCCCCTTAACATGAAATGTGCCCATCAGACTACTCCTTAACATAAAATATGCCAATCAGTGTGCCCATCAGCATGCTACTTATTTCATGTTAAGGGTCATGCTGATGGGCACATTTTATGTTAAGGGGCACTTTGATGGGCACATTTTATGTTAAGGGGCACTCTGATGGGGGTATATTTTATTTTAAGGGCAACACAGATGGGCACATTTTATGTTAAGTGGCACTCAGATGGGAATGCTTTGTTGTGTCCATCAGAGTGCCCCTTAACATAAATTGTGCCCATCAGAGTGCCTCTTATCATAAAATGTGCCTGTCAGCATGCCACTTATTTTATGTTAAAGGGCATGCTGATGGGCACATTTTATGTTAAATGGCACCCTGATAGTTAGTGGAGGGGGATCTGTACTGAGGAAGGGAGGTCTGTACTGAGGGGGGACTATAGTTGGTGGAGGGGGGGGTGACACCATTTTTTTCTGCACTGGGTGACACCAACCCTAGTGATGCCACTGCCTGCAGTAAGAAGTTTGGAATCAATCTTTGCTAGTTGGGCTATTCAGTTGCTTCTATTGGAACACAACCTTGTGCCCTGCCAGAGACAGTTTGTTGTATGTCCTCGAGTTTTATTTTACTACAGTTCTGGGCAACCCATAACACTCTTTCCCCATCGAAGTTGATTCCCCTAATAAACTAAAAACAAAACAAAGCTCTTGGATTGGTTTCTGTCTACATAGCGTGTGTTGAAAATATCTGTTGCCTGGCTGTGCATGTAAAGAGGGACCCAAAATCCAGCGGCCCCTAAGGGGGGAGCGCTACTGTATCATTACTCATATGAAGAGCGATCAGTTTGTTGTCAATTGCTGCATAATGACTTGTGCAAACTCTGTGCAGGTAGTGCCCTGGTTGGCATTCAAACCAACCCTAGTGCTGCTAGGCGGAGGTGCTTACCACTAAACCACTGTGCTGCCCATTGCTAATTCATATGCAATCTTGGAAACTTCACCAACGAGAAATTCCTACCGCACATACCAGATCAAACAAACTGCCATGGCCATTCCGTAGCCAAAGGTTGGCATCAAAATTCCTAGACTCTCCACAATATAGAGCAAATGACTGGGCAGTGGGAAGATAGCTACAAGAGGAAACTTTGAGTTTTTTTTTGGGTGACAAAACAAACTCTGCAGACAAATCTTTCCACAAAAAATATAAGAAGTCAAAGAGTAATTTAAGCCAGTGTTTCTCAAACCATGGTACGTGCACCAAGGGGTACGATGCCCAGAGCCGGCAGCACCAGTGGCATCGGGGGGTGTGGGGGGGGGCTGACTACCCAGGTGTTCTGCCAAAACAACAGGTATTTTAACACCGGCGCGGCCCAGTGACATAGAAGTCTTGCCTCCAGTGTACTGTGACACATCCATCATAGGAGCCGCTGGTTCAGGAGGCGGGATTTAGTGGACACTGCAGCGAAAGATCCCTGCACTGTGTCCACTCGTGAGCGTCAGCTCTCCTCTCCCCATGGCAGCCCTGATGGACACTGGCGACTGGTGAGGCTGTGCTGATGGGCACTAGCAAGGTGGTGCTGATGGGCACTGGTGACTGGCAAGGCTGCATTGATGGGCACTGGCAAGGCTGTGCTGATGGGCACAGGTAAGGCTGCAATGATGGGCACAGGTAAAGCTGCACTGATGGGCATTAATCAGGCTGCGCTGATGGGCACAGGTAAAGCTGCACAGATGGGCACTGATCAGGCTGCATTGATGGGCACTGGTAAGGCAGAGCTAATGGCCACTGATCAGGCTGCATTGATAGCATTGGTACGGCTGAGCTGATGGGCACTGATCAGGCTGCATTGATGGGCCCTGGAGAGGCTGATCTGAAGAGCACTGATTAGGCTGCATTGATGGACATTGGTGATGCTGAGCTCATGGGCATTTATCAGGCTGCATTGATGGGCACAGGTAAAGCTGCACTGATCAGGCTGCATTGATGGGCACTGGTGAGGCTGCATTGATAGTCACTGATGGGCACTGATCAGGCTGCATTGATGGGCATTGGTGAGGCTGAGCTGATTGCCACTGATCAGGCTGCAATGATGGGCACTGGTGAGGCTACATTGATGGGCACTGATCAGGTTGCACTGATGGGCACAGGTAAGGCTGCACTGATGGGCACTGATCAGGCTGCATTGATGAGCACTGTTGAGGCCGTATTGGTGCTGATGGGCACAGGTAAGGCTTAGCCGATGGGCACAGGTAAAGCTGCATTGATGGGCACTGATCAACCTGCATTGATGGGCACAGGTAAGGCTGCACTTATCGGCACTGATCAGGCTGCATTGATTGGCATTGGTGAGGCTGAGCTGATGGGCATTGATCAGGCTGCATTGATGGGCATTGGTGAAGCTGTATTGATGGGCACTGGTGAGGCTGCATTGATGAGCACCGATCAGGCTGCATTGATGGACATTGGTGAGGCTGAACTGATGGGCACTGATCAGGCTGCATTGATGGGCATGGGTGAAGCTGTATTGATGCGCACTGGTGAGGCTGCATTGATGAACACTGATCAGGCTGCATTGATGGGCATTGGTGAGGCTGAACTGATGGGCACTGATCAGGCTGCAATGATGGGCATCGTTGAGGCTGTATTGATGCGCACTGGTGAGGCTGCACCGATGGGCACTGATCAGGCTGCATTGATGGCCATTGATGAGGCTGAGCTGATGGGCACTGATCAGGCTGCATTCATGGGGACAGATAAGGCTGAATTGATGGGCATTGGTGAGGCTGTGCTGATGGGCACTGATCAGGCTGCATTGATGGCCACAGGTAAGGCAGCACTGATGGGCATTGATCTGGCTGCGTTGATGGGCGCTGATCAGGCTGCACTGATGGGCATTGATCTGGCTGCATTGATGGGCACAGGTAAGGCTGAGCTGATGGGTACTGATCAGGCTGCATTGATAGGCACAGGTAAGGCTGCACTGATGGACACTTACCAGGCTGCATTGATGGGCACTGGTGAGGCTGCATTGATAGGCATTGGTGAGGCTGAGCTAATGGGCACATGTAGGGCTGCACTGATGGGCACTGATCAGGCTGCATTGATTAGGCTGCATTGATGGGTACAGTTAAGGCTGCACTGATGGGCACTGATCAGGCTACATTGATCAGCCTGCGTTGATGAAGCACTGGTGAGGCTGAACTGATGGGCATTGATCAGGCTGCATTGATGAGCACCGATCAGGCTGCATTGATGGGCACTGCTGAGGCTGCATTGATGGGCATTGGTGAGGCTGCATTGATGGGCACTGATCAGGCTGTATTGATGGGCACAGGTAAGGCTGTACTGATCAGCATTAGCATTGATCAGGCTGCGTTGATGAGCACTGGTGAGGCTGCATTGATGGGCACTGATCAGGCTGCATAGATGGACACAGGTAAGGCTGCACTGATCAGGCTGCATTGATGGGCACTGGTAAGGCAGAGCTAATGGCCACTGATCAGGCTGCATTGATAGCATTGGTAAGGCTGAGCTGATGGGCACTGATCAGGCTGCATTGATGGGCCCTGGGGAGGCTGATCTGAAGAGCACTGATTAGGCTGCATTGATGGACATTGGTGAGGCTGAGCTCATGGGCATTGATTAGGCTGCATTGATGGGCACAGGTAAAGCTGCACTGATCAGGCTGCATTGATGGGCACTGGTGAGGCTGCATTGATAGTCACTGATGGGCACTGATCAGGCTGCATTGATGGGCATTGGTGAGGCTGAGCTGATTGGCACTGATCAGGCTGCATTGATGGGCACTGACGAGGCTGCAATGATGGGCACTGGTGAGGCTACATTGATGGGCACTGATCAGGTTGCACTGATGGGCACAGGTAAGGCTGCACTGATGGGCACTGATCAGGCTGCATTGATGAGCACTGTTGAGGCCGCATTGGTGCTGATGGGCACAGGTAAGGCTTAGCCGATGGGCACAGGTAAAGCTGCATTGATGGGCACTGATCAGCCTGCATTGATGGGCACAGGTAAGGCTGCACTTATCGGCACTGATCAGGCTGCATTGATTGGCATTGGTGAGGCTGAGCTGATGGGCATTGGTGAAGCTGTATTGATGGGCACTGGTGAGGCTGCATTGATGAGCACTGATCAGGCTGCATTGATGGACATTGGTGAGGCTGAACTGATGGGCACTGATCAGGCTGCATTGATGGGCATTGGTGAAGCTGTATTGATGCGCACTGGTGAGGCTGCATTGATGAGCACTGATCAGGCTGCATTGATGGGCATTGGTGAGGCTGAACTGATGGGCACTGATCAGGCTGCATTGATGGGCATCGTTGAGGCTGTATTGATGCGCACTGGTGAGGCTGCACTGATGGGCACTGATCAGGCTGCATTGATGGCCATTGGTGAGGCCGAGCTGATGGGCACTGATCAGGCTGCATTCATGGGGACAGATAAGGCTGAATTGATGGGCATTGGTGAAGCTGTGCTGATGGGCACTGATCAGGCTGCATTGATGGCCACAGGTAAGGCCGCACTGATGGGCATTGATCTGGCTGCATTGATGGGCGCTGATCAGGCTGCACTGATGGGCATTGATCTGGCTGCATTGATGGGCACAGGTAAGGCTGAGCTGATGGGTACTGATCAGGCTGCATTGATAGGCACGGGTAAGGCTACACTGATGGGCACTGATCAGGCTGCATTGATGGGCACTCGTGAGGCTGCATTGATAGGCATTGGTGAGGCTGAGATAATGGGCACATGTAGGGCTGCACTGATGGGCACTGATCAGGCTGCACTGATTAGGCTGCATTGATGGGTACAGGTAAGGCTGCACTGATGGGCACTGATCAGGCTACATTGATCAGCCTGCATTGATGAAGCACTGGTGAGGCTGAGCTGATGGGCATTGATCAGGCTGCATTGATGAGCACTGATCAGGCTGCATTGATGGGCACTGCTGAGGCTGCATTGATGGGCATTGGTGAGGCTGCATTGATGGGCACTGATCAGGCTGTATTGATGGGCACAGGTAAGGCTGTACTGATCAGCATTGATCAGGCTGCGTTGATGAGCACTGGTGAGGCTGCATTGATGGGCACTGATCAGGCTGCATTGATGGACACAGGTAAGGCTGCACTGATGGGCACTGATCAGCCTCCATTGATGAGCACTGGTGAGGCTGCATTGGTGAGTCTGAGTTGATGGGCACTGATCAGGCTGCATTGATGGACACTGATCAGGCTGCATTGATGGGCACTGCTTAGGCTGCATGAATAGGCATTGGTGAGGCTGCATTGATGGGCACTGATCAGGCTGCATTGATGGGCACTGATCAGGCTGCACTGATGAACACTGGTGAGGGGTACTTAGGACATGTTTTTAGACTTGCAGGGGTACATCACCGTAAAAGATTGAGAAACACTGATTTAAGCCACCAGTGGCCAAAGTTTGTATGAAGACGGCCTTTACAATGCATCTCACAACGCTCCTGTACATGACCGCACTTAGGTTCTGAAGATAGTAGGGAAATGCTACAACAGAAAAAAATAGATTTGTAAAGAGGAAGTTTTTTTTAAAAGCCACGGTGTGAAAGGCGTGGTGATGGTGTTACATGATTCATAACTTTCTAAAACTTTGGAGAAATTCCTTTTGTGTACCCTAGGAGAAGGTCAGAAATGTAATGTATATTAACAACACAAGGGTGTACTTTCCTTGATATGAATGAGCAGTAAACAGTCATCTTTAAATTACAAAAACAAATCTAATTACAAACCCCCCTTGCAAAGTGCATTAAAAATGTGAGGAACACATTGTGTATGTGGGTCTAGCACGTGGGATAACACCTCGCTGAAGGCATGCACACCAATGCCCAGGACCAGGTGAAGGCTGAGGTCATGTGAAGAATCAAGCACTAAGGCAGCTTGCCGACTCAGAGATGAGCCACTTGTGTGCAGCAATAATGTAGTTATTAGTTCCTCCCTAGGCCCCATTCACACCTGGGCGTTTTGTAGCTTAAAGCCGGAAGCTACAAAATGCTGGAGGGGAAAAAATCAATGATTCTCTATGGAGATGGTTTACATCTCCACTCAAATGCCTGAAGCCAAACGTCTGAAGCTCAAACAAGTTCCAGAGGTATTTTTGTAACAGGAATTGGGCATATTTTGGCGTTTCTAGAACATTTGTATTGCCATAGATATCAATGGAAAAAGCGTCATTTGCGCGTATTAGCGCGACTTGCGCCTCTTTGGGCGCTTGCAAACGTGCAAAGACGCATGACAAAATGCGCAATAAAAAGCTTGAAAAACACGCAAAAACGCTATGCTCAGGTGTGAATGCAGCCCTAAAATGTTTCCTTCTTTAACACTACATGCTTTTATTGATATATATATTGGATTTGGAGGGACATGCAGAGCCATTGCCCACTCCATCAGTCCAGGATACCTCCGCTACCTCACTCCCAGTAACGGAATTACTGTAAACCCCATCAGACACCTAGCGCAGGTCTCATGTGTGTCCTCAGTTAAATCTCTCCTTTTTCGTCCCCAGCGATCAGGCCTTAGACCTTCGTAACGCTACTCTTCTACCGATGACCAAAAGAGATGAACAGCTAGGGAAGGAGGCAGAACACCGAACCCCTTGCAACCAGAGGACCTGTCACTTGACCAGGTACCACGCCAATGACTGGTTGATATAGCTGTTCTTTATTGCGGTTACCTAAGGCAACTGCCTTCTCTTCTTAGCCTTGCGGGTTAACCTCTTGTAGTGGTGTTACATATACCCAATTTGAACTATTGCAGACCCAGGAATATGCCAAGACCCAACATGCAGCCCTTGAATAACTTCAGACCAGGTCAATAGCAGTTGAAACAACTTTCACTGAAAAGTTGGCACAACATGTATAAATGTCTTTCTCCTAAGTATACCTAGCTGTGGCTGCCCCAACATACCTGCACAGGTGAAGTCCTTAGGGGAAAAGTTCATACTTGGCGAACTGGAATGGCGATGTCCATGTTCTTGGGTATCCCAATAAATTGGCGCTCTGAAGTTGGACCACATGTCCCAGTAAGCCTCTGCACTTGTTCCCTACTCTTTCTGTGCCCGAGTCCCAAGCGCTAGGATCCGAACCTTCCTCCCTTCAAATGGGAGGAAGGCTGGACCCCAGAAAAAGCCCACAAACATACTCAGGGAAGGCAGCAGGAAACATTAAGCCCTTCCCCCATTACCTGGCCAGCTGAGCATCTAACTAAACATGCAACACAGTAAGCCACCTGCTTGCAAGTAGATCCATTGCATCCTGCAAATATGTTAGAGGAACCCTCATTTCATCCGTACAGACCATGGCCATCTTTAACGTGGGGAAAATGGGTCAGCTGCCCAATCCTTGTTGGGGGGCCCAGAACAGCTGCCGCTTGACCCCATGCTTCCTGCAGATTGGGGCCCCGATGAGTGCATTGCAGAGTGCACACCACATGGAGGACACGATAGACAGCACTGTATTCCATAGCCACTAGCGAGTGGGCGGGCGGGGCTGGGAGCTCCACTGATGCTCTGACCCCGCCCTATGCTGCTTGTATGCTCAGGAGTGAGCGGCTGTAGAGAAAGCAGAGATCGGAGTGGGAGCCCCACCCCCCGGACCTCTGAAAGTGTATGGTGAGCCAGCTGGCCAGGTTTGTCCTTACACCCATAGAATGTGAAACTGAGCTGTGTTATTCAATTGTAAAGCTGTGCACTGCTGAAAGTTCTCTGACCATCTCATGTACCATGCCGCAGTCTCTGGTAATCTCCTGTACCATGCCGCAGTCTCTGGTAATCTCCTGTACCATGCCGCAGTCTCTGGTAATTTCCTGTAGCATGTACGCAGTCTCTGGACATCTCCTGTAGCATGTCCGCAGTCTATGGTCATCTTCTACAGTATGTCTGCAGTCTCTGGTCATCTCCTGTAGTATGCCCACCGTCTCTGGTCATCTTCTGCAATGTGTGTGCAGTCTCTGACAGTCTCCTGCAGTATGTCTGCAGTCTCTGACAGCCTCCTGTAGTATGTCCACAGTCTTTGGTCATCTCCTGCATTATGTCTGCAGTCTCTGACCCTCTTCTGTAGTATGTCTGCAGTCTCTGACCCTCTCCTGTAATATATCTGCAGTCTCTGAGCCTCTCCTGTAGTATGTTTGCAGTCTTTGACCCTCTCCTGTAGCATGTCTGCAATCTCTGACCCTCTCCTGCAGTATGTGTAACAATGTGCTGCTTTATTTGGTAAATTATTTGGGATTGTTCCACTGCTCAATGAGTGGTAATGATGTGCTGTAACCTCTAGCAACCAATCAGTGAGCAGTAATAATGTGCAGTAACCTTTAGCAACCAATCAGCAAGCAGAAATGATGTGTTGAAACTTCAAGCAACCAGTCAGTGAGCGATAATGATAGGGTGTAAACTCTGGCAACCAATTGCAATTTCTGCGTGATCTGCTGCAGTAAACTGATTTTGCGTCTACCTGCTATTTTTTTGTATATCTCAGAATGGAGGGGGCCCCAAGAAAATGTTTGCACAGGGTCCAATCAATATTAAAGACGGCCCTGCTGCAGACCCTTTTCATGCTTTCAAGCTTGTGCTTACTTTAGCTCTATTATCTATAGTTTAGAGTGGAAGGGCATTTATGTAGCAATGAAGGCAGGTGTGTTGGGGTCTGTCTTGGAATGGTTCAAATCAAGCAGTGAGCATTATTTTAGCTCACCTTCTCCATCCCTAGCAGCCTGTCCCTCCTGTAGGGGGCCTGAGCCAGTGTAAATGGTGCCCTGTTCTCTATAGAGACAAGTAGAATGAAGGACATCTGGTGAACTAGACTAGGGAGATTCATAAAGTTATTTCCCAGATCCCACAGGATCTATGGCAGTACTGCAATTTTACTACACTTTAAGGCCTCATACACACGGGCGTATCTAAAAAAATAAACAAAACGTCGGGTCCGAAGTCAAGGAAAAAAAGTTGACGTTTTTCGGCGTTATGCATTGGCGTTTTTGAGCGTTAGTGAGCGTCGGCGTCAATAGGCGTTTTTTTTTTAAAAATCATCCCTCTGCTATTTTTCAACCTAAAAACGTCGGCGTCAAAAAACGCCAGAAAACGCCGGTACAATATTAGGTGGCGTTTGTTGGCGTTAGTTGGTGTTTGTTGGCGTTTTGTGGCGTCGGCGTCAAAAAACGTCAAAACGTTACAGCCTCAGAACGCGATGGCCATGGGTTCTACTTTCTGCTCACTAACGCCGACGCCACCTACAGCTCAAAAACGCTGACGTTTTTATGGGGCCATTGACTAACATGGAGAGCTGCAAAAAACGCCAGAAAACGCCGGCGTCAAAAAACGTCCGTGTGTATGAGGCCTAAACGTAACGCTATTAACTACAATGAACATGATCTTTATGTCAAAACAAGAAATTACTTCTGGCCTCTGTAGAATTGATTTTTTTTTTAAAGGGTATATTTATTGATATTACACAGTATATACGGTAAAGAAAATATCAGTCAATATTCGTTTAATTCAGAATTAGATAACAATAACACTTTGTACATCCATCTGAGCATACATTTGTACATTATAGGGCAATGGTGATTAACATAAGTCATATTCACATTCGTATTGCAACCTTTATGTGGAGTGAGAGAATAAATTAAATTTTGAACCAAAACAAAGTCTATCTGCATTCATTATTATTACTTGGCATTAGGTTCTGTAGAATTGATTGATTGGCTATTCAAATCACTTCTACATTAGTCAGAAGTGATTATTTTTCCTTTGTTTTACTACTTTTTGAAATTTGACCAAAAAGAAAGCCTTGTTTGCCCCCCCCCCCCCCCAAAAAAAAACAAAAAAACTTTGCTATGAAATAACTACGAAATTACAAATGTATTGCCAAATCAACATGCATATAGCTAGAAAGTAAGATAAGGGCTAAGCAACTGTTAGTGCTGGGAGCCCTTTGAGTACAGTTGAGGTAACAGTGACCATTGCTAGTTATAAATTTGAGAAGTGGCTACAGTTATAGTGGATCGAATTGACTTATATGAAGGAAGGACCTGCGCTTTTATTTACCGTTGGTACGAGGGAGGAGACAATGACCTTAAGAGATTCCAGGGTACTGATAAGTTACCAGAATGCGCTTGGGACATTGGGTTGAGGCCCATTATGCATTTCTAGGCTTATATCTACCTGTAGTGACAGGTGCACTTTAATTAAGCCAAGAACAAATAACAAGGGGCTAGAGCTGCACGATTAATCGTTAAAAGATCACAATCTCGATTCAGCCTCCCACACAATCTTAATCCAGCATCTTCACGTTTCATGTCAAAAGTGCAGATCCATTCTCCTGCTCACAGCTGTAAAAAAAAAAGCACTGGCAATGTTTATCAACAACATCGCTCAGCGGAGAGAGACAGATAAAAAGAAACAATGTATGTTATCTGTCCTTCTGTTTATTCATTTACAGATCAAAGGGATGAACTTTGGTCTGCAAATGAAGTAAGTTTAAAGCAACCTTGTAAAAAAAAAAAAAAAATATATATATATATATATATATATATATATATATATATATATATGATGTGTGTGTGTGTGTTTTTATTACATTGTTCCTCTGTTACTCTAATCAGCCTTATTAATTACTTATTCACCTTCTCCATTTAATTATTATTTTCCTGCTGATTTTTTTTTCTTTTTGTTTGCTTTGTTCATTAATATTTTTATACCTTTAACATAGATTTACACGTTTCACATTGAAAAAAGTGCAAAATAAAAAAAATAAATATATTTAATTTGTAAAATAACTTTTCAATGCTTTGTACCATTGCTGACAGCTGAAGTGTAAGCAAAAGAGTTGCGGGGGGTATCGGTACTTGGTATCAGCGAGTACCATAAAAAATACCCTAATATAACTTAATGGTCATTTTATTTCTTTACACATTACGTTATTTTTCATTACATTTCTTTAAATTTGATTGAAGCAAAAAGTATTGTGTCTTATTTTATTGCCATCTTGTTTGATAACCTAAATGTTCAGTTGTTGTAAATCTTTAAAATAAAAAATAGTTCTTCAGAATCGTGATTTTTATTCTAAGCAAAAAAATCATGATTCTCATTTTATCCAGAATCGTGCAGCTCTACAAAGGCCCAACAAGAGCAAAATGAGGACTTATTATAGATATTGTTTTTAACTTTTTTTATTTTGATCTAGCTAAAATAAATTATTCAAATAATTATTGTGGGGCCAGGCTATGGCGTGAGATACTTTTTTTAAAAAGAGGAAATTTATTGTAGATGAACTCTCTGTTATGCCAGTGAAGCAGATATAGGGAGGACCCGCACTAGATTAATGAAGCATGATGGTGGTTTGTCAACTTCCTCTTTATTTACCGCTGCAGATCAAAGAGCTTATTACAAACATTAAACAACAGTGCCAACTCCCACATCACTACAGGGACAGGGCCTATGGGAAATAATTCATGTAAATAGCTTACATGGTGGTTTAGGGGCCAGCACTCTGGCCTTTCAGCCCTGGTCCATAAATTCAGTGTCAGCTGTATTACCCCCGTGATTGTGTGGACTTCTTGCAGGTTGCAGAAAAAGGTCAAGGATGGGGTACAGAGAAGACACTGGAGATGAGCCCTCTATGTGTAGAAGGACCAGATCCCAATAGGGAGGCTCAAAACACCCCCTGGGCCGGTATCAACTTTCCTTGATGACTTCTCTGCCTGGCTACCACACTTTCTCTCTTCTGAAATCCCCACAATCATTCTTGGTGACTTCAACATCCCTGTTAACACTATCACTACTCTTACTTCTAAACTTCTCAGTCTAACCTCATCTCTCAACCTAAAGCAATGGATACAGACTCCTACCCACTCCAACGGCAACACCCTAGACCTTGTCTTCTCTTGCCTGTGCAACCTTTCCAACAATCCTCTCCCACTCTCTAATCACCACCTTATTAGTTTCACTCTCTCACTGTCTTCCACCTCCTCTCCCTCCAACCGCTTAACAGTTACCCGTAGAAACCTTAGCCGCCTCAACCCTTCTCTTCTCTACTCTGCTAATGACCACCTCTATGACAAAATCTCACCCCTGTCCTGCCCCAACCTAGCCACACTCGTCTACAACAACTCACTGTCATCCTCCCTAGACAAGCTCGCCCCCCTTGCTACACGCAGAATCGGGCCCCGGCCGCTACAACCCTGGCAAACAGACAACACCAGAAGTCTTAGAAAACATAGCTGTACTCTTGAGCGTCTGTGGCATAAGACTAAGCTCCAAGAAGACTTCAAACATTACAAATCTGCCCTCCTAAAATACTATTCCTGCCTCCACACTGCCAAGCAGACCTACTTTATCACACTCATTAACACATTATCATCCAGTCCCCGTCAACTCTTCTCGACCTTTAACACTCTACTCTGTCCTCCATTGCCTCCACCCTCTAATTCACTCACTGCCCATGAGATTGCCTATCACTTTAAATCTATGATTGATAACATTCAATTCGCACAATGCACACAAACCACCCCCACTCAACACCCCATGTCCACAGATACAATCACTACTTTCCACATTCAGCCCTGCCAGTATTAGTGATGTTGCTAAACTTATATTGAACACCCATCTAACCACCTGCCCCCTGGATCCTGCTCCCTTGCAAATGTTACGCTCACCCTCCAACTCAATTCTACATTGTCTAACTCACATTTTCAACCTTTCCCTCTCTTCTGGCATCTTCCCAAACTCTCTAAAACATGCCCTAGTCACCCCTATCCTTAAAAAGCGCTCACTGGACCCCACCAATATTAACAACCTATGCCCCATCTCCTTACTCCCCTTCTCCTCCAAACTCCTCGAAAGACTGGTCTACAACTGACTGAGTGACCATCTGACCATGAACAAACTTCTTGATCCCCTTCAGTCTGGATTTTGCCCTCAGCACTCTACAGAAACTGCTCTCCTTAAACTCACTAATGACCTAATAACTTCTAAAACCAACGGACACTATTCTGTACTACTACTCCTGGACCTCTCTGCTGCCTTTGACACAGTGGACCACCCCCTCCTCCTCAAAAACTCCATGCCTTTTGCCCCCCGTGACTGTACCCTTCGCTGGTTCTCATCCTACCTATCCCACTGCTCCTTCAGCGTCACTTACAACTCTATTTCCTCCTCTCCTCTCCCTTTCTTTGTCGGTGTCCCCCAAGGTTCTATTCTTGGACCTCTCCTTTTCTCAATCTACACCGCCTCCCTGGGTCAGTTGATTGCCTCCCATGGCTTTCAGTATCATCTCTATGCTGATGACACACAAATCTATCTCTCAACCTCCCAGATCTCTCCATCTGTCTGCTCACGCATCACCAACTTACTAACAGACATATCAGCCTGGATGTCACATCACTCCCTCAAACTCAACCTGTCCAAAACCGAGCTTATGATATTTCCTCCCCCACGTGCCACTTCCCCTGATTTCTCTGTCAAAATCAACGGCTCAACTATCAACCCGTCCCCCCACGTCAAGGTCCTAGATGTAGTCCTGGACTCTGAATTAACCTTTCGGCCCCACATCCAATAGCTATCCAAAATTTGCCGCCTCAACCTCTGCAACATCTCCAAGATACGCCCCTTCCTAACCAATGACACCACAAAGCTTCTAATCTACTCCCTGGTCATTTCTCGCCTCGACTACTGCAACTGCCTCCTCACTGGCTTACCTCTAAATAGACTATCCCCACTTCAGTCCATTATGAATGCTGCCGCCAGGCTCATCCACCTTAAAAACCACTCGGCGTCTGCTACACCCCTATGTCAATCCTTCCATTGGCTGCCACTCAACCAATGTATTCATTTCAAGATACTAACAATAACTTATAAAGCAATTCACAACCTGGCCCCCAGCTACATCGCTAACCTGGTCTCAAAATACCAACCAAATCGATCTCTTTGCTCCTCCCAAGACCTCCTGCTCTCTAGCTCCCTTGTCACCTCATCCCATGCTCGCCTCCAGGACTTCTCCAGAGCCTCTCCCATCCTTTGGAATGCTCTACCCCAATCTGTCCGACTTTCTCCTACTTTGTCCACCTTCAGACGATCCCTGAAAACTCATCTCTTCAGAGAAACCTATCTGGCCCTCACCTAACAACTGTACATTTATCTTCTCTATTAGCACCCCCCCACTTTTATTACCTCTTGTTTCTCTTGACCTTCCCTTTTAGATTGTAAGCTCTAACGAGCAGGGCCACCTGATTCCTACTGTATTTAAGTGTATTATATTTGTACTGTCTACCCTCAAGTTGTAAAGCGCTGCGTAAACTGTTGGCGCTATATAAATCCTGTATAATATAATAATAATCAGAGAAAACAATGAAGTAAAAAACCCCTGCAAAGTATCTGTAAGTACCATAAGGTACTTACAAAAACTGGAATATAAGTGTCCTTATGGGCCTCCTTTTCTCTCCCAGGATCCCCAAAATTCAGGAGGCTGATGAAGGAGGCGTGGTTTAGCCTCTGAAAAGCATTCCTGATTGGTCACAGTCTTCTGACACTTGACAGCTCCTCTGAGTCTCCCACGCCGGCTCCCTGTCGGCTTTCCGAATTCCTGTATTGGCTTCTGCAGCACTTCGGCGGTCCCAGCGGTTCCTGTCGGGACTGGACTGTTTCCCTGTTGGCTCAAGACTGAGCTGTTCTTAATGCCTACCACACTGACATACTGCACTGGCATTCACACTCTTTGTGAGTGCATAATTATTTATTTTTACAGTTTTTTATCAATAAAACCGTACTGCACCATTGGCGGCTTGGTGCCTCTCTCTCTCCCCTTCCCTCTCTCTTTTTGAAATACTGACCATCCTATGGTGGCAGAGTGACGATCCTACTGATCTGACCTTTGGCTGCATAGACAATCACTAAACACAGGCGTGGGTTGGGGGTGTACTTATCTTTCACTATGCAGAGGAAGGTATTGTAGGTCAAATTCATGGGAGCTTAAAAAGGCAATTGTCAGGGTTTTGATAAATAAATGCTGTTTATGGTAACAAAGGAAACTGCAGGGGCAGAGCTTTAAGTGGTTCTAAAGCCTAAACATTTTTTACCTTAATGCATTCCTTGCATTAACTGCTTGCTGACCGTCTGCCGTGGACTCAACATGGCTCCGCTGCGCAAATCGCCGTCACTTTACGGCGGGCGGGGGAGCGTGTATTGTGAGCGCACGCGTGCTGCCGGAGGCACGCTCACTGGCTAGCAGGGGAGTCAATCAGAGGGTGGAGCGGACTCAGTGTCTGCCCCACCCGCGATCGCTCCCCCGCAGTGACAGAACAGGGATCCGTGCATATAAACAAGCAGATCTCCATTCTGACAGGGGAGAGAGAGGAGAGTGATCGTATGTTCCCATTATGGGAGCAGCGATCTCTCTCCTCCCCCAGTCATCCCAGCCCCCACACAGTTACAACACACTGACAGGGAACACATTTAACCCCATGATCGCCCCCTAGTGTTAACCCCTTCCCTGCCAGTGATATTTATACAGTAATCAGTGGCTATTTATAGCACTGATCGCTGTATAAATGTCAGTGGTCCCAAACAAGTGTTAAAAGGGTCCGATATGTCTGCCGCAATATTGCAGTCCTGCTAAAAATCACAGATCGCCGCCATTGCTAGTAAAAAAAATAATATTAATAAAAAAGCCATAATTCAATTCTCATTTTTGTAGACGCGATAACTTTTGCACAAACCATTCAATATCCGCTTATTGCAATTTTTTTACCAAAAATATGTATAAGAATACATATCGGCAGAGGTGATCAAATACCACCAAAAGAAAGCTCTATCTGTGGGCAAAAATTACGTACATTTTGTTTGGGTACAGCATTGCACGACCGCGCAGTTGTCAGTTAAAGCGACACAGTGCTGAATCGCAAAAAGTGCTCTGGTCAGGAAGGGAGTAAATCCTTCCAGGGCTGAAGTAGTTAAAGAGTTACTAAACCCAGGACTCCGCATTCACTATATCTGGTCCTACATAGCAGTGGCGGCTGGTGTATATATTTTTTTTTGGGGGGGGGGGCAAACAATCCACCCACCAACACAAACTGCTAAACACCTTTCTCATCAACAGTATATAGCAGTCTTGTGTCCTCTTTTCGTGTCTGGATAAAGCTTTTAGGAGGAGTTTTCATTCTACTCTGACTGTCCTATGAGGCTGCAGGCACCCTTACCCTCTGTCTGGACAGTGCTGATTGACTCTGTGCTGATCACATGCACCTTCCCATAAAAAAAAAAACCCAAAAAAAACACTCTTTAGCAATAGACACCAAAGTGAGCATGTGTACAGTGAATCCAAAGGCTCTGTCTTATCAGGAGATGGATTGGGCACAGTGGAAGAAGGGGAGGATCAGAGAAGACAGGATCAAACATCTTTTTTACACAATGCAGAGGATTACCTTATGTTCCACACAGTGAGTATAACACTTTAACTCTAAACTGATGACCTGTAGGGGCTTTTAAAGCATCTTTTTAAAGGATACCGAAATGTGTTGCTGCTTCGCAGGCGCATGCAATTTTAAGACTTGACATGCTGGGTATATATTTACTCGGCGCAACCTCATCTTTTATGTTACAAAAACAATTGGGTAATATATTGCATTTATGTGCCCAATAGCAAGAACAGTTCTACATGTTACTGTATTCCTCCATGCAATTTCCTGAGGACCTAGCAAGGTTGCCTGCGCTGAATTTACAGCCCGCCACAAGGGGGCAGTGCTTTGAATACCCAGGAGCCGACAGCATTAACCCTTTCCTAACTCCAAGGCACAGAATATACAGTAAGCATCTTTAATGAGTAAAAGACTGAAGCACATGACCTATCATTCACCCCAAGTTGGCACCTGATTACACACAGAGACCTATAAACAGTGACAAATGGATGTAATAAATAGTCATATAAACCTGATCCTGATATGTGACTTGGCTAAGTGATAATTAGGGCCGAAACAACTAATCGATTAATCGACAACTAATCGATTATTAAAATAGTTGTCAACTATTTTCCTAATCGATTAATCGGCCAGCTGATTAGTTGGCCTGCATACAGAATGCATTATTTGTTTACATATCAGCAAATACAGTGCAGCACACATACAACTCAGTACACCATCCATACATGTCAGTAAGTGCCTTAGAACTTGTGAATGTGTGAGGAGCAATGTCTCATGGGACATGTAGTCCTGGGCAGGAAGTGAGTGGTTCCAAAGGTAGAAGTTTTTTTTTAACTTGCTATAGGGCAGTGGTTCTCAACTCCGGTCCTCAGGACCCACCAACCGGCCAGATTTTAAGTATTACTTTGGGGAGATGCAGACTAGAATTCTGCAATCACTGAGCAGCAAATGATATCACCTGTGATGTATTTCAGTTATCCTGCAAACCTGGCCTGTTAGTGGGTCCCAAGGACCGGAGTTTAGAACCACTGATATAGGGGCTCTCTGTACTATACTTTGCAGCTTGCTATTAAGGCACTCTGAAGGCAGGAGGAGCCAGAAGCGTTGATGGGGGACCCCAGAAGAGGAGAATCAGGGCTGCTCTGTGCAAAATCATTGCACAGTGCAGTAAGTATAACAGGTTTGTTATTTAAAAAAAATTACTTTAAAGACTGTGCACAGGGAAGATCAGCATCTGAACCCAGAGAAGGTGGAGGCTGATAGACTGGAGGTAATAGAAGGCATTACAATTACATTTAAAGTACATTTTTGCCAGTATTGTGCATTTATATCTAAAATGATCATATCCATGAAAAAAAAAAGTCTCAGCTTTTAGCACTACTTTAATATAAAAGATTTCTTTCTCCCTTCCACCCTTCATATAGCTTCATGTCTGACTCGGTAAAATGCCCGTATATCCTACTTCTAGGTGTATTTATTATTATATATGCTTCTGTCTGTTATTCTCAGAGTGGATTCGAGATTTTGCTCCCTAACCATATAGTTGGTTATTTATATTTATCACGGCATAGAGATATTTAAGAATAAATTGCCTTTTTTTTTAACTTTAAATATTCACTAAATTATACACTAAATTTTTTTGTATCCGATGAATCGATTAATCGAAACAATAATCGACCATCTAATCGATTATGAAAATAATTGTTAATTGCAGCCCTAGTGATAATTGAAGGCTCAGGGACAAGGTGCAAGTGTCATCTCTCTACTGCATAGCAGACCTCCATAGCCACATCAGGTACTACATATTAGCAGTTCACGAGGTGTCAGCAGTCTTTTTAGACCACATAACTGCTTTGTGATCTGACACTGAATTTGAAAGTATTTGTGTTGTGTTTTTTCCTAGAAATGCTTGTTCTTTCTCTAAAAAAATGTTTAGGGTATTATTATGTGGTCAGCCCTTCATATTGGGCGAAAAAAAAAAAAATACACATATGTAAGCTGTCTTATCTTCCCTATCAGCATTTGTAATTCATATACCTCTGCAAGACAGTTCAGCCAAGAGGGTGACAACCATATATCTGAAATGCAATGGTCATACATTTCCAGCCACCAACCTACTGATCATACAATGCAATATTCTGCTAAATCAGGGATATGCAATTAGCGGACCTCCAGCTGTTTCAGAACTACAAGTCCCATGAAGCATAGCAAGACTTTGACAGCCACAAACATGACACACAGAGGCAAAGCCATGATGGGACTTGTAGTTTTGTAACAGCTGGAGGTCCGCTAATTGCATATCCCTGTGCTAAATGATCAACCTTGCTTACTCTGATCTCTCCTCCTATCAGCATGTTTTCTGTACACCCAGCAGAACCTGATTGGTTCTCAGTGCTGCCCCCTCCCTCTGCCAACTTGAGTGCTGCCTTGCAGGGGATAAAAGCAGGCGGATATCAGGACAGATTTAGGTTCTTGTACTAGTTGTGTGCACATATACAGTACATCTAATGATAAGAAAATTAAACAGTCACTGCATAGAAGAATTGATAAGGTTCAATTAATCAATGTTTGATTTGGGGTTTAATACCACTTTAATTTCGCCCTGCGCCAGATATTACCAGTAAGCCTGTTCCTCCAGTTATTATTGGCAGCAGGCTTGTAAGTGCCCTGAGAAAGGAAAACATTGCAAAAGCTGCTGTAGTGACGTGGGCAGCAGAGATTCAATGTTCTTTCTGGGAAGAAGGTCAGCAAAACAAATAGCAGCTGGTAAATGTTGAAGGTTCAGTGAACAGGACAGCCAGCAGGAAACTCTTCTTGGTAATACACAAGTGTGAGTTGTCTTCTCAGTTTGCATGTTACTGATTTTCCTGCAGAGTGGTTATAAGCAGTATAACTCACCACAATGCTCACCCATCTGTGCTCACTGCTTATAATCACATTTATAGGGGTTGTAGGCCTTTGAAAAAAAAAAAAACCTGCAAGACAAAGGAATAATGAGCTAGTGTGCATGGCATACTAGCACATTATGAAATATTTACCTTAGAACGAAGCTGTTGCAGCGGTCCCCGCACACCGCTGTGACCGGCGACATGTCTCCCGGAGCTTCTTCCGGGTTCATGGGCTCCAGCGCTGTGATTGGTCGGAGCCTCGATGACGTCACTTCCGCGCATGCGAGCGGGAGCCACCGGTCACGGCACAGGTAACTGAAGAAACTGCACCATCGAGCCATTTCTTAGGTGTGCATGTGCCGACGTTGGTGAATATCTCCTAGACTGTGCAAGTTTAGGAGATATTTACGGTACCTACAGGTAAGCCTTATTATAGGACAGTGGCGGCTGGTAAAATTTTAGGATGGGGGGTGCCAGACACTGCCCTTCGTTTTTGACCCCTCCCACTTCTCATAAGCCCCACCCCTTATAGATTCCACCCATTGTGTCAGGAGTATACAGCCCAGCATCACTAGATATGGTATACAGCATCACCAGATAGGGGTATATACAGCATCACCAGAGGGGTATATAGCATCACCAGAGGGGTATATACAGCATCACCAGAGGGGTATATACAGCATCACCAGAGGAGTATATAACATCACCAGAGGGGTATATAGCATCTCCAGATGGGTATATAGCATCACCAAAGGAGGTTACAGCATCACCAGAGCAATATATAGCATCACCAGAGCAGTATATAGCATCACCAAACGAGTATATACAGCATCACCAGAGGAGTATATAGCATCCCAGAGGAGTATATACAGCATCACCAGAGGGGTATATACAGCATCACCAGAGGGGTATATAGTATCACCAGAGGAGTATATAGTATCACCAGAGGGGTATATAGTATCATCAGAGTACACCCCCCCCAGAGCAGTTGGGACATCAAAGTCCTGCACTTACCCCATCTAGGAGCGGGCAGCAGGCAGACAGCGGGGAGCTTCCTGGGTTCGGCCGTGCATCCCCATCCTCTGACGAGAAAGGCATCCAATAGGATCGCCGGTCTTCTCCGCCCATCGGGAAACCGGTAACATATCCACGCTTCCTGATTGGTGGAGAGGTGGTTCAGTGTTAGAAAGGCAAATATTAATTTGCCTTTCTAAGGGCTCGTGGCGCCACAAGCCACTGTGTGTTGAAGCCTATTAGAAAAATAATAAACCAAAAACTCTATTGCGCCGTGGAACAATTTACAGTGAAAAAGTGTAAATAAATACTTATGATAAAAATCTGTACATAAATATAATATAATCCATATAATTTGATGAAACAGCCAATTAAGGCTGCCAGGGGGCTGCTGCAATCTCAGGCGAACCCGCTTATTTCATATATAAACAACACAACATTCAGCGCCTCCTCACAATCATAGATTCAAATTCAAATTAGTGTCCAAATAAAGTCCAAACAAAATATTGAATTAATAAAGTGCCTTCTGTGGAAAAAGTGACGATAGTGCTCATAAAGTTGCCATGTGCATAAAGGTGCAACGGAGGTGCCAGGTGCTCACTCCCCTCTTGGGTCCCCACTCACCCTAAAGCGTGGACCTGCTGCTTTGCAGTCAACAGGTCAAACAAGCGATTGTTGTAGATGACTTTACAGCTGGGCACTGGAGAGGTATGGCAGCAACAGCAGCTCTTCAAAAAACAAGCCTTGTAGTGCTCAAAGAAAAATAAAAAATGCCATAGTGCAGACAGTCTAAAAAGTATCATCTTTATTGTGCAGACAAATGCCTACTTACAACAGGACTGAGATCAAGCGCATAGGAACAAACACAGCGTGATGACTGTTGGAACTCGCATCCGTTCGTCTCCTCCTGGCGGCGGATGTGACGTGGATGGCTACGACAGACCGGAAATGACGTCAACGCATTTCGCTCCCAAGTTTAGGGCGTCATCACGGACGTTGGTCTCCGGCCGTCACAACCATTATATCCCCGGCAGCTCCGCCCACACAGCTCTCAGGCTGGCGTCAGATATTAAGCCAAGGGGAAAAAAACACAAAACCCTTACTCCGCCTACCGCAGCCATCCCATGTCAACAAAAACGCCACCTTGTGGAGAAAAAACAGAGCGCTCCCACCGTCATCAGCCCATTGCAATAAATCAGAAAATAGTGATAAAAAGGTACAAATAAATATATAAATTAAATTATATGTTCTCATCCACATTGTCAAACCCCTCTAAAAAAAGAGAGAAGGGAGACAATCATAGAACTGAGAATAAACTTAAAAACAATTTAAAATTACTTTATTGAAGGAACGTATAAAAAAACCATAGAGAGTTTTTTACTAAAATCGTAGATCCCCATTATATTTAAATTTCATAGAAAATATATATATATTGAAACAATAAGCTTTCCCGCCCCTTAGGGAATCAAACCCACAAAGGATATCACCAGGAGGCATTCCAACGACCCCCACAATAGGTCAAGTTGTTATGCCTACCGGTAACTCCACCTGCAACATTTCACTCCCCAGGAGTCAGAAAACAATAAAGGCGATGAAATACAATATTTTTAATATTATACCTGGAATAAAACTACCTCACCAGTTGGCTAAAAAACAGTTGATATCCAATTCGATGTTTAACCCCCGAGGCTCTAAAGTCCCCATTCGATAGATCCACTGGGTCTCATTACATGATATTGCCCTGGTGAGATTGGTCCCTCTCCAGTGGTTCTCAATCCTATCAATCCCACAAAAGGTGAGATATCTGGGATCTCTATCGTGAAATAGTCTGAAATGTTTGGAGAGACTGTGATGTTTAAACCCCTTTTTGATATTGTAAACGTGCTCTCTCAAACGATCTCTCAATCTTCGTGTGGTACGACCAATGTACTGCAGTCCACAGGGGCAGGACAACAAATAGGTAACGTGAGTCGTATCACACGTGATAAATTTCCTAACTTGATAGGTCCTACCAGTCGTGTTGGACACAAAGTGCAAGGTCCTCCGCTGCCTTGACATGGAGACCTTGCAAATAATGCATCTCCCACAACTAAAGAATCCCACCTGATCTAAAAAGGTGCATGTTTTAATAGGAGGATCAATAGCATTATGTGCTATCTTTAAATGTAATGTGGGAGGTTTTTTATATAAGAATTGTGGTTTTTGAGGTAAAATGTTAGACAATGTTTGATCTCTCAATAGAAGTGGCCAGTGTGTACGAATGATTTTTTCAAATTGCTTATGTTCCTTAAAGAAACCAGTCATAAAAGCTATGCCAGGATCAAACTTTTTTGATGGTTTATCCCTGAATAACGTATCTCTATCTGTATCTCTAATGGTACGTTTGGTGGTTTCTAGCGATTCTCTATTGTAACCTCTTTCTACAAATCTTTCTAGAAGAACTTGTGCCTGGGAATCATAATCATTTAGGGAATTACAATTACGCCTAATTCTCATCATTTGTCCCCTAGGTATATTGCTCAACCATCTAGGATGGTGGCAACTCCCTAGGGGAATGTACCCATTACAATCTACTTCCTTAAAAAACGTGCGTGTATGAAGCTGGTTTCCCTGTTTAAAAATGGTAAGGTCTAGAAAGTTGATGGATTCCTGCCCTATTTGTTCTGAGAAGGATATACCAAGATTATTTTGCCCCATCTTGTTAATAAACTCATCTGAGGACTCACGCGATCCTTCCCAGATTATAAGAATATCATCGATATATCTTCTAAAGAAATCTCTAAAGATATCTCCGTTGCACCTTTATGCACATGGCAACTTTATGAGCACTATCGTCACTTTTTCCACAGAAGGCACTTTATTAATTCAATATTTTGTTTGGACTTTATTTGGACACTAATTTGAATTTGAATCTATGATTGTGAGGAGGCGCTGAATGTTGTGTTGTTTATATATGAAGCCTATTAGAGCCTACGGCTCTAATGAGAGGATTCAAAGAAACCCCCTCCGTGGTAATATATGTGGCTGGCGTCCTGAAAGGGGCCGGCCGCATGAATAGGGGGTGGTCGCAGGCGGCCATGGATAGATTCATGCGCCTATAATGGACGGGCCGCTCCAGTTATAGGCTTACCTGTAGGTAAAAGTGGTGTAACTGGGTTTACAACCACTTTAAAGGGTTTTGAATGTGTACACGGGTCTATCTACTCCAGATCCCTAATGATTGGCTATTTAAACAGAACGTACAGTCTTTACAATTTTTTTTAAGGCAAACATAAAAAAGGGATCAGCTTGATGTAAATAACATTATTAGGACATATTTTCTCATTGTATACTTAGGCTCCTATTTTGCAATGCTACATGATGGTTGCGTTTTTCTGCTGCTTCTCACAATGCAAGCCTCTGAGTTGGCCAACTTACTGAAAACAATGCTCTTCACGTGTGGTTGATTTCTTATTTTGTAACATCACCCCCAGAGGAGCTACTGAATTGTTTTGTGACTTCTCTGCTCACCTGAAGATGACACATCTCGCTCACCCAGCACTTACCAACACACTTTGAGGTATTTCAAAGAATTTATTATGCCAAGCATAGCCAAAGGGCTGGTTCCAGTGATGCCAACCTACCAGACTAAAATTTACTGACACAAGTGCAAAATTCAGTATTTAGGCTACAAACAAGTACAATATGCAATTAGCAATGTGATTTTAGGTAGATATTAACACAAAAACATATTTATTATTTTATTTTCAATATGGTAAGAAAGTAGCTCAGGAACAGGACAGGAGGGCAAGAAATTACAATGGGCATGCACAAAAACACACATGAAATTGACTCTCACAGTGACTGACAGCAGTGTGCAGCAGCACAGATGATGATGATGACATCTCACCGACACAACATGCCCCTTCCTGAGTCACAGTAACAGTCTCTCTCCACGCCAGGTGGTCCTTTCAGTTCACTCCAGTGGTGGCCCGTGCATTGAGGGCGCATGGGCGCCACCCCACCTATCCCTGCTGCCGCCCCCCTATCCTTGCGCCTGGCCCCTTTCAGGATGCCGGCACATGAATTCCTATGCAGGGGGTGTTTTTTTTTTAAGCACCTAATTAGAGCCAATGGCTCTAATAGGCTTCAAAAAAGGGTGGGCTCAGGGTGCAGAAAGTGCACCCCGATCCCACCCAATTGTGTGAGGATAGCAAAATCATTTTCGCTAGTTTCATACTACAGTTCCTCCCACCAATCAGGAGGCAGTTTATGAGACCTGTTTCCCGATTGGCCAAAGCACCAGGCGATCCTATTGGATGTCCAGCGCTTTGGAAGAGGAGACACACTGCTAGAGCTGGAGCCGGAGCCGCTGCTGCCTGCATGCCTGCACTCCAGAGAAGGAGAGCACACCTCAGCAGCCCGCCTGAACCAGTAACCAGACCTGGGGGGGGGGGGGCTAGCAGCTGTCAGTGCCTCATGCTGCCCCTGGTAGGGGGTCAGTACATCAGTGCTGCACCGCGCCACCAACCGCCACTGCCTGTCTCTTGATGTATGTGACAAGCCTTCTCCAGGGGGAGGACGGTTATTTACTCTGTATAGCCGGCTCATGTCATTGTACAATGCTGTAAGTCACCGAGCCTGGGGGGACATTAATCCTGTGCGCACAGGTGATACCCTGATCTGTAATGCTGAGCTATATACCCTGATCTATGAGGCTGATCTATATACCCTGATCTGTATTGCTGAGCTATATACCCTGATCTGTGAGGCTGAGCTGCATACCCTGATCTGTGATTCTGAGCTATATACCCTGATCTGTAATGCTGAGCTATATACCCTGATCTGTGAGGCTGAGTTATATACTCTGATCTGTGAGGCTGAGCTATATACCCTGATCTGTGAGGCTGAGCTATATACCCTGATCTCTAATGCTGAGCTGTATACCCTGATCTGCGAGGCTGAGCTATATACCCTGATCTGTGAGGCTGAGCTATATACTCTGATCTGTGAGGCTGAGCTTTATACCCTGATCTGTAGTGCTGAGCTGTATACCCTTATCTGGGAGGCTGATCTATATACCCTGATCTGTAATGCTGAGCTATATACCCTGATCTATGAGGCTGATCTATATACCCTGATCTGTATTGCTGAGCTATATACCCTGATCTGTGAGGCTGAGCTGCATACCCTGATCTGTGATTCTGAGCTATATACCCTGATCTGTAATGCTGAGCTATATACCCTGATCTGTGAGGCTGAGTTATATACTCTGATCTGTGAGGCTGAGCTATATACCCTGATCTGTGAGGCTGAGCTATATACCCTGATCTCTAATGCTGAGCTGTATACCCTGATCTGCGAGGCTGAGCTATATACCCTGATCTGTGAGGCTGAGCTATATACTCTGATCTGTGAGGCTGAGCTTTATACCCTGATCTGTAGTGCTGAGCTGTATACCCTTATCTGGGAGGCTGATCTATATACCCTGATCTGTAATGCTGAGCTATATACCCTGATCTATGAGGCTGATCTATATACCCTGATCTGTATTGCTGAGCTATATACCCTGATCTGTGAGGCTGAGCTGCATACCCTGATCTGTGATTCTGAGCTATATACCCTGATCTGTAATGCTGAGCTATATACCCTGATCTGTGAGGCTGGGCTATATACCCTGATCTGTGAGGCTGAGCTATATACCCTGATCTCTAATGCTGAGCTGTATACCCTGATCTGCGAGGCTGAGCTATATACCCTGATCTCTGAGGCTGAGCTATATACTCTGATCTGTGAGGCTGAGCTTTATACCCTGATCTGTAGTGCTGAGCTGTATACCCTTATCTGTGAGACTGAGCTATATAACCTGATCTGTGAGGCTGAGCTATATACCCTGATCTGTAGTACTGAGCTGTATACCTTTATCTGTGAGGCTGAGCTATATAACCTGATCTGTGAGGCTGAGCTATATACCCTGATCTGTAGTGCTGAGCTGTATACCTTTATCTGTGAGGCTGAGCTATATACCCTGATCTGTGAGGCTGAGCTATATACTCTGTCCTGTGATGCTGAGCTGTATACTCTGTCCTGTGATGCTGGGGCTGTATACTCTGTCGGTCTGGTGCCCCCCCCATCCTAAAACGTCACCAGCCGCCACTGCTCCAGTGCAAACAGCACTGACAGTCCCGTTCCCGGCTTGCCTTGCTCCCGTCCCACAGACCCGCACCTTGCGCCATGACATCACCTGACACACTCAAACACTGCCTCCGCCAGACTCTCCCCCTGCTGGCGCTGCCTGATCACACTGTAGCAGGCACTCGGATGGTCTTGGGTGGCTCCGAGCATCACAGCCATATATTTTTACTGGCAACCTTTTTCTGTCACCGGCATTTACTGGCAGGAGAAAAGTGGCCATTTTTTATTGGCTGGCAGTAAAAACGTTTTAGTGACAGTTGGCAACACTGGCTGTTTCACACCACAAAACGTACTCCACATCCGTTCCGAATGCCTATGTGGTTTTTACTTTTTTCGATGGGTCTCAGGGTGCATTCCAGATCCATATTTTCTTCTTTTTCCCTGTTTTTTTCCACAGTACTAAGGTCCGGTGCATTTTTGATGTGTTCCAGTGCATTCCGGTACATTTTACTGCATTCCAGTATGCAGTCCAGTGCAGGAAAAATGCAGCATGTTCTACTTTTTTTTCTGGAACTGGAAAAACTTGGAACTAACTGCACTGGTGTGAACTATGCCATTGGAAACCATATAACCTACTTTCCATGCATTTTTGATGCAGAGAAAATGCACTGGACTGCATGTGGTGTGAACTGGCCCTGAAAGAAGAAAGGTTTATCAAGTGTACTTATGCAAGCAATCAATAAGACAAAAACATTATGGTTAAACACTTGCTGTATTCTGACTAACAGTAATGAAAGAATATGTTCACTTTTTTTTTTTAATTAAACACGTTTATTGGTAATAAACATACAATAACATACATTGATTGCACAGTGTATAAATATCCTCCACAGTTACATTGTGGGCACACAATCTTGCACATACAATAACATACAAATAATGGTTATTTGCACAAATTAATTTTTTTTTTTCACTTGTATAAGAAAGTAATGACAATCAGTCTTATGTCGTTCACAAATTGGTATTACAAAAACAGAATAACTAACGAACGTATTCATGTGAACTATTTGGAAAGAAGAAAGTCCCGGTCAAGTGTGGTGTACGTCAGGTCACGTAAAAGAGACGTAGTTTTTACGTACCTTTCATCCAATATACCAAAGGTTACCGTATCAAGTGTGGTCACGTCAATCAAGGTTCAAAAAGGTCAAGGTCTTTTTTTTC
>BLSH010428867.1:632411-650398 GCA_018402905.1 Glandirana rugosa | reverse complement strand
GCCCCCGGCCCCTCATCCAATCACCCTGAGCGGAGGCTCAGGGCAGCCAATCAGCCTATGCATGGCCGCAGGAAGAAGCGCACATGCATAGGCTTGAATGGCCGGCCAATAGGCTCACTTACTTGGCTGTCATGTGACAGCCAAGGAGCCGAAAAGAAAAAAAAAAAAAGAAAGTCAATGTACCGGCGCCACCTGTAGGTGGGCGGGGTTGACTTCTTTTTTTTTTTTTTTAGTCTTTTGCCGGCGGGGAGGCGGCGCCCCAGCGCCCCTCCCACACCAGCCGCCACTGCGCCATATCTTGATAGGTTTGCAGTTGTGCCATACTTTTTCCATTTTCAGATGATGGATTGAACAATGCTCTGTGAGATGTTCAAAGCTTGGGATATTTTTTTATCACCTAACCCTACTTTAAAATTCTCCACAACTTTATCTCTGACCCGTCTGGTGTGTTCCTTGGCCTTCATGATGCTGTTTGTTCACTAAAGTTCTCTAACAAACCTCTGAGGGCTTAACAGAACAGCTGTATTTAAACTGAGAATAAATTACACACAGGTGGACTCTATTTACTAATCAGATGACTTCTGAAGGTAATTGGTTCCACTAGATTTTAGTTAGGGGTATCAGAGTAAAGGGGACTGAATACAAATGCACGCCACACTTTTCACATATTTATTTGTAAAAAAAATTAGAAAACCATTTATCATTTTCCTTCCACTTCACAATTATGTGCCTCTTTGTGCTGGTCTATCACATAAAATCCCAATAAAATACATTTACGTTTTTGGTTGTAACATGACAAAGTGTGGAAAATGTCAAGGGGTATGAATACTTTTCAAGGTACTGTATGTGTCCATAGCCACACAGAACCTGGCTCGGGAGCGAGCCTGCACGTCTGCCCCCATAGCAAATGCTTGCCATGGGGGTAGACACAGAAAAGGAGTCAAGTGCGTCAGCAGGGGACCCCAGATGAGGAGCCCCAGGGCCACTCTATGCAATAGCATTGCACAGAGCAGGCAAGTATAACACATTTATTATTTTGATAAAAAAAATATATATATATACCTTTACTACCCCTTCAAATTTTAGATAAAGACGATGGTTAGATTCTCATTACTGACTATGGGGAGGGAATGCTGGGAGGTTTTGCTATTGTTCATTTGCCAGGAAAGCTGTCTATAAGTCACGGGAGCTGAATCTTCATTCTGGTTCTGATATGATTGATTCTTGTCATATGGAGCCTAGATGATGTCTACATGTGATCACCGATAAGTCACGTGAAAGACCAAAACTTAAAATGTCTGCACTTGCATCAGGCAGATATGAAAAGACAACTATAAAATAATTTTAAAGAAAGGAATACATATTTTGTATTGTTTATGATGGGATTATATAACATAGACCTTTTATATACCAATAAGACATCCCGGTATCACAGAGTCATACCATCATCCGGGAAGGGCTTCTATTGCTCTTCACTAGTGGTCCGGCCTCTATTGTTCTCCACTTGTGGTCCGGCTTCCATTGCTCTCCACTCATGGTCCGGCTTCTATAGCTCTCCACTCGTGGTCCAGCTTCTATTGCTCTCCACTTGTGGTCCGGCTTCTATTGCTCTCCACTCGAGGTCCAGTTTCTATTGCTCTCCACTCGTGGTCCAGCTTCAATTGCTCTCCACTCGAGGTCCGGTTTCTATTGCTCTCCACTCGTGGTCCAGCTTCTATTGCTCTCCACTTGAGGTCCGGTTTCTATTGCTCTCCACTTGTGGTCCAGCTTCAATTGCTCTCCACTCGAGGTCCGGTTTCTATTGCTCTCCACTCATGGTCCGGCTTCTATTGCTCTCCACTTGTGGTCCGGCTTCTATTGCTCTCCACTCGAGGTCCGGTTTCTATTGCTTTCCACTCATGGTCCAGCTTCTATTGCTCTCCACTCATGGTCCGGCTTCTATTGCTCTCCACTTGTGGTCCAGCTTTTATTGCTCTCCACTTGTGGTCCGGCTTCTATTGCTCTCCACTCATGGTCCAGCTTCTATTGCTCTCCACTCATGGTCCAGCCACGAGACGTCACTGCCAGGCATGCGCATGGGAGCCCGTCTTTCCGGCAAGGTCCGGTGCTATACGCCGGGCCTTCGCCGGGACATCACTGCACATGCACCGTGACGTCAGCGGCTGCATGGAAGGTGAACATTTCCTAAGCCGTACAGCGGGGGTAGGCAACCTGGGGCCCTCCAGCTGTTGCAGAACTACAAGTCCCATCATGCCTCTGGGAGTAATTGTAACTGCCAGCCTTGCAATGCCTCATGGGAAATGTAGTTCCACAACAGCTAGAGGGCTACTGGTTGCCTACCCCTGCCGTATAGGTTAAGGAGATATTAATTTTACCTACAGGTAAGCCTTAGTATAGGCTTACCTGTAGGTAAAAATCACAATCAAAGTGATACTAAACCCTCACGTTTCTTCGCCTACATCTGTTACTAAATAAAAGCATTACATGAGAAGTCTAAAAGTTGTTTTATTCAGGCTCCATTTTTCCCATTTGCCAGTCAAGTTAGGCAATCAAGTCTTCCACTCTTACATCAGGTGCTCTGGCTTCATGAGCATCCTCCCAATAGGAGACCAATGTGAAAAAATAAAAGATGAGCTGGCACACTGGAATCAGGTCCAATCTTCTACTTTATTGCTGCATGGTTAGGTTAAAGGAATGCAAGCTAACGTGTTTCAGCAACCAAGTGCCTTGTTCACAAAAACTTGAGGATTTAGTATCACTTTAAGGGGATACAACCACTTTAATATCAGTTTAAAAACACTATGAAACAAATATAAAACCAACCAGAAAAGTAACACTAGAACTTTTGGGAAGAGTTCCCCCTTAGATGTGTTTAGAGAGCAAATCAGATTGAAGTGATGGTAATCTTGTACTTTTGCTTGCTTCCTTGCTTTTCATTTAAAAGTTTCTCTTTCGGGGTTTCAGACTTGATTAAGTATTTCTCTATCGTTGAACAATGAAAAAACTTTATTTATAAGCATCAAAGTTGGAATTGTCTCTATTATGATAATATAATTCGAGCGATCGAGTTCTCCCAAGATCTAGCACAAGTCTCGCGCTACGAAAAGAACCAATGAATGACAGACTGATATGTAGCACTGGTCCTAAACAGGGTTGTTATCAAATTTAGTTCTGCTAGGTGGTAACTAGCCTGTCCAATTGTTAGGGGATCCCTTTGACTTTTCCCTAACTCTGGATTTGATGCACCTCTCTCTTCTGTCACTGGGTGGAACTGTTGCCTGTTGCATTAGAATGAAAGGGCATAGTGAATTCAGACTATGAGTGGATAGGTTGTTTCAGCCAATTGGCAGGGGTTTTCTTCAGCCCCCTGGGCCCTTATTTATTCAGGAAGAGTCAGGTGACTGGGGTTCTGTGCCACCTGGACGGCAGTCTGGGTGGATGTGTGTTGAGAAGCTCCTGGCTGCTAGGCCAGAAGCCTGAGGCCTATCCTGGAGTGCCTGGTTCCTAGGCGATCTAAGGCCTATCCAGGTTGGAAGCAAGCAGCGTGGGGTTGGGGCTTCAGGCTTGGAGCCCAACCAAATTGCAGGGGTTCTGCCGGATGAACCAGAGTCGGAGGTAAAGGGGACACATTCGCCAGCAAGGGACAATCTCTCCTGTTATCAGAGGCCAGGTTCTGTGGAGTCTGAAGAAGTGCCAGAGCAGCCTTTTTCACTAACCGAGGATGGTGAAGAAGTTGGGAAAGCTTCAGCAGAGTCAAGCTAGGGTCCCAGCGGAACTGTGTGGGTGGCACTTGGAGGCTGCAGTGGGCTAGTTATGGAGGAGCTCAAGGGTTCCAGCGGCTGATGGGATCGGAGAAGTCTAGCCAGAGATTGGAGCTTAGTGAAAGGATCTACAGTGAGAGATTGTGAGATTGAGTGAAGATCTACCATAAGCGGTATGTGTACAGATCTACAGTGAAGTGAAGTTGAAGTGTTTTAGTTGCTATAGGAGGCAGCCAGCCTACAGATACAGTTTGCTGCAATCCAGCTTAAAGGTCCTTGAACTATATAGCTGCTCTCCTATTACCTATTTGTGTCTCGGAGTCTGCCAAGTGTTTTGCATGTCCAGGCCCTAACCCTCTCACCCCAGTTCTGTTAAGAGACAATAAATTTCTTTTTTTCATTCTCAAAGTGTCTGGCGCCCAACTTACTCTATCTGCACTACACCCACACTGTGAAGATGAATGTCACCTCTCCCTGACTCTGGAGGTCACCATTAGGCCTCTATAGGTCAGGGCCATGGCTATATATATATATGTTACTTTTTTAACTTTTGCAACATTGATTTACCATTTGACTTTTTCATATGTTCAAGGTTTCAAAATGCTAGCAATTTTGAATATTTTTCAAAACTCCCATGGCACACCTGCAAATCTCACGCGGCTCACTAGTGTGACACGGCACGCAATTTGACAATCACTGGTTTAGGTGGACAACTATGTCTTGGCAGCTTCGCAGTCGTGCCATACTCTTTCTATTTCCGGATGATGGATTGAACAGTGCTCTGTGAGATGTTGAAAGCTTGGGAATTTTTTTTATAACCTAACCCTGCTTTAAACTTCTCCACAACTTTATCTCTGATCTGTCTTGTGGTCCTTGGCCTTCATGATGCTGATTGTTCTCTAAGGTTCCCTAACAAACCTCTGAGGGCTTCACAGAACATTTGTATTTCTACTGATGTTAAATTACAGGTGGACTCTATTTACTAATTAGGTGACTTCTGAAGGCAAATGGTTGCACTAGATTTTAGTTAGGGGTATCACAGTGAAGGGGGCTGAATACAAATGCACGCCACACTTTTCACATATTTATTTGTAAAAAAATTTTCATCATTTTTATAAATCATTTTCCTTACACTTTACAATTATGTGCCACTTTGTGTTGGTCTATCACATAAAATCCCAACAAAATACATTTTTGGTTGTAACATGACAAAATGTGGAACATTTCAAGAGGTATGAATACTTTTTCAAGACACTGTATATGCAAAGCAAATGGGTAAAGGTGTTTGCATGCAATGTCTGTGGGGCAGCCTTTTTCAACCAGGGTGCCTTCAGGTTTCTTCAGGAGTGCCTTGGCAAAAGCATAAAAATTGCCCCAAAATTGTATACAAGCCAGTGGGTGGATCAAGTCTGCCTATTAGTTACGTAAAGCCACAGGTTTTCATTGTGCACCATTACAATCTTCCAGCTGCCAGCATTCTAACAACCAATGCTGTCATCAGATGACAAGGAAGATGTCAAATACCTGCACAGCATCCTTGTTTACCCCTCTCCTGTCCCTCTCTGTCAGAACTGGGGTCACATTAGTTAATAGAAGGAGGGAAATACTGTAGATGAAAAACATTGGAGTGCTAGTCAGTACCAGTGTGCAAAGGTGTATTTGCTTTGGAAGAATACGTAACCTTTAAAATTGGGTGTCACATGTGTGTGGATGTTGCTGTGTTATGTAAAACTGTTGGTTTCGTTTTTCACATTTTAGAATGGAGTGCCTCAAGATTTTGCATAATTTTAAAGGATGGTTTGACCGAAAAAAGGTTCAGAAATGCTGCTCTAGGGTACACAGAGGATGGGCTTATGCCCGCTGCTCTAGGGTACACAGAGGATGGGCATATGCCCGCTCACAAATCCAAAGGATATCAGGCTCACAGGAGTAGAGAGGAATGGATCCTGGAGCAGCCTTCTGTTGAATCTGTCCCCGGTTGGAGGCTCCTGGCCGCAAGCCTTGCGGTTCTGTGATGCAGGGTGATATGCGTTGAGGGTGACAAAGGTGACTCCCAACTGTCACCAAAATGACAGGAAGCTGGCGAGGATGGACGTATCCATGCACACACACACCAGATGCTTTCCTCATTGCCTAGGGCGCAGCACTGGCTCATGCTCCTCCACCCTTTCAGGGCACTGCTTGCAGCTGAAGACCATGGTCCCAAGAGAGCGATCCCTCCACAGCACAGGTTATATATATCCTCTCCCAGCATTCTGTTCTCTCCCTCCAGCTGGCTGGAACTTGTAGTCCACAACAGTCCGACTTCAGTGTAAGTTTGGCTCTTCAGACTACATGTGCCAAGATCCTTCGCTACGCTATCGACTCTCACTCACTCTGCCTTCAGGATGTGCAAATGCAGATTCTAAGCTGAACACTAGAGGGAACAGCCTCACTGTGGTGAGTATTGCAGAGTGTCCTCTGATAATTTAGCCAACACCTGGCTACAGAATTATGAGCCTGTAGCAAACATGAAGAGATTAACCTTCCTCTGGTGTAAAATCCAAGCAAAGTCCTTTCACTGAGAGTAAATAGACTAAGCTTTTCAGGACGTTGGACACTATGTCCAGGCTTGTACTGGCCATCGTGACTATCGGGAGTTTCCCGGTGGGCCAATGGCTCAGTGGGCCGGTTTCAGGGATACTGTGACAGTCTGTCAAAGTAATGGATGCGTGAACCACGCATCCATTACTTTGAGCACCCCTGTACCCAACGCCAGTTAAGGCGTGTACTTGGCCGGGGGGAGGAGGGAGTGGTAAAAAGTTACCGGCAGGGGAGGTCTTAGCTCACCTCTACTCAGCTGGGTTCGGGCCAGGGGTGGCTCAGCTCCCCTCAGCTTGGACAGGCTCGGCTCCCCTTGGCTCGGGCGGGTACGGCTGGGCTCTTGACTCAGCTCAGCTGTGCTCAAGCAGAGGGACAGTTCCAGCTCCCCTTGGCTCGGACGGGCTCGGCTGTGCTCGAGCAGAGGGACGGTCTCAGCTCCTCTCGGCTCCGCTGTGGTCAGTCAGGCTCAGCTGTGGTCAAGCAGAGGGGCGGTCTCAGCTCCCCTTGGCTCGGACAGGCTCGGCTCCCCTTGGCTCAGCTCCCCTTGGCTCCGTTGTGGTCAGACAGGCTCAGCTGTGCTCAGGTGGGGTTGTCTAGGCTCAGTCGGTCTCAGCTGAGCTGGGGGGGGGGGGGCATGGTTGCAAATGAATTAGCACAATAGTTGTTATGTTTTAGAAATTAGGCTTTTCCCCACTGTGATTACAGTGAATGAGTAATGGCTGAAGACTTTTTTATTCCCTATGATGCCCGCAGCCTCTGACCATGTCCGCAACCTCTGACCATGTCCGCAGCCTCTGACCATGCCCACAGCCTCTGAACATGTCCACAGGCTCTGATCATGTCTGCAGCCTCTGACCATGTCCGCAGCCTCTGACCATGTCCGCAGCCTCTGATCATTTCCGCAGCCTCTGACCATGTCCGCAGCCTCTGATCATGTCTGCAGCCTCTGACCATGTCCGCAGGCTCTGACCATGTCTGCAGCCTCTGATCATGTCCGCAGCCTCTGACCATGTCAACAGCCTCTGAACATGTCCGCAGCCTCTGACCATGTCAGCAGCCTCTGATAACGTCAGCAGCCTCTGACCATGTCCGCAGCCTCTGATCATGTCCACAGCCTCTTACCATGTCCGCAGCCTCTGAATATGTCCGCTGCCTCTGACCATGTCCACAGCCTCTGCAGTGGGCCAGTCTGGATGAAGTCCAAGGCCAAATTATTGTCCCAGTCCAGCCCTGACTGTCTCCTTTACACACGCAGCTGACTCTAGCACCCGAGGGAAGGCCTCAGCCCAAAGTCTCTAGGATCCCTCTCTCCAGTCTGTACTCACAAATGTCCTTGTAAAATTGGTTGCCTCCTTCCAATATCCTTGCAACACTTTCTCCTTGTGATACCAAGCTAAATCCTGAGACAACAGTCCTTCAGTCAGCTCTCTGCAGCTTCCAGCAAAGCAGGCCTCCAAGTAGCCCACCTGAGGCCTTGACAACCCACAGGTACATGGCAGGTTGGCCTAAGGGGGCAAGCAGCCCTTTTTAGGTTGTGATCTCTTTCTAAGGAAAAAGACCCTGCTGCTGTCTGTCCCAGAGTATTTATACAGGCTCCCAGCTGCTATCTGGGCACCTTTCCCCCAGGGACTGGCTAAGGCTGTATGAATATTCAGGTACTGATTAAACGCTTCCTGCCTGCTAATTTCTAGACCTTTCTGGACCAACCAGGGGGAAGGAGTTAATCCTGCAGCCACTAAAACCTAGAACAGACCAAAACAATCAACACAGCCACACTCGTTACAGTAAGCCAGAACTAAATTTACCAAATCCTAGAACCTACCTAGGAGTGTACTACACATACAATATTTTTTAACTCATGGGTGCTCAACCTGTGGCCCTCCAGCTGTTGTGGAACTACAAGCTACAGCATGCCTCTGCCTTTGGAAGTTATGCTTGTAACTTTCACATACAATAGGAGGATCCCCCTATTAGGGTTTTATGGCAGCAGTGTTTAATAAAAGGAATAATTAATATATATATATATATATATATATATATATATATATATATATATAAAATAATATTGATTTTGTAGTTTTTAAAAATGTATTTTACATTTACATAAATATGTACACAATGGAGAAGTAACAAACATGAGCTCTGGTTGTGCAAACAAGGGATCTATGCATCATTATACAATGTTACAGTGAGAAGGATTGTGTACAATACAGCCATAGCTGCGTCAATTTCCCAACGCGTTTCAACTTTTAAAAGGTTTGTAGGTCTTCCTCAGGGGGATGTGTCCTTTTCTACAAGGATATCAGAGAAAAAAAGACTTAAGTATTTACTCAAAAGTCAAACAAATATCATATTTATACAAGTACAAGACTTATATTTACCACTGAGCATTGATGGTGAGGCACCAGTCCCAAAAACATCATGGGCTGTCCCCGCTCCCGTAGCCCAGCACCCCGTCTCCGCCCAGGGGTTTGCAGGAGGTCACACGTGAATCCCTCTGTGGAGGGGTGCAGTAAGCTGCCCCAAAAATTTTGTCCTATGTCAAATTAATAAGATTATTAGTATTCTGTAAGGTTTATTTCCACTGGCCAGCCAGGAAATGGATCTTCCCCTGAGGGCTAAGGTGCAAATATTCATGAGGAATAGTATTTGTGACTCAATGAATAATAAGTATGGTATTAGTGTAAGTATCTCCCTGTATCTCCAGTATCTTTTTTTTTTCCCTGTGTATAGCTTATAATATAATAGTGCAATAAGAGTCTGGAGAATCCCTGAACCGTGGAAAAAGTAAATTGAATGAGTGAAATGAATAAACAATGAAATAATTAAGTCTAGTGTGTGTGACCAATTATTGGAAAAAAAAAAAAAGTGCAGATGAAAGTGGAGAAGAGGTGGAGGTGAAATGGAAGGAAATGAAGTAACATTCAACCTTGCAATGCCTCACGGGACTTGTAGTTTTCAGCACCCATGCTTTAACCACTTTAGGGCCGTCCACAGTACTTTTACTATGGGCGGATGGCACAGGCAGGCTCAGCAACATATTTTTTTTTATACATTCTTTGCACATGTGCACAGGCGCTGTGTGTCGCTCCCGTAACCATTGTGTCTGGTGGATTATGGTTCCCAGCACCCAGCCACTCAAAGAATAATTTACTACCCCAAAATATATTTTATATGTGCATAGAGTTCAGCCTTAAAGTGGTTCTAAAGGCATAAAAGTAAATGCAATAAGCAATAAAGTAAAAAAAAAAACGTACATGATCTGTTTCCCCCAGCCCCCCTAAATACTTACCTGAGTCCTATCTCCATCCAGCATGAGTGCTGCTCTCTCTCCTATCTCTCACAGGCACAGAGACCTGATGCGGTAAATCAAATCCTGGGGGGCCTGGCCACGCCATGTATGTATCTATAGCTACATATAGCCTGGCTCGGGAGCAAGCTTGCGCATCTGCCCCCATAGCAAATGCTTGCTATGGGGGCAGGCACAGAAGAGGAGGAGCCAAGAGCGCAGACAGGGGACCCCAGAAGAGGGGCTTAGAGGCCACTCTGTGCAATACCATTGCACAGAGAAGGTAAGTATACCACGTTTATATTTTTTGATAAAAAATATATATATACCTTTACTACCACTTAAAATTTTAGATAAAGACGATGGTTAAATTCTTGTTACTGATTATTGGGAGGGAATGCTGGGAAGTTTTGCTATCATTCATTTGCCAGGAAAGCTGTTTATATATCACGGGTGCTGAATCTTTCATTCTGGTTCTGATATAATTGCTTATCATATGCAGGCTGGATGATGTCTACATGTGATCACTGATAAGTCACATGCAGGACCAAAACTCAAAATGTCTGCACTTGCATCAGGCAGATATGAGAAGACAAAGATAAAATTAATTTAAAGAAAGGGATACATCTTTTGTATTGTTTATGATGGGATTTTGTAACATAGACATCTTATTATATACCAAAAAGACATCCCGCTACCACAGAGCCATTCCATCGTCCAGGAAGAAGGGCTTCTATTGCTCCTCATTAGTGGTCTCTTCCTCACTATGCATTGCATGCAGATGACATTGGGAAACCATGTGACTTCTCCTGTGACTTCTGGTCACAAGTGTTTATATTTTATGACATTTTACTTCTCTTTTCTTTTATATAAACAGGAAATGAAGTGCATGCTCTGTAAGTCCTGTCCACAGGGCATCCAAATGAGTCCAGACTCCAGGGCCAAACATCAGCACTAAATTAAATAAGTCAATGCCCACATGAACAAAGAAACATCAACTTTTGCCCTAAGGGTGAGTTTACAGCACAATTTCTGCATTCCAGATGCGTTTCTGCATATGCATTTTTATGTGTTCCAGTACATTTTTCCCCTCTTTTTTTTCTTTATCTCAATTGAGGACATGTGCGTTCTGGTGCTTTCTTTTTGCTGCGTTTTGCTGCGTTCCATTCAGAAAAAATGCAACAATCTACTTTTTTGACTGTGCTGGTATGAACTAGGGTCATTGGAGTCCATTTTAAAAGAGAAGTATGGGGTTTGGGGTTTTTGCAGATTTATACTTACCTAGGTGGATGCAGCATCGGTTCGCCGGCTCTAACACTGAGAACTGAGCAATCTAACACCGCAGATCACTCGGTTCTCACAGCTCCCCTGACAATCATTCACCAGCTCTCTGCTCTGCTCTCGCTTAGAGGCTGAGCGAGGTGCCGGTCCAGGTATGTGGGCGGATTCCAAACCCAGTGTAGAAATCTTGCTCGGCTCTGTGACATCAACAGACAGCGGACTTCAGCCCTTCACCTTCCCTTAAAGGGGAAGTTCCACTTTTGGGTGTAACTCTGCATTAAAGTATAACTAAAGGCAAAACTTTTTTTATTTGTTTTGGTGGAGAGGGATCAGAACACCTGTCAGTTTCTATTGCTGTCTGTGCCCCCGTTAAGGAGATTCCCCCTCTCTATTGGTCCTGTTTACCATTATCACTGAAAGTGAAAGTAAAAGAAATTACCCACATTTTGGGTTGTCCCCAGAAAGGTAATAGAGAGGAAATCTTCCTATGGGTACACTAGTCAAGGAATTCCCTTGATTTACAGGGATTTCCTCTCACTTCCTGTTTGACTATGGGGCAGGAAGTGAAGGGAAATCTCCGCAATGGGACACAGTTGGTGAAAACAAAATTGACGGGGGTTATAACCCTCCCTTTCTCTATCCAAAATGTAAAAAAAAGTTTTGCCTATAGTCTTACTTTAATAGAAAGTGCAGTTATATTTTGAAATATAGATTATGTAAATATAAACAAGCCTGCTGCAGGCATAATTTCAGCACCCAACAGTTGGCTCTCTTCTAAAAGCAATCATGGCATCTAACTAGCCGTTGGATTCCTTTTACAAGCAGTAGGAGGAGACCAACCCCCGCCACCTTCTGCAGGTTCATCAGGCTGTCCCGTCCCACTAGGACACCCGATTAACCAGCTGGCACTTCCGGAAGCGCTTTGTTTGTCTCTATGATATAGGGAACTAGAAGCGATGACCTTACATCACTTCCGGTTTACCTGGATGTAAACGCATTTGACCACACCGATCTTGGTGTGATCAAATGCTTTTAAGGGCAGAGGAGCAATCTGGGGTCTTATAGACCCCAAATCTCTCCATAAAGGGTACCAGTCACTGCTTATTGGTGTCACAAGGGATGTTTACATTCCGTATGACAGCAATAGAAAGTGAAAAAAAAATTAAAGTAACAGTGTAAGAACAAAAAAAAGTAAGATATAAAAAAATATATTTTTAAGTGCCCCTGTCCCCCCGTGCTTGCGCATAAAGGCGAATGAATGCTTCAGTCCCAGACGCAACCAGCAATGGTCCCACACATGCGAGGTATCATTGTGAACGTCAGATGATGGGCAGTAATTCTAGCAGTAGATCTCCTGTGTAAATCTAAGGTGGTAACCTGTAAAGGCTTTTTTTTTTTTAAAGAAATTTTATTGACCTTATAAATGCATGACAAAACAGTATGGCACAGTTGCAGACCCATCTGGTCTGGGTAATACAAATTATGGTATTGATTAAGAGATGGGTGACAATAAAGCCAGAGTAAGAATAATGCAACAGCACGGTATATAGTATAAGTAGAAGACTGGATGGAAGACTGGATGGGTCTCCCTGTATCAGAACTAGGGTGAGGTAAAACTTGGTGAGTAGGGGGGAAAGTGGGGGGGGGGGATGCGTTCCACCAGAGATTCTTTGATGAGTTTGAGGCAAGGATCGATTGTAGCTAATAGTTGCCAAAGCATCAGACGAGAGGGAGGATGATTGCAGAATGGAGTATCACAGAGAAGAGGTAGGGCCTTTCAGAGAGGTACGATCAGAGATGATCCTCTGGTATGAGTGAGGGCTCCTGTGCCACCTGGTACCTGAAAGAGTCTTGAAGAGTGTCGATCTCCTCCTGGGATAGGGTAGCCGTGATGAAAGGCGACCATTTGCGAAAAAATAGGCCAGAGTGTTTAGGGTGAGCAAGGTCGGTGTTGAGCTTGTCCTTATAGAATAGTGAGATCATCTCTTTCTTAACTTGCGGAATAGAGGGGCTTATGGTAGAGGTCCAATTCTTGAGAATGGCTCGACTTGCCACTAGAAGACAGATCAGTGTCCAGTCCTTGACCTGAGAATCGGGAGGGTAGGGTTGGGGGGAACGCAGGATAAGTTGTTTGTCCCAGTGCCCAAAAATTAGTAGCAATGGGTCCTTCGGAAGGGTAAGCAGGGTTATGCTATTGATAAAGGTTATAACTTGGTCCCAAAAGGCTGCAATGTATGTGCATGACCAGAAACTATGGTGCAAGGAGGGCCTAGGTTGCTTGCAGAGAGGACAAAGTGAGGTTTGAGGATTTGACTTGTCCAAAAGAAAGGGTATGAAGGCTCGATGTATAAGTTTGGGTTGCGTCTCCCTCCATATCTCGTTGGGGGTGATTTTGAGCGTTTTGATGTATCCTAGCATTATTTTATCTGTCAGATCCGGGTCTGGGAAGCTCTTGTGCCAATGGGCAACTGAGGTTTTGGCGGCCTGGAGGATGGTGCATAATAGAAGAGGTTTATAGATGTCTGAGATAGCATAGGATGAGGCTATCCATTGTATTTTTGCGGAACCGTTTACTCGGTTTTGTACAGGAGACCCGTATGAAGCTGAGACATTGCCAGTAATAAAAAATGTGGGACTTGGGGATAGAATATTTGTCGACTAGATATATGAAGCTGTGAGGAAGTTCTGTCAGTTTATCGCATAGGGAAGAGAAGGTGGACAGTCCATTTTGTTCCCATTGTAGAAAGATTTTGTATTCCATTTCCGGGGGGAATTTGGGGTTACCTCGAATTGGGAGGTAAGGCGAGATGAACGGTGAGAGCTTGGTAAGTTTCCTATGTTCTCTCCAGGCCAGTGCTGTGTCTCGAAGGAGGAGATTGTGTTGAAGGTGAGGGGGTAGAGCTTTCCATTTGACATGCTTGTAAGGGTATCATGGGGATGAGAGAAAAACATGAATTCCCTGTCCGTCTGATGTAGTAACCTCCAAGTGTCTAAGAGATGGAGGGAGCGCATTGTATCGGGAAATAGAGTGGCGGTGGAGTCAGACCGTACCAAGGGATTGCGTTTAGGAGAGGATTTATCCTCTAGAGGGTCTATGACAGCATTGAAGTCTCCTCCTATTATGTGAGGGAGGTGAGGGTTCTTTAAAAGGAAAACTGACAGTTCTCCAAAAAAAAGTTTACTGGGGTTATTGGGGGCATAGACGTTTGTTATGCGGTAGTCCTTGCTGGCTATCTGAAGATGAGCCGTGACTAATCTGCCATGATCATCTGATTCCACAGAGACCACTTTACAGGCTAGGTTTTTGTTGATTAGGATAAGGACCCCTGCTTTGCGTCCTATGGCCTGGGAACCTAGAACCGTCCCTACCCAGAGCTTTCGCATATGGTGGAAGTCTGAGGAGGAGGGAAGGTGGGACTCTTGGAGGAGATGTCAGCTTTGAGTCTTTTTAAGTGGCGGAGAATTTTAATTCTTTTGTGTGGGGACCTAAGGCCTTTCACATTCCATGAAAACTATTTTATGAATGGTGGAGATAACTAAGGATTTGTGTAGCTGGAATAAGAGATACTCTAGTGGTCTGGAGTGAGGGTACCAGGAGGCGAGGAGGATCACCACAGCGTCAGAGGTATGCGGAGAAAAGTGCAGGTTTACGGTGAAACTGTTTCCAATGGCAATTTTAGAGAATAGAGAAATCTTAATGACTATGCAACAACACTTAACCTTACGGGGAAATGAATGAGTCCATTCGCTGCTAGGGTGGGAGAGTCGCCAGTAGGAGACCGGTGGTGGTAGACAGAACTGAGATTGGTGAAAGGAGGAGAGAGCATTTGAGCATAGTTACCCATCCAAGGGATAATGTGGACATAAAGTAGGAAGAGGTGCCGGTCGCCAGCGTGGATCACGTTGGGTGTTGAAGTTGTGGTTGGAAACTCTCAATCGCTTTGGTGAGTCTTTCTGCGGGCTTCTTTGTTCTAATGACCGTGGAATGACAGAGGATGAGGAGGTCGGAATCTGGTGCAACGAGGTGCCTAGAGAGCGTAGGAAGAGTTTCGCAGCTGAGGGGTCATGAAAGGTTAGTTGTTCTCCATTTGGCACTTTAACATGGAGCACCGCCGGAAAGGCCAGGGTGAACTTCACTTGTTGTTGATAAAGTTGTGAGCACACGTTTTGGAATGCTTTTCTTTTTTTTGATACTTCGATGGAGTAATCTGCAAAAATTGGAATCAATTTGAAGAGACCGTGCTTGTCTGAATTTTTGCAGAATGCCGGCCTTTTCGGCATAATTGAGGTATCCTGCGATAATGGGTCTTGGGTTGGTGCGATCAGTTGCAGAGGGACCTATTCGGTGGGTCCTTTCTACTGCAGCGGGGGCTGGAAGGCCCAGGGCTTCCGGGATGCGGCGGGCACAAAAGTCAGCAAGTTTGTGTGCTTGGAGTGATTCTGGGACCTCCACGAAGTGTAAGTTGTTCCGTCTGGAACGGTTTTCCAAATCTTCCAGCTTTTGGATAATAAACTGGTTAGTTTTATCTTGGGTCTGTTCTGATCCTTGAAGCTGGTATATTTCATCCTCAATATTTGATATGCGGGATTCGGCTTCATGGAGCCTGTTGGAGTGATCATGCAGTCCCTTTCTGATCAAGGCCATGCCAGGGCTAACAGCTCTTTCCACCGCTGCCTCTATGGTGGGGGACAGGAGGGCTGCCACCGCCTGAGCAATGTCAGACGTGGCTTCAAGCCTGCTGGTCAGTGGGACGGCGGCTTGGGGGTGTACCTATGTCCATGTTAGTGCCCTCCTGTGCCTCTGAAGAGTGGGTGGGTGTCGCAGAAGTTCCCATTTGCATTGGGGGTGATGAGGCTGAGATCGCGGTTGTGCAGGCCGAAGCCGTGGTCTCAATTTCTGGGGTGGCGGATCTCGCTTGGGGCGTTTGCCTCTCCAAAAAACGGTCCATCTTCCTGTGGGGGAAGTGATGATTTCAGACTGGCTTGTAGAGGGGCCGGACCAGAGTGGTGGCTCAATTGATTCGCAGCCAAGTGTGTCTGGTGGGCCTAAAGCCGCGGCCTCAATTTTGTGGGGCCGTGCCGCACCGTTAGGAGGTGTGGATGGGCAGTATGCAGCCTAGGCTGTGTGTCTGACCTGGATCCAGCAGGCATGCAGACCAGGTGGGAGAGAACTGACCGTGTGGGCTGCCTGAGGTGTCCGAGCGTCCAGGGTAGGCCGAATCCGCGGCCTTGATTTTCGGTGGAATGGGGCGTGTTTTCGCCGCTCGGGCATGCGGCCTGCCCCTGGTTGTAGGGGTGGTGTGGGGATGTTGCAGGGTGTCCGGGGCTAGCGGATGGCAATTTGGGCCAGTTTTAATGCCGATTTTTGGCCGCCCGGCGGGAGCTGCTGAGGAGAGCAGCTAGTGCATACAGCGCCAGAACCAAAAGTGTAAAGGCTTTTAAAGCTGCACCTATGGATAGCAAAATATACGTCATTTGTCGCCAGTGCAATTTTAAAGCATGACATATTTGGTGTCTATTTACCCGGTGTTACATCATCTTTTATATTTTACCAAAAATTGTAAAAAGTGTATTTTTTACAAAAAAATTGTGTTTGAAAAACCACTGCACAAATGCCGTGTGACATAATAAATTGCAACACTAACCAATTTATTCTCTAGGGACTCTGCTTGTTACATGTAAACAAAAAGTGGCAGAAAAGGCCTGGTCTTCAATTGGTAAAAGGTGAAGTAAACCCACTGATTTAATGGTTTTAAAAAAACAGTTACATTCAAGGCATGCCCGGAATGCTAACTGTCATATTTGCTTTTGCTCTCAACAGAACTGTCAAACCATCAAATGGCATAACTGATCGCATGTGCAACATCATGGCAGTTGCACATCAAACAGAGATGGCAGCTCCCCTTGACTGAAAAGGATAGGAGGGTTTAGTTCTGCTTTAAATGGCCAATAGGTTATATTTATAGAATCACAGAAAATACTTCATCTCCCTCATTTGGTAAGAGATCACAGGACTTTCATACAATGACATTTACTCCATACTACCACCTAGTGTACAAATATGAGCAAATATCTTATATACTGTATATAGGTCTAGTATATATACTTTTATATTATGATTTAAACAAGTATATTCGTGTGCATTAAGTTGTGTACAAGTCATCTTCAGATAGTACAACATACATTATAAAAGATATATTATATTTCTGTGACAAAAAAACTAGTTAAAAAATCGGAGCTGTAAAAGATTTTTCTGCTGATGGTTATCTATGCAATATCTGGACCAATGTAAATATGCAAAACAAGCCATGCCTAAGCTTCAGCTTTAGGCTGGGTTCACACTAAAAACTTATACAGCTGACAGCAGGGGCCCCTGTTCTCCGTCTGCAGGGACAAAGCAGCCCCAAATTTTTGCCTGAATTCAGACCTGAAACAGAGCCAAGACGCACAGGACCTCTGTGCAATTTACTCCCCAGCTGCCCCGGAGATGTGTGAACCGGCTCCATTGAGAGTCGGTCACAATCTCCTGTGATGCAAATTGGATGTGGAGAAAACCGCATCAAATTCGCACTAGTGTGAACGCAGCCTTAAAGTGGATGTAAACCTGAAAAAAAATGAAATGTAATTAGTAATTCTGCCTGGTAGAGTATAGCATGTCATATCATCTGTGCCCAGTCTTGCCACAAAGAGTTAATCCAACTGTGAGTAATGAGCTTATCTTTTTTCAGGAAGAGAAAGTCCGACTAACAGGGAAATATACAGTCGATCCGCCCCTTGCTCTGTGAGTGACAAGCAATTTGCTTATCTCCTTCACAGAGCAGAGAACGTTTTACACTACCCCCTCCCTCCCTCCTCAATGTCTCAGTATAGAGGTGGGTGGGGAGGCTTGTGACATCACAACTCCACCCACTAAACTCTAGCAAACACAGACACCCACTGATTTCAGAGTTTTACAGAGCTGCTAGTGCTTACAGGAAGGACATTTGCAAGGTAGGGATAGATGCAGGAGGCTTGCATGTATAGTCCAAATGTAGGTGAAATTCCGACGCAAGTGTGATCACGCTTAAACTACG
>BLSH010428867.1:612717-626127 GCA_018402905.1 Glandirana rugosa | reverse complement strand
GGTGATCACTAGAACCCAAATTCTCCCCCACCTCAACATCAGACAGTTGATCCCCATTTGTCAGTACTAGGTCAAGAATATGATCACCTCGGGTTGGGCTTTTTACTAACTGTTTTAGAGAAACCCCATTCAGTGCTTCCATTACATCCCTGCTCCTGCTTGTAATAGCAGTTTGAGAATTCCAGTTAACGTCAGGCATGTTGAAGTCACCCATAATCAAAACCTCTCCCTTCATTGCCATTTGAGTTATCTCATCAATCAACAAGTTATCATAATCTTTACTCTGTCCTGGGGGTCTGTATACTATTCCAATTCTAAGGGAAGATCCCTCCCTGGTTGGAAGGCAGACCCAGAGGGTTTCAAGTATTTCATTTGTCTTTTGAATTAATGTTAGTTTTATGTCATTTTTTACATATATGGCAACTCCACCTCCCCTCTTCTCTGCTCTGTCATTCCTGTATAGTGTGTACCCTGGTATAGTTATTTCCCAGTCATTTGAATCCTTGAACCATATCTCAGTAATTGCAACAAGGTCCAAGTTATCCCTAGACATAAGAGCTGTCAGTTCACAAAGCTTGTTGCCTAAACTACGGGCATTAGTGCACATGACATGACAAACACAACTTTCAACTGCTTTCTTTCTATTAACAGAAACTTTAACTGAAGTGACCACCTCATCAGCCCAGACATTACCAACATGAATCTTCACATTTGTTTCAACCTGCTGGGGACAGAAACTCTCCTCAACAATTATATCTCTGTCCCCATTTCTCAGTTTAAATGCATGTCCAAAAAGTTGCTAAATTCCATACCAAGAAGCTCTGTGTCCTTGTGTGAGGGATGCAGACCATCTCTCTTGTAAAGTTCAATGTCCGACCACCGGGTAGCATCATGACTAACATAACCAAAACCTTCAGCTTTGCACCAATTCTTTAACCAAACATTGAACTCTGCTATCCGAAGCACTTTCTCGTGTTGTCCATTATACACAGGTAAGACCTCTGAAAATGTAACAGTACACCCTAACTGTTGAAGATCCTGGCCCAAATTCTGAAAATCCTTCTGCACAGTATTAATATATACATTAATACTGTGTCATTAGTTTATACTGGGTGGGTGGTGGGTTTACATCCATTTTAAACATTATTTCAAGGGCTCCTTCAGGGTAAAAAAGTTGTTCAAATAGGATAAGTCTAAGGCTGCATTCACACCTGGGCGTAGCGTTTTCAGGCAGAAATACACGTGGTTTTTTACTGCGATTTTTACAGTGATTTTGTACAGGTCAAAAAGTCATCGATGTAAAAAGTAGAAAAACGCCCAAATCAAGCTACAAAAATACTTCCAGAAGTTGTTTGAGCTTCAGGTGTTTTTGAGTGGAGCTGTGAACCATCTCCATAGAGAATCATTGATTTTTTTCCCCTCCAGCGTTTTGTAGCTTCAGGCTTCAAGCTACAAAATGCTCAGGTGTGAAGGGGTCCAAAGTGGAAGTCCGGTCTAAAACCATCTAATCTTAAAGCGGTGTTCCAGACTTAATTTTTTTTAAAAACACCCCCGTGATGTTAGTAACTTAATCAATAAAAAAAGGTTATTATATGCAATGCCGTTTTTCTATATGCTTTTTTTTTGTTTAAACTAAACTTTCTCTTCCTTTTCCGAGGGTGCTCCCATCTTCATTCATGTGAAGCCCACTAGTATCTATCGCCCCAAAAAAAATGATTGCTGATTCGTATGTAGCCATTGCCCCCTTGAGGGTTGCTGAATGTAATGGTTCCACCCTTCACACTGCTCTCAATCACATTAGGGGATTGAACTTAGATAGGGATTGGGTAGTTATGGGGTAAACTAGGGACTTAGGGTGACCACATGTCCCGGATTGCCCGGGAAAGTCCTGCATCTGGCAGGTTTGTCCCGGGTCCCGGGTACCTTCATTCCCGGACAATACATTGTTTTGGAATGAAACTGACAGAGCGAGCAAACCCCGCCATAACGCTCTGCCTCCGCCTCCACCTGAGACTCCGGCAACTGGTTGCTAGAGCCGCCTGGCGTCTAACAATCAGTGACATCACAACCGGGATTCCCTGCTCAGCATGCAAAGCAGAGGAGGAGTTAATTTCCTCCTCTGCGCCAAATGCTCTCCACCACAGACGAGGCTGTCAGTAGGCGCAGCTCCAAAGACATGGATCCACTGGACCAGCACTGCTCTGGCTGTCTCCCTCCCTGCCTCATACAGCAGAGCGGACTGAAGCCGCCTCCCCCTCCTCGGCTGTGTACATCATTACATGTACACAGGAGCCGGAGGACACCGCTCTGCATTTTCCATGCTCATCTGAGGTCTGTTTTAAGCTGTTGAAGTTGAAAAGCACCACCCAGCACATATCCATCCCCTCCCCCACTTCCCTACTAGCATAAATGGAGAGGGAGGGGGTCTATACTGATGCGAGGGGTCTGTATTGTGGGAGGGGGGTATATAATTAGTGGGGGGTATGTACTTAGTTGGGGGGGTCTGTACTTAGTGGGGGGGAGTGGTCTATACTGGGAGGGAGGTCTGTACTGGGGGGGTCTGTACTTAGTGGGGGGGTCTGTCTTGAGGGAGGGTCTGTACTTAGTGGGTGGGGTCTGTATTTAGTGGGTAGTCTATACTGGGAGGGTCTGTACTTAGTGGGGGGGTCTGAGGGGAGGGGGGTTTACACTGAGTGGAAGGGTCTATACTTAGTGGGGGGTCAGTACTGAGGCGGAGCTATACTTGGTGAAGGGGGGGATCTGTACCGAAGGAGGGGGTGGAGAGGGGGGTCTATATTTTTTTTTTTTGTCTCAATAGTTTTTATTAAGGATTTATCAGATTACATTTATAACATTAACATTAGATAACTGATGTTTCAATGTCAATTACAGTTGGATAACTGATGTCTCAATGTTCAGTACAGTTTGAAGATAAGGTAAGAGATAAATGAGAAACCGATGAAGTACAAGTACAAGTAATTTCCAGTGAGCTCTAAAGGTTAATATAAGCCAGTGAGGGTTATAATACTGTGAGCCGGTGGCTCGGGAGATCAAAGAGTCAAGTATTAGTGGGGAAGTGAAGTTAGTTTGTGTATACTCTTAGTAAGTGTTTTATTGACAAGTAGTGAGATGTAAGCCCATTATTGGTGTATTCGGTGTTCATCTATTTTTTAATTCTCTGAGATAGGCCCGAAACCTTGTGGACTGGGGTTAGAGGCATTTGTTCCCATGTTCCAATTTGTATACTCGGTTTTATCCCAGTTTGTCTGAGTGTGTTCCCCTCTATGCCTCCAGACCACCCGGTCTCCCCTTTAGGGAACTTAAGCGACCGAGTGGGGGCAATTGAGGTTGTGCCCTTGGTGAAGTGTTTGATCTATTATTCGGGTTTTTCTTATTCGAATAGGTATTTTGTCGGGTCAATCAGAATACGTTTTGTACCATTTTTCCCAGAGATTCCAATTGTTTTTAGTGGGGGGATTGTCGCTTGAATTGTTTGTTAAGATTTTTTCATATTTGTAGTGGAGGTTTGTGGTGTCTATTGTTAGGGGGGTCTATATTGACGTGGGACTATACTTAGTGGAGCGGGGTGACACCATGTTTTACTGCACCAGTGGGGTGACACCAACCCTAGTGACACCACTGCCACCCACTTCCTCTATCTGCTCTGGGCTGGCTCCAGCTTGCTCTACAGCAGGGGTCCCCAACCCCCAGGCCGCACTGGCACCTGGAGAAGCCACATCTGCAGCCAGTGGCAGGAGGGGCGTTCACCTTCCTGGGGGTTCCGATGTGCCGGACTAGTGGCAGGCTGTGGGTGGCAAGTTTTTACATTGCATCTGGTAACAGGCGGCAGTGGCAAGTGGCACACTGCATCTGGTAACGGGCAATGGTGGCAAGTGACACACTGCATCTGGCGGCAGGCTACGGGTGGCAAGTGACACGCTGCATCTGGCGGCAGGCTACGGGTGGCAAGTGACACGCTGCATCTGGCGGCAGGCTACGGGTAGCAAGTGACACACTGCATCTGGCGGCAGGCTACGGGTGGCAAGTGACACGCTGCATCTGGCGGCAGGCTACGGGTGGCAAGTGACACGCTGCATCTGGCGGCAGGCTACGGGTAGCAAGTGACACGCTGCATCTGGCGGCAGGCTATGGGTGGCAATTGACACGCTGCATCTAGCGGCAGGCTACGGGTGGCAAGTGACACGCTGCATCTGGCGGCAGGCTACGGGTGGCAAGTGACACGCTGCATCTGGCAGCAGGCTACGGGTAGCAAGTGACACGCTACATCTGGCGACAGACAATGGTGGCAAGTGACAACTGGTGGCAGGCTGCATCTGGTGGCAGGCAACAGTGGCACGCTGCAACTGGTGGCAAGTGACAAGCACAGGGTTCCCACTAATTCTGCATTATGGTGAGTTGAACAATTTTATCATATATTACAATGTAATAATAGAAGTAATGTGCTTCAGTCATCCTGACACAATATGATGACTTAAGTGCTAACACCAGCCATTCACCTGACAAATTACCCATTGCCAACATCCCCCCGGTCCTTGCCAAAATTGTCCCTGAATGGCAGTTTGGAAATGTGGTCACCCTACCAGTGAATTGATTCCAACTTGAATCGGACCATCTATATACACATCCTGTATATACACTCCTTCCCTTCCTCCAGCACACGCTTGCTTCTAAGACTCCTGTTCCACTCTCCAGCACAATACAATTCCGGCCTAGTTAGCACATGGTGAGGCCTGCTATTATTTTAGCAGGAACTCCGGACCGCCTGTTAGAGGCAGGGACAGCTGACCTCCAAAGTGTATGTGATAGCTAGTGATGATGGACTACTGCTCCCAGCCCATCCTCTTCCAGGCCTTGCCAACCCTTCCAGCTGCAACGGCCCTCTTCACTGCCACAATGACACCACAGTCCCACACTGGCTTCTGCATCCTTCCCAAACTGTCTCTTACCCCAATCTGCTCCGGCATGCCCCTTCTCCAGCCTCCCATGGTGTGTGTCACTCACCGACACCTGCTACTTGTAGTTCATCCCGGAGATGTCTCTGATAGTGCTCTATCCCACTGTCCTCTTCCACTCTCTCTCTCTGTGCCTCTCCACCAGGATCTCATTCTCTCCTCCTGGATGCACCCGAGCTCTCCCCTGCTGTTCCCGAGGACACCCCCCCCCCCCCCAGACTAGTGGTTCCCTCAAGGCCCAGACAGCCTCCACACTATCCCATCTCCATCACTTCCACCAGAATTTTCCTCCCCCCTTGGGCAGACCCCAGGTATTTAAGGAGGCCTGCCCCCTGCCAATCCAGGTTGGGGATTGGTCAGGGCTCCTTAACATACTTCAGGAAGCCTCACCTCCTCTTCCTATCCCCTCTTCTAGAACTTTCTGAAGAAGACGGGAGGAGTAACCAAGGGGTGTTCCTTCCTACAGTCTTCAGCTCTCCCTAGGCCACTCCCCTGCCCAGGATCAAAACAATCAGACCTGCTGTTATTTCAGCAGGCCTGAACAAATTTACCTCACCTAACACAAAAACCTCACACTAAGCACCTACCTATAGTAAAGGGCGCTACACGTATTTAACCACTTCAATACCAGGCACTTAGAACACTACCGCCCAGACCATTTTTCAGCTTTCAGTGCTGTTGCGCTTTGAATGAGAATTGCGTGGTCGTGCGACACTGTACCCAAACAAAGTTTTTATCATTTTGTTCCCACAAATAGAGCTTTCTTTTGGTGGTTTTTGATCACCCCTGCGGTTTTTACAAATAGAGAAAGACTGAAAATTTTGGAAAAAAAACAAAAAGGTATAAGTAAATTTTCTCCTTCACTGACGGTTACTGATGTGGTTACACTGATGGGCACTGATTAGGCTAGACTGACAGGCACTGATGAGGCAGTACAGATTGGCAATGATGAGGTGGCACTGATACGTTTGCGCTGATGATGGTGCACATATATGCAGCACTGATGGGCACTGATAGCGCCGTGATGCGCTGATAAGCAACAATGATGGGCACTGACACTGGACACTCATAGGCGGCACTGGTCACTAATAGGTGGCACTGCTGGGCAATGATAGGTGGCACAGGTTGGCACTGATAGGTGGCACAGGTGGGCACTGGTGCATATAGCACTGGCAGGCATCATATATGGGCACAGTGCCATCCCTACAGTGCACTGTATTGCCCTTACCTGGTGGTCCTGGGTGGCCTCCATATTGTCTCCCTGGTGGTCCTGGTCGGCTCCCTGGTGGTCCAGAGGGAGACTGCGCTGATGAATGTTCAGCGCAGCCCCCCATCAGGAGAGCAGCAGATCGGCTCTCCACTGCTCAGGTCTGCAGACCTGAGCAGAGGAAAAGCCGATAAACGGCTCTTGCTACTTACACTGTGATCAGCCGTGATTGGTCACAGCTGATCACATGGTAAAAGGCTTCCGTTGGAAGCCTTTTACCTCGGTCGGTAATGCGGTGGGTCATACTGACCCACAGCACCACCGATCGCCGCGGATTATCCCGAGGACGTCAATAGACACCCAGTCAGGATAACGAACCCCCCGCCCGGCCGTCATTTGTCAATAGGCAGCCGTTCCTTTAGAGTGCATGCGCCAATGACATTATAGGCACAGTATACAGTAAATATCTCCTAAACGCGCATGTTTAGGAGATATTTACAGTACTTACAGGTTAGCTTTATTTTAGGCTTACCTATAGGTACAAATACTGCATGGAGGTTTACAACCTCTTTAAAATAGTTGTCAAGTCATGACAACCACTTTAAACTACAGGTAAGCCTACAATAAGATTATAAAACAAAGAATGGCGCCCTGGGAAATAGTAAACAGACAAATAAATAAGTATAGCCTTTCAAAGGTCGCAGCCCCTTTAACAGTGAATATCACTTAATCTACATACCATATAAAAAAGGTTATGGCACTGACTAGGCTATTTTCCATACATGCTAGTGAAAAAACAATTTACACAATGTGTTCCACTTATCCTAATCATAAACAGGTGAACCATCAATGAAATAATTGATAATGGAAAATCATACTAATGCAAAAGTCCATATAATTAGCATAATTTGTGAATACTAATATAAAGTCCATAGATTTATCCCAACACCATGTGCATCCTTAATTGCTTGGTAAGTGTGAAATCCACCAGTGCTCATAAAGATGGCAACTCACCAGAACCTTTTGACCCCTTTTTACAGGTGGTAAAAAATCGTTTTAGGAATAGCCTTTGGACATCCTGCAACTCCGTTCCTCTCTTTGTGAAAAGATCCAATGGTTTCTATAACAATAGGAATGACTCCACAGGAGACCAAAATAAAAGTCTCATAGTGTAGTAGTTTTATTAAGGATATGCAGATAAAAAGGTTAAAACAATTGTACTCGCATTTTGATGTGCCAAGGTCCCGGCACTGGGTCTATTGCCTGGCCTGGGGCATTGCCTATGGTGCCTCAGTGCTGCCCATAAGGGCATCTGTTGTTGGCTGTCCCTCCTCTCCCTTGAAGCTAGCACTGGGAGCCCATCACATGACCAGACCAGAATGTCCTTATGTAGCCATGCCACCGTAGGGGTTGCTGAAGGTAGTGGTTCACTCGTCACCCTGCCCATCCAGTAGGGTTGCCACCTTTTCTTCAAGTCAAACCCAAACACTTTAGCGGCGCACAGCACTTTTTTTTTTTATACAGTATAAACTATGCATATATTTTGCCATTAAATAACATTTCTAATCATATGAAGTTAATAACAAGAGTTCCCCTTTACATCAGAATCCACAGAGTTCCCCTTTTACATCTTAACTGGCAGAGTTCCCTTTCACTGTAAGGAGGGATGCTACAGCCTCTGATGTAAGGGAAAACTCTGTGGACTCTGACATAAAGGATGCTCTGGGAACCCTGATTTAGGGGGGAACACTGAGAACGCTGATGTATGGAGATTACTCTAATGTAAGGGGGAACACTGTGGATTCTGGTGTAAAGAGGAACTCTGATGTAAGGGGTGCTCTCAGAACCCCGATTTACCTTAGTGTACACACTCAGAGGCAGGACAGAGAAGGGGGGAGACTTTCGTCACAGACAGGGCTGGACGGTGAGCTCACTCAACCCTTGGCAGTCAGCACCCCTCATCCAGATGTATCTGAGGCTGCTGGACTTCAAATTTTTGGCCCCCCCTTTCCTTTTCTGAGGCACAGCGCCGGGGATTGGAGTGTGGGCAGAGACAGAGGGAAAGGGGCAGGAGGAAGAGGTGCAGATCAAGCCCTCCCTTCTCTCCCATCTGTGTGTGTGTTTGGGGGGGGGATTGTTAGTGCTGGCTTTGGGCAGTTTGAAAGAGAATGTAACAGACTCTCTCAGCTTTGATAACTGCAGCCAGCAACCCTGCTGGGATGCCATAGTCCAGTTTGAATAATGTGTCCGGGTTTCAGGCAATCTGAAACCCGGACGAAGGATTCCAAACCCGAACTGTCTGGGTGAATCCTGGACAGGTGGCAACCCTACCATCCAGACATCCATCTCAGGCACTCAGAGGCATAGATCAGTCCATTGCTTTGTTTTGTTTTTTATTGAGGGGATACTGAACTTGGATAGGGATTAGGGAATTATGAGATGCCCAAGAACATTTGATGCAAATTTGCTTAGGACTCCTATATACAATTCCAGTATATACACTTCTCTCTTCTCCCCAGCACAAACTCTTGCTGCTTTTCGTTCCTGTCTCCAGCACAAACTTGCTGCAGGCTGTTCCGTTTCTCACCAGCACTTCCTTTGCTGCAGACTATCACTCCTCCAGACTGGCCAGCACTGCATGGTTAGGCCTGACACACTGACTCAGCCAGGCCTTGTGGACTGCCTTTTACGGGCAGAGGCCTCGGGCCTCTTTTGTGTAGAAAAGTTCAGGTGCTAACCATCCTCTCTTCAGCTACCACTCCCAGATAGCTTGCTTCAGGCCCTGCCAGTCAGCATGGCTGCCATGACCACTCTCCACTGCCCTTACCACAGTCCTCCTCCACTGGCTCTGCACCCTTCTCCAGCTTCAAACTGCCAGCTCTCTTCAGGGGTGCTTCCCCAGTCCTCCCGACTGTGCCTCGCTTACCAGCACTTCACTTGCTGCGACCAGTAGTCCTCCTGGAGACTCCTAGAGTGTTCTCTCTCCTGCTGTCCTATTTCTGCTCTCTCATGTGCCTCTTCTTCCAGGATTTCTCTCTCCTCCCAGATGCATCCGAGCCCCAGCCCAGGGACAGCCTCCACATTCCTTTACGCCATCTCGTCCACCCGACTACTCCACCCCAGCTGGGCTAACCCCAGGTATTTATGGTGACCTACCAATCCAAGTTAGGATATGCCAGATGGAGTCCACCTCCCTTCCCATCCTTCCTCATAGCACTTTCTAGAAGGAAAGAGAAGTGACATCACCTGTGGGTCACCAGCTGCTACCCTGAGCCACTCCCAGCCCAGAATCAAAACAAACAGGCCCAGCAACCAGTTAGGCCTGCCTAAATTTACCTACACTGCCAGAGAAAAATCCTCACTCTAGCACCTCACTACCTAGAGGGTGATACACTTAGATTAGGTAGGTATACACATCTGTACTCTACAGGCTGGTTAGTATAGGGCTTAGAATAAGGGTGGTAGCATGTTTAAGATTACTTTAAAGCAGAGTTCCATTTAAAAGTGGAAGCTCCTCTTATCTGTCCCCCCCCCCCCCTTCGGTGCCACATTTGGCACCTTTCGGGGGGAGCGGGTACCTGTTTTAGACAGGTATCGGTCTCCACCTCTATCGGACCTCGCCACAGCGAGGTATATCAGAAGTTCAGCCCCCTCCTCCTTCCCGGGCCATTCAGAAAGCGCAGCACGAATGCACAGTAGGGAATCGGCTGTGAAGAAACATTGGCGGTGGGTGCCGACATCGCTGGAATCCAGGACAGGTAAGTGTCCTAATATTAAAAGTCAGCAGCTACTGTATGTGTACAGTATATGTAACTGCTGACTTTAAGGCTACTTTCACACTGAGGCGCTTTCCTAGCGTTTTTGTGCTAAAAATAGCGCTTCCAAAATGCTTCTAAAACGCTGCCCATTAATTCCAATGTACCTGTTCACACTGGGGCATCATGCAGGTGCCGCGTTTAAAAAAGTCCTGCAAGCATGATTTTTTGTGCTTATTCTGAGCGCTAAAAATAGCTCATTAAAAACACCCATATACAATGAAATGAATGTAAAGCGCTTTTAAAAGCGTGTTAAAAGCGCCAGCAAAATGCCCAGAGGTTGTGGAAAGGTCAAAATACCAGGAAGTAAACAGGATGTAATATAGGGGATGTGCTATTTATTTAATGCTAGCGCTTCAAAAGCTCCTGGGCGTTAGCGTTAATTATATCGCTAACGCTGAAAAAACGCGGCAACAACACAGTAATAACGCTTAATGTTTTGCACACGTTTTTCAAACGCCTCAGTGTGAAAGTAGCCTTCATTTTTCCAGGGGGGCAGAACGCTTTGAGGCCCCTTTCACACTGAGGCGCTTTCCTCACGTTTTTGTGCTAAAATAGCACTTCCAAAACGCTTCTAAAAGGCTGCCCATTAATTCCAATGTACCTATTCACACTGGGGCGTCGCGCTGGCACCACGTTTAACCACTTGCCGACCGCCGATCGGCATCTGACGGCGGCAAAGTGGCTCTGTAAGGTGAAACGCCGTCATATGACGGCGGCCGCCAGATCGCACACCTGTGTCCGGGGAGGGCCAGGGAGCGGGTGCGGCGGCTTTGATTGCCGCCGGCCACCCGCGATGCCCCCCCCGGAGTGAAGGAACGGAGGTCTGTGTAAGTAAACACGGACCTCCGCTCTGTGTGAGGGGGAAGGGCTGTGATCACAGCCTTCCTGTACATGGAGGCTGTGACCACTTCCCTTCCCCAGCTAGGCAAGCCCCCATACAGTTAGAACACACCCAGGGAACATACTTAACCCTTAGAGCGCCCCCTGCAGGTTAACCCCTTCACTGCCAATGGCATTTACACAGTAATCAGTGCATTTTTATAGCACTGATCGCTGTATAAATGCCAATGGTCCCAAAAAAGTGTCAAAATGTTCCAACATGTCCGCTGAAATATCGCAGTACCGCTAAAAATCGCAGATCGCTGCCATTATTAGTAAAAAATAAAAAAAAGATAAAAACCCCAAAAATGAATTCTCATCATCCGTAAACGCGACCACTTTTGCGCAAACCAATCAATAAACGCCGATTGCGATTTTTTTTATCGCAAATATGATGAAGAATATAAATCGGCCAAAAACGGTGAAAAAAAATGTTTTTTTATATTTTTTTTTTTTGGATTTGTATTTTAGCAAAAAGTAAGAAATTTGTTTTTTTTTTTGCAAAATTGTCGCTCTTCTTTTGTTTATAGCGGCGATCAGAAAGGACGCAGAGGTGATCAAATACCACCAAAAGAAAGCTCTGTTTGTGGGAAAAAAAGGACGCAAATTTCGTTTGGGTACAACGTCGCACGACCGCGCAATTGTCAGTTAAAGCGGCGCAGCGCCGAATCGCAAAAAGGGCTCCGGTCCTAAAGCTGGAAATCCTTCCGGTCCTTAAGTGGTTAAAAAAGTCCTGCAAGCATGATTTTTTGTGCTTATTCTGAGCGCTAAAAATAGCGCATTAAAAACGCCCATATACATTGAAATTAATGTAAAGCGCTTTAAAAGCGCGTTAAAAGCGCCAGCAAAACGCCCAGAGGTTGTGGAAAGGTCAAAATATCAGGAAGTAAACAGGATGTAATGTAGGGGACTGTGCTATTTATTTAATGCTAGTGCTTCAAAAGTGCTGGAAAAGCGCTTGAAAAATGCCTGGGCGTTAGCGCTAATTATAGCGCTAACGCGGAAAAACCGCGGTCATAACGCTTGATATTTTGTGTGCGTTTTTTAAACGCCTCGGTGTGAAAGTAGCCTAAGTAGTAAAAGATGATGATGGCAACTCTATTACTTTCATCTTCTAGCTAGCATTGGAAACATGGCACATTCTGATTGGCTGATGTAGGCAATTTCCGTTTTCACTTTCCCTTTCATACTGTTTCTATCTCATTCAGCTTCTTCCATCTGATTTTCCACATGCATAGCTGGAGCTTTCTAAAATAATTTTCAAGGATAGTTTTCTAATTAGCTAATAGATCTTAAATATCACAGCAGAAATTTACATAAAGCTTGCTGTATATCATTTTTTACTTTTACTTTTGGAAAGAGCGGGGAAGGGTTAGATCCTCTATTGTATTTTTTATTGCTGTCTGGGAAGTTCCTGTTTGGGAGATGTTAAAGCAACTCTGTCGCTACTTTAAAAAAATGTTAAAAAACACAACCTGCAGGAGAAGATCATTTATACTCACCTGACTGTGGTGGCTGCATTTGTTTTCTTTTTAGGCTTTTTCCCCTTTATTTTCACCTGGTGATCTGGCCAGTAAGTCTGTTATTTTTCATCTTCCCTTATTAGAACAAGCTGTCCAGCAAATGTGACAGTTAGAAGGTTGACCATTTAATACTAACAGGGGTGCTTATAATGTTCAGCTTTTATTCATTCACGTAAAACCTACGACATGGAAACAAGAATAAAGCAACTCGACTATGCAAGAAGTATAGCAACTGAGATGCAAAAAAATGGCAGCAGGTGCTCTGGACTGAGTGAAAATTTGAAATATTTGGCTGTAGCAGGAGGCAATCTGATCTTATAGGGCTGGAGAGAGGTACAATAATGAGTGTCTGCAGCAGAGGTGTCAGGAGTGGGGGGCTGATGGGGTTACAGCCCTGAGGGGAGGGTGCCCCCGAAAAGCCCCAGATTTTGTGCATGGAGAAGGCTATTATTAGCCCCGAGTGCTCCCGGAGATTCACCAGAGCCGCCGGCCGCTAAAAGTCCGGGGCACTGGTGATATCTCCACCGCCATTTTAAAGAAGACCAGCTCTAGAGGAGCATGGTCACTCACCGAGGTGAAGAAAGAAGAGGCGGAGCCGGCTGCCAATAGAAATGGAGCTGCCACCAACCCCCCTGCACCATGGCCTGCTGCTATGACTTGTTGTGGGACAGGGGGCGGGGGGTTGGCGGCAGCTCCATTTCTATTGGCAGCCGGCTCCGCCTCTTGTTTCTTCCCCTCAGCGAGTGACCATGCATCCCTAGAAAGCTGATCTTTTGTTATGGCGACGGAGACTCCGCTGGCGACAGCTGATATAAGGAGGCACTCTGACCGCTGGGGACACCCTGATATAAGGAGGCACTCTGACCGCTGGGGACACCCTGATATAAGGAGGCACTCTGACCGCTGGGGACACCCTGATATAAGGAGGCACTCTGCTGGGGACACAGGGGTCGTGTCACGGAGAAATATAGTCCCACAGGGGTCGTCAGTCTCACGGAGGAATATAGTCC
>BLSH010428867.1:594292-606948 GCA_018402905.1 Glandirana rugosa | reverse complement strand
ATAATTGAAGGACAAACACCATGTAATCATATACACTCCCCCCTTTTAAAAGTTCTACCCACCCCTGGTACCGCCGGTAAAACTTCAACCGGTAAAACTTAGGTTGAAAACAAAAAAGGTATCCTTCTCCCAGTTGCAACCCTCTTCTCCCACTCTTCACACACTGATAGCAACACCGCAGGAGAAATGCTAGCACAGGCTTCCAGTATCCGTAGTTTCAGGTGCTGCACATCTCGTATCTTCAAGAAAGTTGTAAATAACTCATGAAAGAATAAAGTTACGTTAAAACCAAGCACACCATTGTTTTTCTTGTGAAATTCCCAATAAGTTTGATGTGTCACATGACCCTCTTCCTATGGAAAAAACAAAAGTTGGATTCAAAATGGCCAACTTCAAAATGGCCGCCATGGTCCCCACCCATCTTGAAAATTTTCCCCCCTCACATATACTAATGTACCACAAACAGGAAGTTAATATCACCAACCATTCCCATTTTATTAAGGTGTATCCATATAAATGGCCCACCCTGTATATTTTACTACATATTTGTGGTAAAAATAAAATCTCAATCGGTGTATATTGTTTGGTTTGCGCAAAAGTTCCCACGTTTACAAACCATGAGAATTCAATTATGATGGTTTTTTTTTTTTTTTTACTAGTAATGGCGGCGATCTGCTATTTTTATCGGGGCTGCGATATTGCGGCGGACATATCGGACATTTTTTTTGACACTTTTTTGGGATCATTGACATTTATACAGCGATCATATCTAAAAAAAACTGATTACTATATAAATGTCACTGGCATGGAAGGAGTTAACCTACAGGGGGCAATCAAGGGGTTACCTGTGTTCCCTAGGCGTGTTCTAACTTTGTGGGGGCTGGGCTGGCAGGGGCATAAGAGATCTAACTGATCCTGATTACGGGGGTCAGTAGATCTCTGTCATGCCTCCTGTCAAAACGGGGAACCACTGTGTTTATATCGGCGATTCCCCATTCTTCCTGTGTAGTAAGCGATCGCGGGTCGCCGGCGAACATCGAGTCCGCCCGACCCGCGGCCACGCTGAGGGAGCGCGCGGCGGGCAGGAGAGTGCGGCTGCACCCCCTAGCCGCGCCTGTGCGAATCGCTCTTTATAGACGGCGATTTGCGTTAGCTGCCACTCTGCAGCAGTAAATGTACGCGGGCCGGTCGTTAACCGGTTAAACTCTAAATCTAATCTGTTGCGTCATCTGGTGCTAATTATTTATTAACTCTATAATATTCACAGATCAAGATCACATCACAAGGAAGAACTTTGCAGATTTCCAAAGGGAAAGAGAAGAACAAGCCAAACAATCGATATTAGTAAGCTGTCCCCCTAAAATTAATGAGAAGAAATTTTTGAAGCATTTATCACGACATGGAGAAGTTGCCAATCACTTCTTTTTTGACAGCTATGTAAGTATTTTTATATTAGTCATTTTTATGTTTAAAATGTAAACCAGAAAGTGGTTAGCTCTTCAGTAAAAATTTTTTTTTTCTGTTTTGGATAGAGAAGTTACAGTCTCTATTGGTTTCTTATTGCAGTCTGGGTCCTCGCTTCCTGTCCCAGTGATGATTGTCACTTAGACAGGGAATATGTCTAATGGCGATTAATAGACAAAAAAATGTTTTTTTTTTTTTTTTTTTTAAAGCGGTTGTGTACTCCGCTTTTGGATTTTTACCTACAGGTAAGCCTATAATAAGGCTTACCTGTAGATAAAATGAATATCTCCTAAACGTGCAGAGTTTAAGAGATATTCACCCTGCATGCAACCACTGACAATATGCCGGACCTTTGGAGCTCCTTGCCGGAACGGAGGGCTCCCGCGCACAAAGGCACAAAGAAATGCCGGGGGAACATGTCACGCCCCTGCTCCCTCCACCTAGCTCCTGACATACAGCTTCAGGAGCCAGTTACTCCTTTGCCCTCACCTTTCCTCTTCAAGCCAGAAGTTCAGTAATATGCTTTAGAGGAACAGGATATTTTTTTTTTTAGCACTTTCAGCACTCTCACCCTTTGAATGACAATTACTCAGTCATGCAACACTGTACCCATATAACATTTTTTTCACACCAATAGAGCTTTCTTTTGGTGGTATTTAATCGCCACTGGTTTTTTTTTATTAAAATGAAAATTTGTAAACAAAAAATTGCATTTTTCTTCGTTTCTCTTATAAAATTTTGCAAATTAGTATTTTTTCTTTATAAATTTTGAGCAAAATTTATATTGCTACATTTCTTTGGTAAAGATAACCCAAATTAGTGTATATTATTTGGTTTTTGTGAAGGTTATAGAGTCTACAAGCTATGGTGCCAATCATTGAAAATTGATCACACTTGATGTACTACAGCCTGTCTCATTTCTTGAGAAACTAACAAGCCAGGAAAGTACAAATACCCCCCAAATGACCCCTTTTTAAAAAGTAGACATTCCAATGTATTTAATAAGAGGCATGGTGAGATTTTTGAAATTGTAATCTTGACCCACAATTCTTTTCAAAATGTAGATTTTTTTTTCCCACAAAATTGTCAAATTAACAGTTTATTCTAACACATAGCATGCACATAGCAAAAATGACACCCCAAAATACATTATACTACTTCTGAGTATGGTGATACTTTTTCACAGCCTACCCATATACAGAGGCCCAACAAGCACATTTAACTTCCTGACGACCTATTGCACTATTGAAGGCCCTGGAGCATCAGGACAATAGAAACCCCCACAAAATGACCCCATTTTGGAAAGCGAACACCCCAACGTATATTCTGAGGCATGATGAGTCTTTTGAACATGTAATTTTTTTTCCACAAGTTTTTGGAAAATGGAGGGAAAATGAAAACGTATTTTTATGCACTTTTTACACATTTTTACAGCACTGAAGGGCACTGATGAAGATCCACTGATAAGCACTAATAGGGCACTGTAGTGGCACTTATGAGCACTCACTGATGGCACTGTAGGGCAGTGATAAGCACTCACTTATGGCCCTGATAAGCAGTCACTAATAAGCACTGTAGTGACACCTTAGGGCACTGTGGTGCCACTGATGAGCAGTGTAGTGGCACTGATTAGCACTGCAGTGGCACTAATCACACTCAGGATCATGCCAACTCACGCTGCTGCAGTGTTCTCTCTCTCCTCACACTGATACAACATGTGAGGAGAAGGGAGAGAAACACTGTAGCATCATGAGCTGAACCAGGCATGATCCCGGTTTGTTGACAAAGCGACCGCTCCGTCATTGGATGGAGCGATCACGTGGTAAAGGGCCGCTATGATTGTCCCTTTATCCAGATTTGTGATGTGCTAGGTCCCACGGACCCAGCGATCAAGGACACTTCCCGGTGCCCGCCCCAGGGGGCGTGCGAGAAGCGTGAGCAGGTGGCCGTCTTATGACGGCCTTCAAGAACCAGCATGGCCGCGCTGTAGCCATCAATCGGCTATAGTGCGGTCGGCAACTGGTTAATGCTGTGAATGTATTTGGGTAAAAACACTTAGCCTTTAGTACTAGTTAGTTTATTTTACATTGCCTAGAATGCAGTAGGAGGTTGAGGCACCATGCTTAGTTGGGAAGGATGAGATCCCCTGTCAGGTTTTTACTGCTATCCATGGCTCTGTTTAAGTGATTTCCCTTCACTTCCTGTCTGCTGATAACAGAAAAAATAATTTCTTTTTAGTAGAATAGGGGAAGGATAGAACTCCTGTCAGATTTTTATTTCCGTCTTTGTACCTGTTACAGATGTTCCCTCACTTCTTGTTTGGTAAAACCGTTATCAGCAGGACATGAAGAAAAGGTATATCTTTCTCTAACGGAGCGCTGGACAGCAGTACAAAACCCAACAGGGGTTTTAATCCTCACCCACTCTTTCCAAACTTAGAAAAAAAAAGGCTTTTGGCTCGACACATTTAGATCGAGGTACTGTCAGGAATCATTGTTCCCTTTCATGCAGTCTTTACATAAAACTGATACTTGCTTTTTTATGCCTATTTATTTTCCATTAAAATCATATTTTGTTTTTATTGTGTTCCTTTTTAGGGGACTCATGCACTTGTGGAGTTTGTGAATAGAGAAAGTATTAATTCACTTCTTGCTGCTACCAAAATTCCAGACGATGAAGATACATGCGTTGTGCCATTTAAAACTAGATTTATTAAAATCAAGTCACAAGAATTGGATCAGAATTTTGTCACTTGCTCCTCACAGGCTTCTATTTCTGTGGCCCAGTTATTAAAGAAACTATCTGCAGCTAAAAATGTAAGTTGATAATGTGTTGCATCTAATATTGGCTCTAAAATTATTTTTTACTTATTTTTTTACTTATGCTTTGGGTTTGTGCACCGGCGCAAACCCAAAGCACAATCTCAAAGTACAAAATACTTGTGCTTGGGGTGCTACTTGCAGCAAAGTGTTTCACCTGTGGTGTAACAAAACAATAACAAAATCCCAGTGGTAGCCGCGCTCCCCCTACTTTTGTGAATCAATCATATTTATAATATACATGACGCCAACAATTATGAAAAAGAAAATGCGAAAAAACAAAAAATATATCTCTATAACACGTGTGTAATCAAAAATGAATTCTATGAACATAGTCCACATGCATAGTCCATTTAATTCCACGTGCTCTTATGACTAGGTTATCTGTGATTCATGCTCCCCCACCACCTGTCAATCTATGCACTCACCAAATGTATGCGTTCAACTCTAAACCAGGTTGGTGTATTGCCAAAACTGCATCTTAGACTGTTGTATCACTTTCCAATGCGCTATTTATCCTCTGTACCAGATGATTAATTTTCCCGATTGCTCATAGGAAGAAAAACATCTCTCATTGTTCAATGTTCCAATGTTAAATTTATTTAAAATAGAGTTAAAAATGTTCACTCGTGCTTATGTGCCCTTAGACTGGCACTGAGTCTGTCCAGCGATCCTATAAGGTTGCCTGTGTTGCCGTTTCAAGCTGCAAACCCAGTGTGCGGTTCAAGCCCCGTTTTGGATCCAGAATCTCGGCAGACCGTGACGTTTCAGTCGCACAACTAGGGTCAACGTGTTACACATTAATAATGCGTCATAAGGGCACATAAGCATGTGAGTGAACATTTTTAACTCTATTTTCTAAAATTATTTTACTGCTTTTTTTTAGTTGGGCTCCCAGCGAAGCCAGAGCGATCAACTGTACAGATAGTGGTTTAAAAAGTCAGGCTAGCCCCTCCCACACCACACCATTGGTCATTTATTGTAATAGGTGCTTTCACTAACCTGTAATGAAGGAGGGTCAGTGTTCAGGTTAGAAATACTTTGAGGTGGTGCAGACACATCCTGGTAGCTACTGGTGACTGCCGATCAAGCCATTTTTTGAGGTATGGCACTGTTACTTCCTGATGATGAGTGGAAGCTCGAAATGCATTGGAGTTGAGGCTTGGCACGCATACGAACAGAGCTTGTGAGAGGAGGAAATGGGACCCAGGAAGGACAGACGTGGTACTGCTGAGAAGCGGATGAGATCGCGCCTTGCACTGCATGGGCCTCTCAAGCTGTATCCATTTATTGGAAGGCGTTTGTTACAGGTTTTAAATGTGAGCATAAATGCTGTTATGTGATTTATCATTTTATTAAAATGGTATTATACTAAGATATGCTTCCTTGTGGCTTTTTTTTTAGCCATTTTCACTTAAGGAGATGTAGAGAAGTGGAAAAGGACGGTTTTGGAGCATCTGGCTATCATAAATTTTTCCATATCATGCTGTGTGGTCACTTTGTGGCTGAATGATTTTGGTAAACTCCCCCATCCATCCATGTCTCCATGCTTTGTGGGCAAATGGCAAATGATTCATGTAACATTTACTTCCTGGAATACATCTGCCCTTCGCTCAGGCATGCATGCAGGAGTGTGCTTAGCTGAGAAAACACCTGCTCCTCTCCTACCCTCCTGAAGTCTACTGGGATGTATGGCATTCTTTGCCCAGGCAAGAAACCAGGAAGTAACTGAAGAAATGTAAAAAAATAAAAATAACGTTTAAAACAAGTAAATAGGATATACTTTCCTATCTATTTACTAATGCTAGCTGCATAAGGATTAAAGATAACCAATGTTGATTGGGAGAGGGAATTTCCACTTAAATAACTTTTTTTTGTTTAGGACAGATTACTTCTATCCTTGACCTCTTTATTGTAAGCACCATGGAGAAATTCATCCTTAAAGTGAAAATACAGTACTTTGAAAAATTATTCATACCCCTTGAAATTTTCCGCATTTTGTCATGTTGCAGCCAAAAGAAAATTTATTTTATTGCGATTTCATGTGATAGACCAACACAAAGTGGTACATAATTGTGAAGTTGAAGGAAAATGATAAATGATTTTAAAAATTTTATACAAATATCTGAAAAATTTGATGTGCATTTGTATTCAGCCCCTTTTACCAATACTTTGTAGAACTACCTTTCGCTGCAATTACAGCTGCAAGTATTTTTGACACATCTAGAGAGTGACATTTTTGCCCATTCTTCTGTGCAAAATAGCTCAAGCTCTGTCACATTGGATGGAAATCGTCTGTGAACAGCAATTTTCAAGTCTTGCCACAGATTCTCAATTGGATTTAGGTCTGGACTTCGACTGGGCCATTCTAAGACATGAATATGCTTTGATCTAAAACATTCCATTGTAGCTCTGGCTGTATGTTTAGGGTTGTTGTCCTGCTGGAAGGTGAGCTCTGCCCCAGTCTCAAGTGTTTTGCAGACTAACAGGTTTTCTTCTAAGATTGCCCTGTATTTGGCTCCATCCATCTTCCCATGAACTCTGACCAGCTTCCCTGTCCCTGCTGAAGAAAAGCACCCCAACAACATGACGCTGCCACCACTATGTTTCACGGTGGGGATGGTGTGTTCAGGGTGATGTGCAGTGTTAGTATTCCGCCACACATAGCGTTTTGCTTTTAGGCCACAAAGTTCAATTTGGCCTTCTCTGACCAGAGCAGCTTCTTCCACATGTTTGCTTTGTTCCCCACATGGCTTCTCGCAAACTGCAAACAGGACTGCTTATGGCTTTCTTTCAACAATGGCTTTCTTCTTGCCACTCTTCCATAAAGACGAGATTTGTGGAGTGCATGATTAAAGGAGAAGTATGGGCTGAGCTCATTTGGCCATACTTCTCCTATGGGTCACAGTAGTGCAATTCGTTTTGCACTCCTGTGACCCGTTTTCAGTAGAGAGCGGACTAAAGTCCACTCTTTGCTGATGTCACAGGAGTCGGGACAGGCACAGTGTCATCACGACTTCAGGAGTCGACATCCGCCAGGTGCCTGGACCGACAGCCATCTCAGCCACTCAGCGAGCCACTGAGACGGCCAATCCCCGCCCCTCCACATCTCAGCTCTCCAGTGAGCGTGGAGAAGCAGAGAGGAGAGCTGCTGATTGACAGCCAGCAGCTCTCCGCTTGGGGATCTGTGAGAACCGAGGCATCGGCGGTGTTTGATGCCTCGGTTCTCAGTGTAGAGACGCAAGGTGACAGATGCAGTATCGGACAGATGCTGCTTCCATCTAGGTAAGTATAACGGGGGAATAAAAGCAAAACCCATACTTCTCTTTTAATACGTGCCCTGTGAACAGATTCTGCCACCTGAGCTGTGGATCTCTGCAGCTCCTCCAAAGTTACCCTGGGACTCTTGGCTGCTTCTCTGATTAATGCTCTCCTTGCCCAGTCTGTCAGTTTAGGTGGACGGCCATGTCTTGGTAAGCTTGCTGTTGTGCCGTACTTTTCCATTTTTGGATGATAGATTGAACAGTGCTCCATGAGATGTTCAAAGTTTGGGATATTTTTATATAACCTAACCCTGCTTTAAACTTCTCCAACTTTATCCCTGACCCGTCTGGTGTGTTCCTTGGCCTTCATGATGCTGTTTGTTCACTAAGGTTCTATAACAAACCTCTGAGGTAGGGTTGCCACATCATCCCTTTAATCCAGGACACATATGAATTACACAGGTTCTGTGGCTGATTAAGGTGGTAAAGTCACTTGGTGCCTTATCTGCATTCAATTAGCTTGAGAACCTGTGTAATTCATGTGTGTCCTGGATTAAAGGGATTAAAGGTATGATGTGGCAACCTTACTCTGAGGGCTTCACAGAACAGCTATATTTATACTGACATTAAATTACACACAAGAGGACTCTGTTTACTAATTAGGTGACTTCTGAAGGTATTTGACTAGATTTTAGTTAGGGGTATCAGAGTGAAGGGAGCTGAATACAAATGCACGCCACACTTTTCACATTTATTTGTAAAAAAAATTTGAATACCATTTATCATTTCCCTTCCACTTCACAATTATGTGCCTCTTTGTGTTGGTCTATCACATAAAATCCCAATAAAATACATTTACGTTTTTGGTTGTAACATGACAAAGTGTGGAAAATGTCAAGGGGTATGAATACTTTTCAAGGTACTGTATGTGTCCATAGCCACACATTTACATTTTTGGTTGTAACATGACAAAACATGAAAAAGAGGTATAAATACTTTTTCAAGGCACTGTAAATCCTTCACATTCAGCATCTTATTTAGTCGCTTACCGAGTATACAGCTTCTTCATCCTTTCCTGTTTAAGCTGGTGCCATTATCGTACCCCAGTTTTCCTGTTTTAGGGTGGCTCTTTTCTCTTACAACATCCTAGGCAGCTACCCTTGAATGCAGTGACTAGAGATGTCTGTCTCTACACTGAAGCACACAGCCCTATAGACCAGGATGACAAGGCATTCCCCTACTCCTCCCTTCTCCAATCGAACTGACTTGAGACTGCACTGTCTATTGTTAACTCCTTCTTGTAAAGAACAGAAGTTCAGGGAAGCAGCACTGTGAGAACAAGCAGCAGCACTGAAAGTTGTACACTTCAAGTGCTGGCATAAGAATTTTAACAAATCATTTACTGGGGAATGTTTATTTTATTGTGCTCAGTGTGTTAAGCTAAAAAAATCGCTGAGAGTTTAGTGCTACTTTAAGGATCACAGCAGAGACTCTAATGTTTAGTACATCTGAGTGCACCTGCTGTATACAAGAAGTGGTCCCGCGCACTGGTGGGGAGTACGTGAGTGAATGTAAATAAAATAGTAGGTATGGCACTGTTTCCAATATTAATATCTTATGCAGTCTTCTAATCCCTCTAAATATAACCTGCACCCGCTGTATGTTTACATTTAGAGGCTGCCAAGTCATTTCTTCCAAAGAAAAAAGAGAGAGTAGCTATGATTACAGGTCCTCTGTTGTGAACTTTGAAAATAAATTTTTCATTCATCTGTACATGAAGCTACAGATTTTAGTTATAGCTTGTTTAAGGGTCCTTTCACATAAATGTCATCAGGCCAAGCACTGAGTGATCACATGACCACTGAGCGCTCAGTTCTCGGTCTTCATTAAGCCATTAGCAGTGACTGTCAGTCAGCACTCTCTGCTCTCCTCTCCAGCACTCACTGGAGCACTGGGCTGTGCTGAGGGCGGGAGGAGCTGGTCCAGGCTCTCAGCGACACGTTGAGAGGCTGAGCCATCTGCCGGTCAAGCATATGGGTGGAGCCCGACATTACTGTTGGGATCCCTGCAGAGTCTGGACCGGCTAAGTGACGAAAGCCATCAGTAGGCTTTAGTTGGCTGACTCTAGGTCACAGGGGTGCAGAAATAAGTACACTCCTGTGACCCAAAAGAGAGGGGTATGGCCTAAATTGTTTTGTTCATATTTCTCTTTTATTAGATTTTTGTCAATGTGCAACACTGCTTGCAGTGAAAGTCTGACAGAACTGTCTATCTATATCAGACGGTTAAATCACTAACATATTTTTATAATTGCTGCCTGCTTACACTGATTACTTGTATGTTTTGCTGTCAATCAGATTGTGGATCAAGCACATATCATCTTAGATGAACTTCAGTTAACAGAGGAAAGTATCAGACTTCGTTACCTGGTCAGCTCTTTAGTCAGTGACGTTGCGACGGCCTACTTCCCTGAAGCCACTGTACATCTCTATGGTTCCAGTGTCAATTCCTTTGGAAAGATGGGATGTGACTTGGACCTGTTCTTAAATTTGGATACTATAAAAGATGTGACTGGAAAGGTAAGTGCCCTTTTGATTTAATATTGACATGCTTGTCATTTATAAAGTTCATTTTGCTTAAAGCTGAAATCCAGTCAATTGGCTAGATACACAGTTAAGGACATAGGTAATGGGATGGGTTAACCTGCCATGGTATTTGTAGTTCTGTTCAGCCAGTCTTGTTAGCTTGCACCCCTTCCAGACGGCACAGTGAGGTCCTTTGCTGACTTCACAGCAAGTTAGGAATACAGCCTGGTCCAGGATCCACCCTGACCTTTGTTGGGAAAACAAAGTAGCATACTGATCCCTCTGTTCTCCCATCTTGTAAGCATGTCCAATCAGCAATTGGTAGCACTATCCAAAGCTATGGATCAAGAATTGGCTTTCCTGGGATTACAGGAAACTAATATCAAGACAGATTCCGGTACTTTTGTTTGCTCTAAAATATATTCAGTAATTTTCTTATGAAACATTTCTGGATCTTCTGTCTGCCTGGAGTTCAGCTTTGATGTTAGCACTGTTGGGTTTTTAGCCTAGTGATATTATACTGGTCCAGCGGTGCTCTCGCCGCAGCTGTTTTCACCCCGTGTCCTCCCTCTGCGGCGCTGGCATCTTCACTATGGGCACCAGCCTGTGACAGCTTGCTGCTTCACATCCAGGTGCCCACTGCGCAAGCGTGAGCGGCACTGCGCTCTGACTCGTCCCGAAGTCTGGGACCTGTCATGTGTCCCATAAGACTACGGGAAGAAGAACTTCTGCTTCCGCTCACCTAAGGCACCCGTAACGGAAGTGGGAGTGGGTACCTGTCAAAATCAGGTACCCACTCCTCCCCATAAGCTCAGTTTTATAAACAGGAGCCGGAGATGAGGCCTTAAAGTGGATGTAAACCCTCCATATGCCCAGTGAAGTGAACAGCCTCAGATGATACACAGAGATGACATAAACCTCCCTATACAAGTCTTACATGTAGATCTTCTGTCTTCACTTTGATATACTGTTTAGAAAGTGCACATTCTGTTAGATTTTCCACTTCCTCATTCCTATCTAGGAGGGGTTGATATCTAGATGCTGTGAGACCCTGTGAGAGACTATGAGAAAGCTGATTGAAGGAAAGGCACACACACCCTCCCCACACATGCAGAGCAGTGCCTGTATTTTCTTAGGTAGTGTGCTAATCTATTTATTTTTAGCAACCTCCTTCAACTCTAAATTATCCGAATTCTCTGTCCCTACTAACAGAACTAGTGAGAACTTATCAGGCTGATAACCGAGCTACTGAAGAAGAGAAAGCTACTGGACATAGCTCTTTGAAGAGCGATAAGAAAACACTACAGACAGATATGCCCAGGTCAAATTTCATGAATCGGGTTTACATCCACTTCAACCGGTTCCCGACCGCGCATTGCCTATTTACAGCGACAGTGTGGCGCTGTCTCGCGAATCGCCTTAAATAGGCGGCAATTCACAGACGTGCCGCTAGGGGGCGAGAGCCGCACTCTGGAGGAGTGTGCCCGCGACTCGGGCGGACCAGGTGGCCACCGGCGAGCCGCGACGAGCTGCCAGAGGGAAAGATCGGAAAACCGCTGATGTAAACATGGCGGTTCCCCGCTCTGTCAGTGGGCATTTAAAAGATCTACTGATCCCTGTCACTGGGATCAGTTAAATCTCTTATGCCCATAGTAGCCCAGCCCCCTCAGTTAGAACACACCCAGGGAACACAGTTAACCCCTAGATCTCCCCCTGCAGGTTAACCCCTTCACCGCCAATGACATTTATACAGTAATCAGTGAATATTTAAATTTATGATCACTGTATAAATGTCATTGGTCCCAAAAAAAGTGTCAAATGTCCGACATGTCCGCCCCAATATCAAAGTCCCGATAAAAAACGCTGATCGCCGCCATTGCTAAAAAAATAAAATGTAAAGAAGCCAGAAATTAATACTCATGATTTGTAAACGCGGCAACTTTTGTGCAAACCAATCAAACACCAATTGCGATTTTTTTTTTATTATTTTTTTTTTTTTACCAAAACTATGAGGAAGAATCTAAATTGGCTAAAACCGATGAATACATTTTGTTTTTTTATATATTTTTTTGGATTTGTATTTTAGCAAAAAGTAAGAAATATTGTTTTTTGTTTTTTTTTTTTGCAAAATTGTCGCTTTTTTTTTTTTGTTTATAGCGGTGATCAGAAATGACGCAGAGGTAATCAAATACCACCAAAAGAGAGCTCTATTTGTGGGAAAAAAAGGATGCAAATTTAGTTTGGGTACAATGTCGCACGACCACGCAATTGTCAGTTAAAGCGATGCAGTGCCGAATCACAAAAAGTGCTCTGGTCCTACAGTGGGAAATCCTTTCGGGGGTGAAGTGGTTAAAGCAGAACTTTCCTTTTTGGGTGGAGCTCCGCTTTAAAATAAAGCTCTGGAGATACTATTTTAAGCAAATATTTGGCCTCATGCACACAGGCCCAAATTGTGTGTTCAGCTGTGTTTTTTTTTACAAGTATACAGCTTTAAGCATAAATGTTTGCTGCTATATTTGTTTTTT
>BLSH010428867.1:569440-579582 GCA_018402905.1 Glandirana rugosa | reverse complement strand
TAGGAATGAAGACAAGTTCTGCTATCTGTCTTACCGTTTATGATCGAGGATAGGAATTTTCCTTTGGTAATTTTTCAAACCCAAACTTCATTAAAATCAATATAATAAAGGAAATTGACAAACTAAAAAAAGTGAAATAAAATGTTTATTTAAGTTTAGTACTCTTTCCTAAGGTCTCGTGGTCCTTAATCTATTTCATTACCGTGTCGTCTGTGACGGACGAACCTCCGGAATAAACTATTTCTGTCTATGCTACCCCCCCGCACCGGACTGCCCTGTACCTCATCCTGCACGCTCTCCTTTCGAGGCATGTAATGAGGACTAAAATAATTAGGAGACTGGGTAACGCTGTTGATGAATAGTCAGCAATGGGTCAGAGGATTAATAAAATCAGGAGTAATGTACGGAGCTTTCCTCTCGCACGTCCTACTCCATGTCCCGTCAGGCCACGCCCCCCCATCGTATCTGTCTTTATCAAATAAGGCCTCCAAGCAGGCAGTGTCTGCTGTGCCATTACTTTATCTAATTCCTGGTGCTCTGGAATCCTTTCTCATGATTTGAATTTATTTGTAAAATAAAGTGAAAAAAATCAAACAGTTAAAGGAAATAATATAACTAAAATTACTTCAAACCCAAACTTTTTAATGGTTTCCTTTTAAGGATAGGAGCTAGTATTTGCCATTCTGTCTATCGTCTTGAACAGAAGTAAGGATCTGTCCTGAAAATGACTAGTGCTCTTTAGCTTTTGAACTAAAATATATATTTAATATGGACTACTGCTATTTATAGATTTCTTTCACCCTATTTCCCCAAGAAATGGACACTGAGAATCAGACAGACATATCTCAAGCCAGTTCTATGTAGAATGTGTGCATTCAGTGAGTCATTTTGTCAGTGTATGTTTCCAAAGAAAGTGACAGTTTGCCAAGCACTATGTGCAAGGGCCATTCATGTGGAACCCCCCAGAGATATGAGTCACTTGTCCTTCTCACACGGTGTAATAATACAGAAAGTGCACAGGCACAACCCGCTCTACCATTTAGGTCTCAGGGGGTTTCATGTTGCTAATAAGAATAATATATTTTAACATAAAACTCAGTCTGTCTTTGATAGTAACCTAAAAATATGCAGTAAAGCAGCACTGTTGGCGAGGAGGGGGCAGCATTCTAACCAGTTAGTGCTCTACTGCATTGCACAAGTGTACCCTATACTTTGTCATTAAAGTGTTACGAAACCCAGAAACCTGCATTCACTATATCTGGTCTCCCACAGTACACAGAACATGGAAATACAATTATTTTAGTAACTATAAACTGCTAAATACCTTTTCTCATCAACAGTATATAGCAGTCTTGTGACTTCTATCAGTGTCTGGTTTAGGCTTGTAGGAGGAGTTTTCATTCTCCCCTGATTGTCCTATGAGGCAGCAGGACCCCTGACCCTCTGGACAGTGCTGACTGGTCCTGTGCTGATCACATGCACTGTCCCAAGAAAAAAACTCTAGCAATATACACCAAAAGGAGCATGTGCAGCTTGTCCCTTTCCCCAAGGCTCTTTTCTATCAGGAGATAGTTTGGGGACTGGAAGAAGGGGAGGATCAGAGAAGACTCGATCAAACAGCCTTTTTTACACAATGCAGAGAATGAACCCCTTAGGTTCCACAGTGAGTATAACCAGCATTATTTACTGCATATAAACACTGATTTTACTGTTGCGGGTTTAGTAACACTTTAAGAGGAACCAATAGTATTGTCTATTTTATTTTTTATATATATATATTTTTATTTTTTTTTTTTTTTCAAACTTTTATTTTTATATTGGTAAAAAATCCTTATTGTATGGGGTGCTCCCATATATTGGTAAGTCTAATAAGAAAGCCCAGCACTAGCTCTTCACTTGTTGACTTTTCATGCAGACTGAGAATTTAGATGGCATTGTATCTGCTAGAAAAGCAGGAGGAAGATGTGTTCTGTACCAGGCTCACATTTGTCACCTGCCATTTGCAAATAAGAAAAATATGAAGTATTTGTATGCAGTATTTCATATCCTTTAGATTGTAAGCTCCACGAGCAGGGCCCTCCCATTCCTTCTGTATTGTAATTGTACTGTCCCCTCTCTACATTGTAGCAAAAGGAAAGTTTTGGGACTTTAAATGAGGTGCATGGGGACCATACACCTCCATTCCTATATCTATACATAAAAAAGGGGGGGAGAGGGGGAGTTTGGGACTTTAGATGAGGTATGTGACATGGCTTAATCAGTGGAGTCAATGTTAAAAAACGTGTGTTTATTTTATTCAGAGCATTGAGACTTGTAGACATATCATTGACCATAGTACATAAAAAGTATAAGCAATAACATAGCACATTTGTATGGTAAAATATAAACAGCTGTCCTCCATATCAAAAGATCACCTGAAAACCAAGATATTAAAATGTAAACTAGATGCAAATGGCCGTATAGAACCATCTTAGTGGGCAATATGCATCTATATTAGGCCGACGCGTTTCGTGGATTGCTTCCACTCTTCAGGGGCAGACGCATCATTATTCTACAAAGAGATATGAATATGTCAGTGTATTCTGGTAATAAACCCCAAACATTTGGAAGGAAGAATGGATAAAGGAAGGTAAAATACCCATCTCTTTAAAATATTTTATATCCTTTAGAATAGATTATAAGCCCCACGAGCAGGGTCATCCCTTCTGTATTGAACTGTATTGTAATTGTACTGTCCCCCCCCCCCCCCTTTACATTGTAAAGCACTGTGCAAACAGGGGGCACTATATAAATCCTGTATAATAATAATGACAATTTACCTTTTTAAAAAAAACAAAATAAAATTAGTAAATGTATAGAGTTACAAGAGTAAGGGCCGGTTCACACTGGAGCAGCGCGGAGCGGCGCTCCAGGCGATCTCAGGCGGCTTGCGAGGAGACTTCTATCATAGAAGTCAATGCAAGCCGCCTGAGATCGCCCTGAAAATAGTGCAGGGACCATTTTTCTAAGGCGGAGAGAAGCGATTCGCTCCTATTAGAACGGTCCCATTTGCACAGCATTGAGGCGAATTGTCAGGCGACTCAAGTCGCCTGACAATTCGCCTAGATGTGAACGGGCCGCGGAGTCGCGCCGCTCCGCGCCGCTCCAGTGTGAACCGGCCCTAAAAGTCTGTATATATGTCCAAAAGCCCTGAGACTGCCACTGTGTGCCGCTATCTTGGATGTGATGTCAGCAACCCCAGCAGACTTGGAGCTTTCACTCAAGTGTCTTTTATCTTCTACAGTACTCTTCTCTCCTCCCCCGACAGCTAATAAAAGGCTATGTAGATAGGTGAGTAGAGGGGCAGAGGAGCTGGGCCAGTGCAGACAGTAATTACACAATCCCAGAGGAGAAGGGGGAACTGTAGCCGTGTTAAGGAATTGACTCTTCCTGGAGTAGTGGCACATTGCAAGAGAATAAAAAATAATTTATAGAAAGGCAAAACACTGCTAGTAAGCATTTGAAATGCGGTGCTTCTTGCAATTTTTTTAAGTTGGTACAGGGTATCTGAAACCCTACCGATCTCTAGGTATTGTTTCAACCATCAAAAAGGCTTCATTTGTTTTGTATTAACACTGTTTATATGTCTGGATTGCTTTTTAACAATACACATTTTTTAATCTTCACTAATTATACCATCAGTTTAGTTAAGTACTGTATATTCAACTTTTTCTTTTTTTAGGGAAAAATGACAAATGCATCGTTGAAGACAATGACTGCACATTTGTCAGTGACCTGAGCAAAATTAAGCCATCGGCAAACACAGAACCACTAGGTGAGTCATTATCAATGGGCAAGCAGGCCTGAACTAAAAGCGAGGTCAGTAAGAAGAATTTAAAGACATAAACATTCCTATTTACTAAGCATAGCAGAACTCCATAGAAACCAGTGTAAGTTCATTTATTTTCCCCTGTTGCCTGAGTTCAGACTGCTTTGCTGTTGGTAACTTTGCCGGTTAATGTAAGTGAGTCTGCCAGAGCTTTTGTTTGGCAGCTAGAAGCTAAATGCTATGAGTGTCCCCGCGCTGTAGTGTGCTCAAATGAATTTAAATTAAAAGGATGGTTCACCTTTACAAAAAAACTGCCTGTGCAGGTAAGGGTTGTTTGTAGATTAAAGCAAACTTTGCAGCTCTGACTAAAGATGAATAATACCCTTGCTATAGGTGTAGGCCAATTACATACCTGACTAGAATACTCCCAGGATGTTAGGTGATGCCTAGTCATCACTGCTTACCTCCACCATCACAGGAGTGAGCTCTTTCTCTGATTCAAACCCCCCCTCTCACCCCAGTAGCTCTGCGCTCAGCATTTGAGAGTTCCCTCCTGTGATGGTGGAGGTGAGCAGTGACGACTAGGCCTCACTTAGCAACGTCCTGGGAGTACTTAGCAACGTCCTGGGAGTACTTAGCAACGTCCTGGGAGTACTTAGCAACATCCTGGGAGTACTTAGCAACGTCCTGGGAGTACTTAGCAACGTCCTGGGAGTACTTAGCAACGTCCTGGGAGTACTTAGCAATGTCTTGGGAGTATTCCAGTCAGGTTTCATAAGGTATGTAAATGGCCAACACCTACAGCAAGGGCTTTATTCAATTTTAGTCAGAGCTACACAGTTTGTTTCTATCTACAGATGCCTCTTATCTGCATAGGCAGTTTTGTGGTAAAGGTGAACTATCCCTTTAAATTATGTTTTTTGACTGCTGCAAGAAAAAGGTGTGTACAACTTTGAGAATTAGTATGGGACACTCCTGCGCTGTCTGTGCTCAGTAAAATATAAAGAATCATAAAAAGTTTACAATATCTGCTATAACAAATGACAAAGCATAACAATAAGACTTTATATAGTGCTGTGATTCTTCAGTATCACAATGATTCCTTTAAAGTGCAATCCATGCAGAAATCTATGGCAAAGGTGATGAAAGTGCTGTGCTCCCCTTCCTCCTGTGCCCTCACTCACCAGCTATCCATGTAAAGATCGCCTGTACTGGTGAAATAGATCTTTCATAGCTATATGCTAGTAACTATAAAGCTGGCTATAGAGCCGGAGAATCAATGCCAGTTCCATCTGATTATACCTGCATTAGGCAGAATTCCCAAGATGGTGAACAGCAATGAAACCCCATGTCTAGCTGATTGATGGACAGGAGTGATAGGGAAGACAAGTTAGAAAAGTTAGGTTAATTAACATAGTATGCAATATGAGACTCCTGCCAATAGATAGAGCTTTGGGTTGTTAAACTTTGCCTGCAATTCCATTTTGGATCTATGGCAGAATGTATGTATGTGAATTTAGTGGCTACTTGCTGTGTTTTCAATTGCACTGAGCAAAAATATAAATGCAACACTTTTGTGTTTGCCCCTATTTTTTATGAGCAGAACGCAAAGATCTACGACTTTTTCTATGTACACAAAATGCCTATTTCTCTCATATTAAACTGGAGAGGTACCGCGCTTATCTAAAGAGACTAAAGATACACAAGCTGCTGCCAAGCATCTTTATAGTACCCCAAATACAATAAAACACAAAATCACGTGGTGCAGCGCAAGATAAAAAAAATGTAAAATGTAAAACAGATAATAATAGTGCCACCTAGTGGCCACATTGAAGCATTCAAAAATAAAGTGCATATAATATAGAACAATCACTTAAATGCATAGGTCAATAACAATTACTGTCCATAAATGCAATACATAAACATTTCCTAGTCCACCCAAGCTGTGTGAATTGGCTTGGGATACATCAGTGGTGCTGGAAACCAAATAAAGCGCACAAGTGCTCGTAATAACAATCTTCAAACAAAGTCCATTAAGTGATGAATTAAGTGCTACAAGCGTGGGACCACACACCACCACCGACACTCATATGCGCTCACCTCCCTGTGCGACCCCTAATGGGCCAAGTTGCACCTTCCCCTAATGAGCTAAATCCTCCTCAGCTCTGGTCAGGTGAACTCCAACGTACAGTGGTAATGGTGGTATATGAAATCAAAGAAAACTAGTGCTGAATCCTTAAAAATCATGTAAATTTATTAAAAAAACAGAGATACTCACATTTGGGGGTGTACAACCACCGGTACACTCGGGTATTGCATACATCAGGTACAGTAAGTACATTCAGGCACTGTGTAAGCGGCTGCTGTAGATGGTTTGAACCAAGCGGCGATAGCAGGGCCGTCATGACGTCATAGGCTCTTCCCGACGTGCGTTTCGTCATTCCATATGTGACTTTTTCACTTATTTACAAATCTGTCTAAATCTGTGTTAGTGAGCACTTCTCCTTTGCCGAGATAATCCATCCACCTCACAGCCGTGGCATATCAAGATGCTGATTAGACGGCATCATTATTGCACAGTTGTGCCTTAGGCTGGCCACAATAAAAGGTCACTCTAAAATGTGCAGTTTTACTGTATGGGGGGGGGGTCCGAAAACCAGTCAGTATCTGGTGGGACCACCATTTGCCTCACGCAGTGCAGCACATCTCCTTCGCATAGAGTTGATCAGGTTGTTGATTGGGGCCTGTGGAGTGTTGGTCCATTCCTCTTCAATGACCCAGGGCGTCCCAAACATGCTCAATGGGTGACATGTCCGGTGAGTATGCTGGCCATGCAAGAACTGGGATGTTTTTAGCTTCCAGGAATTGTGTGCAGATCCTTGCAACATGGGGCCGTGCATTATCATGCTGCAACAGGAGGTGATAGTCGTGGATGAATGGCACAACAAATGGGCCTCAGGATCTCGTCACAGTATCTCTGTGCATTCAAAATGCCATCAATAAAATGCACTTGTGTTTGTTGTCCATAGCATACGCCTGCTCATACATAACCCCACCGCCACCATGGGCCACTCGATCCACAACCTTGACATCAGCAAACCGCTCACCCACACGACACCATACACGCTGTCTGCCCTGTACAGTGAAAAACAGGATCCATCCGTGAAGAGAACATCTCTCCAAAGTGCCAGACCCCATCAAATGTGAGCATTTGCCCACTCAAGTCGGTTACGACGACGAACTCCAGTCAGGTTGAGACCCCGATGAGGACAACGAGCATTCAGATCAGCTTCCCTGAGACGGTTTCTGACAGTTTGTGCAGAAATTCTTTGGTTATGCAAACCGATTGTTGCAGCAGCTGTCCGGGTGGCTGGTCTCAGATGATCTTGGAGGTTTAGATGCTGGATGTGAAGGTCCTGGGCTGGTGTGGTTACACGTGGTCTGCGGTTGTGAGGCCGGTTGGGTGTACTGCCAAATTCTCTGAAACTCCTTTGGGGACGGCTTATGGTAGAGAAATGAACATTCAATTCAAAGGCAACAGCTCTGGTGGACATTCCTGCAGTCAGCATGCCAATTGCACGCTCTCTCCAAACTTGTGACATTGTCCTGTGTGATAAAACTGCACATTTTAGAGTGGCCTTTTATTGTGGACAGCCTAAAGTCACACCTGTGCAATAATCCTGTGTAATCAGCATCTTGATATGCCACACCTGTGTAACTAAGGACATAGGGGGGGTGTTTAGAAGCTTAAGACAGGCATAGGTCAAGTGGCATTGGCCCATAACAACCAATATTTGAAGTGATCATCCCATTTCTCTGTCTTGTTGCCAAGTCAATTAATGTTAATTTGGTAAGTTAACTTTTTTCAACCATGATATTAGATTTACACTTGCATGTCTTTTTTTTTATATATAGATAAGCTCCTTGTTGAGTTTCTGGAGTTTTATGGAAATTTTGACTTCAACAAGAATTGTATAGATATTCGCAAGGTAAATGTCTTTTGTGTTCTGTTTATGTGTACTGCGCTAAATTGACATACTTTCCTCGATGAACAGTGCAGAGCAGTGCCCGCAAGTTTGCAGTATTCAGCAGTTATCTGTCGTATGAGTATATTTACAGTTTGGGTTATGAAAAGTCACAGGAAAGAATGTGAAGGTACCTATTATAGCAATCAGATCTAGACGCTCATTTGTCAACTTAAAGCCCTGCGTACAGCCATAGTGTAATTCAGCCTGTCATTGATTTTGACAAGCTGCTGGCAGTGAGCCCTTGCTTGCAAATTAAACAGTTTTTGCGCTATATGGATCAAACCATCTATTAACATTGGTCCTAAATGTTCATTATTTGAAGAACTGTTTTCCTTTGTTCTGAGATGCTTATGAATGCCATTCTGTCACATTCTGCTTACAAAACACGAGTGCACACAGATGTAATAGAATACAGGTGAAAGATACCACAGTATGGCTTTAAAATGCAGTACTAGTGTGTGCACTGTTTCTGAAATTTGTACTTTTTAATTATATGGACAAAACATTAATAAAACTTTAGTGAAAAATAAGGAATGTGTGTCAGTTTGGGCACTTTTGTACTGTGTGAAGAATGTGGTATGATCTGTAATCTTCTTTTAACTGCACACCTTTCTGTAAAATGAAAACTATTTTTACCACAATGTTTTGCTATAATTATATTGTAATATTTGCTGTATAGTATAATCTAAGGATTTTCTTTTTGTTTTTCTCTAGGGTGTAGAGAAAAACAAGCCAGAATCCTCTCCACTGTACATCCAGAATCCTTTTGAACAGTCACTGAATATAAGTAAAAATGTCAACAAGTCTCAGCTGGAGCGATTTGTCCATTTGGTTCAGGAGAGCTCCTGGACTCTGCAAGAGGAGGCTGGTCAGTCATCGGAATGTGGGAAAGAGACTTGGGGACTTGCCTCAATACTGCTCACTACTGGCTCTGAGCGAGCATCCAGCTCAAAGAAAAGACTGGCCAGTGATAGAATCAGTAACCTCTTAGATTCCCTGAGAGCCAATAAGAACAAGAGAACGACAACCGAGAAGCATAAGGCAGAACACTGACCTCTGGTATTGCCATGTTTGTGCATATTGCACAGATTTTAGCCATCTTCTAAATCCTGAAGAATGTCAGTGTTTTGCGTACAAGTGAAAGACCAAGTAGTTTATTGACATCAACCCACTACAGACTGTTTTGGATTTGTAAACTTTAAATATCTATTTTATATTTGAATCAGATTGGATTATAGGAGCCCAATAAAATTAGTTGGGAACAGATTAGTATGTTTAATTGTATGGCATCTTTTGTGCTTTTGTGGAGATGACATATTGTGTGTCTATAATGGCTGCTTAATCTGTTCTCTGCACAGTAGCTATTGAAGCTGATGTACCTACAGCATATGCTTTGGATGATGAACCCAAACTCCAAAGGACTGAAAATTGCAGGGTTAACCTGTAATGTGACCTTTGGGAACTAGGCTCTGCATTGTAGTGCTTTCCTGACTGCTGAGCTCTGCTATAGTTAGCTACAGAGCGCTCTCCATATCCATAGCTGTGGTATGACCCAGTGCACAGTAAGTCCAGTTCGGCTGAGTGACTGGGAGTTACCTCTGAGTTGGACCCCTTGGGTGTCATTTTAAATTTCCTGCCACCATTATCTTACAGCGGGATGTTCTCTACTAGGTTGGAGTGTGCTCACACATTCTCTTCATTCTTCTTCCCCTTTCCAGCCTAAAGCAAGAGACTTCCCACTGCTGCTATTGCCTTTGAGTTCTTAATGGATTTATTTCTCCATTCTCACTCCACTGTCCGCCTTCCCTGACTTTGTCACCTCTGTCCATCAGCAACTGTCCAGGTTTGTGAGTACCTGAGGCCTTGCTTCTCCTTAAGACCACATGCTCTTCCTAGAACAGTACAACATGCCTCTTAATAGACATGCTGTACAGAGGATGGTCCTGCTGCAACAGATGACCTCAGTCCATTCCCCATTGTGGAAAGACGCAATTTCTAGGTGTCCCAAGATACCTTTTCTGAAATACTCATACTCTCCCTTCTCATGTTGTCCCTCAGTACTTTTCACTTCTCCCCGGGAATTTGGACATTGTACAAAACTTATCTTTTGGATCATTTAGTCTCGCTAATCTTAGGCGGAATCTGGTCAAGGTAGGTTTTATCCTGTATTCCTCATTAATTTCCTGGGAGGATTCTCCTTATAGCGGAGTTCCACCCAAAAGTAGAACTTCCACTTTAAAGGATGGTGACCCCCTGACATGCCACATTTGGCATGTCATATTTTTGGTGGGGGGGGGGGGGGGGGG
>BLSH010428867.1:548651-566306 GCA_018402905.1 Glandirana rugosa | reverse complement strand
ACGTCCCCATTGTGTTTTACTACGGGAGACTTGAACGAAACATTTCGACCGATAATCCGATAAAAAAAATTGTGTCACCCGGACACACGTTCTAGTATACATCCTGAGAGGTTGGACATTTTTTCTTTAATGATGTCGTTTACAACCCACACCGAAAGTAATGCAACTTATACTAACACCGATTTTCCCTGTATCTCACGTCCCTAAGTTATCATTCCCTGCGTTACAGAGTCATCATTCACTGCGTCTCAAGTCCTGTAAAAGGATTTGTGCTTGGACCAGTTGGGGGTCCTCTGCATCTGTCCTCTGCCTCACTTATGGCTGCCCCTGAACTCTGAATCACCTACGGCTGCCCCTGAACTCTGCCTCATCTACTATCAACTCCTGAACTCTGCATTACTACTGACCCCTGAACTCTGCGTCACTTACTACTGAGACATTGCGTCCCTTACTATTGAATCCCTGCACTCTATGTCCCTTTTAGCCACAATCATATTCAACGTAATGAAAGCCACACCCAACATTTGCTGTAGTAATTTCTTTTTTACAGGTTGGAGAGTCCTACATATGATCTTGCACACAGGCCCACTGTGTTAAAAAAAATAGCCTAATAGCCAGCTTTACAAAGCAAGTTCAGAGGGCATCATTTTGTGTTACCCCTGCAATTTGAGAGAGCTGAACCCCCCCCCCCCATCCCCCCAGGGAAAAAACTATCTACGGCCCTGACTGTAGCTGGCTGCTATGTAACAGTTCTTACTTTTGAAGTTTCCTGATCAGAATGACAGCATAGCTGCAGTAACCAGCTGCATGGTTGTATGTAAGGGAATCTGATCTCCGCTATGTGCTGTTTGGGGAGGAGGAGATCTGCTAACTGTGCCCAGGCTGTGTGCACTGCAGGGATGGGAGAAGGAGCTCTGCTAAGTGCCCTGCCAGCAGTGACCCCTGTCCTCTGTGCTGACCCCTATCCTATCTAGCTCTGGCGAGCCCTGTGCTCCACTTTACTGACCCCATACACTGCCCTTCTGACCCCTGTCCTTCAACTTGCTGACCCTTGTACTCTACCCTACAAATGACAGGGCCTCTGTTTACTGCAAGGTTTTCTGGGGGGGGGGGGGGGGGTAAAAAGGTTGAGAGAGGCTGGTTTAAACAAGTTTTAATTTTCCTGCTTACCCTTTTATGTGGGTGCTGCAAATCTCATCCTGTCTTTTTGGAGGATTTGGGATTAATACACTACTTTTGCAGTTTTGATTCTTTCCTTCCATTTAGATTTCTCATTGAAAGAATTGTCTTGCCCATACTTGTCTCTTGAGATATTTCTTATCTATCAGGAGTTACTAAACCCAGGACCCTGATTCACTATATCTGGACTCCCACAGTACACAGAACATGGAAATTATTTTAGTAATTATAAACTGCTAAATACCTCTTCTTATCAGCAGTATATAGCATTCTTGTGACTTCTATCACTGTTCTATCGCTGTCCAGCCGAGCACCGGTTAAAACTTAGGAAATTTCATTCTTCTCTTACTGTCCTATGAGGCTGCATGACCCCTGACCCTCTGGGCAGTGCTGATTGGCCCTGTGCCGATCACATGCACCTTCCCTTAAAAAAAAAAAAAAAAAACCCTATACACACACCAAAACTGAGCATGTGCAGAGTGCAGTACAGAGTGATCTGTACTATCTGCAAATAGATTGGGGACAGTAAAAGAAGAGGATGATCAGAGAAGACAGGATCTAATAGTCTTTTTACACAATGTGCAGAATTAGCCTATTGGGTTCCACAATGAGTATAACAAGCATGCTTTACTGCATATACAAAATGATTTTACTGTTGTTGGTTTAGTAACACTTTAGGGCTAGGGCTGTTAAAGGAGATGTATGGGTTTGTAAAAAAAATAAACTTCCAATTCTTGTCTCTGTGTTGCAGCATTGGTGTGATGCTGCAGCCGTCCAATGTCTGCTCTAAGCCCAAGGACTGAGCTATTACAGGACTACTGATCTCTCAGTTCTTGGTCTGATCATAGCAGAGCAGTGGCTGTCAGCACTCGCTGGAACGCCAACTAGGAGGTGGGAGCTGCAGCTGGCCCCAGCTCTCAGCCACGCACTGAAAGGCAGAGCCAGCTGTTAATCAGGCAGTTGGGTGGGTCCCAACATTATCTGCCTATCCACCCCCTCCCCTTTTCCATGTATGCTTTTGGATGTTTACAGGTTAACCTTTTTGTTTGAGCTAGGCAAAGTTAAAGTGACACTAAACTCTGGTTTAAAAAAATATATATTCAGGTATGTATTTTAAACTTACCTCGACCGTCGCACTGTGTGTACAAGGCTTAAATAGAAAACTAATGCAGCCACCACATCTAATGATTGGTAAGCTGTAATATATTATATTTTTGGTTCTGGCTTTAACCACTTCAGATCCGCGCTATAGCTGATTGACGGCTACAGCGCGGATCTGAATTGCCGGGAGGCCGTCAATAAACGTCCTCCCCTTTTGCACGCTCCAGGCACACTCTCGCATTAGAGTGCCTGCGGGTTGGGCGGACTCTATGTCCGCCAGAGACCTGCAATCTCTTCATAGAGAGCCAGAACGGGGAACCGCCGACGTAAACATGGTGGCTCTGTGAGGGGGGCATGACAGATCTACTGTTCCCTGTGATCGGGATTAGTTAGATCTGTTATGTCCCTGTCAGCCCTGCCCCCCACACAGTTAGAACACACACGGAACACAGGTTAACCCCTTCACTGCCCCCTTAGTGTTAACCCCTCCCCTGCCAATGACATTTATACAGTAATCAGTGTCTAGTTTTAGATCTGATCGCTGTATAAATGTTATTGGTCCCAAATGGTGTCAAAAACGTCAGACATGTCCGGCGCAATATTGCAGTCCCGATTAAAATCACAGATCGCCACCATTACCAGTAAATAAAAATAAAAACGCCATAAACCAATGTCCGTAGTTTGTGGGGCTATAACTTTTGCACAACCCAATCAAAATACGCTTATTGCGATTTTTTTTTTTTTTTTTTTTTACCAAAAATTTGTAAATATATATCGGTCTAAACTGATGAATAAATTTGTTTTTTTATTTTTGGATATTTATTATAGTAAAAAAGTAGTAGTTCTTTTTTCAAAATTGTCGCTCTTTATAGTGCAAAAAATAAAAACCGCAGCGGTGATCAAATACCACCAAAAGAGAGCTCTATTTGTGGGAAAAAAGGACATCAATTTTTTTGGGGTACAACGTCGCACAACCGTGCAATTGCGCTGAAAATTGGTCCGGGGAGGAGGGGGGTTTAAGTGCCCAGTAAGGAACTGGTTAATACCGCTTTAAGAAGTGGTTTGCAAATTGTACCCATTCCTTAAACAGTATGGTCTACTCAATCAAATAGAATATACTTGTTCGAGAAAAAAGTTCTTTAGTATACAGCATGCTTTGGCAGGTTTGACAGATGTAAAGATTATGGAACGGAGAACAACGATGGCACATTTGAAAGTGATTTTAGCAGGAAAGTTACAGATAACAGATGGGCTATTTGAATTTTTACACACTTCTATACTGAATGATAAAAGGAACAGATTTATGCAGAGTGCATTTGTATTTAGTTCTTTTGAGAAGTTAGGTACTTCCCCTGCAGGTTAATGGTTGGAAATGAAGCAAAGACACAGTGAAGGTCCTATTTGCATCATGATTAGAGTTGAGCGAACCCAAAAAGTTCGGGTCCGTACCGAACTTTGGGGTGTCCGTGACCCGGACCCGAACTCGGACATTTGAAAAAAAGTTTGGGTTCTGGGCTCGGTTATTTGATGCCGCCTGTTGAATAGCTGCAGGGCAGCCAATCAACAAGCGTTTCACTGGTTTGCCCTTAGAAGCCATCACAGCCATGCCTACTAATGGCATGGCTGTGATTGGCCAGTGCATCATGTGACCCAGCCTCTGTATAAGCTGGAGTCACGTAGTGCTGCATTTAACATGCTCTCAGGCTAGTCTAGGGAGAGGATGCTGCCAGCGCTGTGAGGGACAGCTTGCAGATATAATAACATCTCATCCTGCGTTACAGAATGATCTGATTCTGGACTAGATAGAGATTACTACTGCTTTGAGGGACAGATTGCAGATCACATCCTGCATTACAGAACGATCTGATTCTGGACTAGGTAGAGTCTACTGCTTTGAGGGACAGATTATTGTTCTAAAATCATCTCCTAGTTCTATAGGGTCAGGTTCCTGCTGTTGCTGTAAGGGACAGATTATTGTTCTAAAATCATCGCCTACTCCTATAGGGTCAGGTTGCTGTGAGGGACAGATTATTGTTCTAAAATCATCGCCTACTCCTATAGGGTCAGGTTCCTGTTGGTGCTGTAAGGGACAGATTATTGTTCTATAATCATCTCCTAGTTCTAAAGGGAGATGTTCCTGCTGGTGCTGTAAGGGACAGATTATTGTTCTAAAATCATCTCCTAGTTCTAAAGGGAGAGGTTCCTGCTGGTGCTGTAAGGGACAGATTATTGTTCTAAAATCAATATTGTTCTATAGGGAGAGGTTCCTGCTGCTCCTGTAAGGGACAGATTATTGTTCTATAATCATCTCCTAGTTCTAAAGGAAGAGGTTCCTGCTGGTGCTGTAAGGGACAGATTATTGTTCTAAAATCATCTCCTAGTGCTAAAGTGAGAGGTTCCTGCTGGTGCTGTAAGGGACAGATTATTGTTCTAAAATCATCTCCTAGTTCTATAGGTAGAGGTTCCTGCTGCTCCTGTAAGGGACAGATTATTGTTCTATAATCATCTCCTAGTTCTAAAGGGAGAGGTTCCTGCTGGTGCTGTAAGGGACAGATTATTGTTCTAAAATCATCTCCTAGTTCTATAGGGAGAGGTTCCTGCTGATCCTGTAGAAGAAGAATTTATTCATTTTTTTTGTATTAATAAATACTTGAATAGTGCTACATAGTACATTTGCGGGCAGAATGAGGAGAGCGTCAAATAAGGGACGTGGTCGTGGTGCTGCTGGTGTTGGTGGTGTTGGTGAAGCTCCTGTTGGAAGGAGAGGACGTGGTCGATCTGTGCCAGCTACACGTACAAGTGAAACACCTTCCTCAGGTGCGAGTAGCCGATAGAACCTTCAACGTTATATGGTAGGCCCGAATGACGCTCATCGAATGGTGAGGCCAGAACAAGTACAGGCGATGGTAGATTGGGTGGCTGACAATGCCTCCATTTCCTTCATTGTCTCCCTCCCGGTCCCTTGATAAAAGCTAAGAGTTGGCACCTGAACCAAACCCATGGCCATCTGTCTTTCACCTTAGCCGCTTGTAAATTAGCCAAGCAGTTTGAGCCCCAAGTCATGCAACAGACTCTTATGCTGTTTGATGACTCTCCTGGTGTGCTTTCCGTGTGCCATCCACATAGCCCTGCCCCAGAAGTGGAAGACATTGAGTGCACCGATGCCCAACCACTTCTGTTGCTGGATAAGGACATGAAAACACCAGCGCAGCACGTCTTTGATGATGACGAAACACAGGTGCCAACTGCTGCAGCTTTCCTCAGTGTGCAGACTGACAAGGAGGGCAGTGGTGAAGGGTGGGTGGAAGATGATGTGGAGGAGGATGATGAGGTCCTAGACCCCACATGGAATGAGGGTCATGCGAGTGACGTGTGGAGTTTGGAGGAAGAGGTGGTGGTCGCACAGAGGCACCAGCACAACAAAAGAGGAAGCAGGGACCTAGCACACCAAAGGCAGCTCAAAGGCGTTCCCCCACGTGGCAGACAATGTGCTGACGACAAGACATGAGTGGTTTGCACGCTGTGCAATGATAGCCTGAGGCGAGGCATAAATGTTCTAAACCTGAGCACAACCTGCATGATCAAGCATCTAAATTCAAGGCACAAGCTGCACTGGAATAATTACCTCAAAATCCAAGAAAGGTCTCGGCCTCCTCCTGCTTCCTCTTCTGCTGCTGCCTCGGCCTCTTCCTCCACCTCTACAGTGACAGTGTCACCTGCCACCCAGCAAACAGAGCATGTGACAGCAACGCCACCAAGTCCGCCACCGTCTCCAAGCATTTCCACACGGTCCCATGGAAGCTTATAGCTCTCCATCTCCCAAACACTGGAGAGAAAGAGGAAGTACCCCCCTACCCACCCGCGATCCCTTGCCCTGAATGCCAGCATTTCCAAATTCCTGGCCTTTGAAATGCTGTCATTCCGTCTGGTGGACACGGACAGTTTTAAAACCTGATAGCGGTGGCTGTCCCACAGTATGTGGTTCCCAGCCGCCACTACTTTTCCAGGCGAGCCATCCCTTCCCTGCACAAACAAGTCGGGGACAAGATCAAGTGTGCACTGCGCAACACCATCTGTGGCAAGGTCCACATAACCACTGATACATGGACCAGTAAGCACGGGCAGGGACGCTATATCTCGCTAATTGCATGCACACTGGGCAAATGTAGTGGCGGGTGGGCCTGAGGTGGCTAGCCATTTGGCGCATGTCCTTCTGCCACCGAGGATAGCAGGGCATTTGTCGTTGCCTCCTCCTCCTACTGCGCTTCCTCCTCCTCATCCACTCAGCGTAACACCTTCACCACCAGCTTCAGCACATCCAGGGGGAAACGACAGCAGGCTGTTTTAAAACTGATATGTTTGGGGGTAAACCCCACACTGCGCAGGAGCTGTGGACGGGCATTGAACAACAGACCGATGAGTGGTTGTTGCCACTGAGCCTCAAGCCTGGCCTGGTGGTGTGCGACAATGGGCAAAATCTCGTAGCGGCTCTGGGCCTAGCCGGTTTGACGCACTTCTCTTGCCTGGCGCATGTGCTGAATTTGGTGGTACAGATATTTCTAAAAAACTACCCGGATATGTCAGAGCTGCTGCAGAAAGTGCGGTCCGTCTGTGCGCACTTTCGGTTCGGCGTTCTCACCCTGCTGCTGCTCGCCTGTCTGCGCTGCAGTGGAACTTCGGCCTTCCCGCTCACCGCCTCCAATGCGATGTGCCCACAAGGTGGAACTCCACCTTGCACATGCTGGAGAGACTGTGCAAGCAGCAGCAGGCAATAGTGGAGTTTCAGCTGCAGCACGCACGGGTCAGTCGCTCTGCGGAACAGCACCACTTCACCACCAATGAGTGGGCCTCCATGCGAGACCTGTGTACTGTATTGCGGTGTTTCGAGTACTCCACCAACATGGCCAGGCGCCGATGACGCAGTTCTCAGCGTTACTATCCCACTTCTATGTCTCCTTGAAAAAACACTTGGGCGATGATGAAAGAGGATGTGGCACAGGAGGAGGAGGAAGAGGGGTCATTTTCACGGTTACCAGGCCAGTCATTCACAAGTGGCTCGGAGGGTGGGTTTCTGCACCAGCATAGGCCAGGTAAAAAATATTCAAGCCAGGGCACAGTTCTGGAGGATCAGGAGGACTAGGAAGATCATGAGGAGGAACCGCAGCAGGGTGGCACCCAACGCAGCTCGTGGGCATCACTAGAGCGTGGCTGGGGGGATACGGAGGACACAGATGATACACCTCCCACAGAGGACAGCTTGTCTTTGCCTCTGGGCAGCCTGGCACACATGGCTGACTACATGCTGCAGTGCCTGCGCAACGACAGCCGAGTTGCCCACATTGTAACTTGCGCCGATTACTGGGGGGCCACCCTGCTGGATCCCCGTTACAAGGACAACGTGTCGTGCTTAATTCCCTCACTGGAGCGTGAGAGGAAGATGCGCGACTACAAGTGCACACTGGTAGATGCGCTGCTGAGGGCATTCCCAAATGACACCGGGGGGCTCAGTGGAAGCACAAGGTGAAGGCAGAGGAGGAGGAAGAAGAGGCCGCCAACACAGCTGTGGCACTTCCAGCACCTCAGAAGGCAGGGTTAGCATGACCGAAATGTGGCAAAGCTTTGTCAGCAGCTCACCACAACAAACAGCACCACCAGCTGATAGGCAAGGTCTTAGCAGGAGACAGCATTTCAGCAACATGATGGAACAGTATGTGTGCACACGCCTACACGTACTGACTGATGGGTCTGCCCCATTCAACTTCTGGGTCTCCAAATTGGGCACATGGCCTGAGCTTGCCGTTTATGCCTTGGAGGTGCTGGCCTGCCCTGCAGCCAGTGTATTGTCCGAACGTGTGTTTAGCACAGCAGGGGGCGTTATCACAGACAAGCGCAGCCGCCTATCCACAGCCAACGTGGACAAGCTAACGTTTATTAAAATGAACCAGGCATGGGTCCCACAAGACTTGTCTGTACCTTGTGCAGAATAGACATTTAGACCGGACTCACACAGCCATTGGTATACTTGTTTTTTGAATATGCCTCAATATTTTGGGGGCTACCCCAATTAGAAAAAACAAACAAATAACAAAAAGTGTTGGCTACCACCTCCTCCAACACCGCCACTTCCACCTTTGACTTCAATGGGGTCTGGGGTCAAGTTCGGTACCGAACCCAAACTTTTTCGCTAAGTTCGGCCAGACCCACCGAACCCGAACATCCAGGTGTCCGCTCAACTCTAATCATGATATGTTGCTGTTTTCAGCACTGCTTAGTTATGACAAGGCAAGCTAGAAAGGCCATACTTTTTAATGGTGTGGGGCCCCCAAAACCAGTTTGCTACATGGAAAGGATTGATGAAGGTGGATGAGTCTGGCAGCAGCATTTGGGATGGATTCAAGAGGGGATAGCCTATAGCAGGGATATGCAATTAGCGGACCTCCAGATGTTGCAGAACTATAAATCCCATGATGCATAGCAAGACTCTGACAGCCAGAGGCATGATGGGACTTGTAGTTTTGCAACAGCTGGAGGTCTGCTAATTGCATATCCCTGGCCTATAGAGAGGTAAGCCTATGAGAAAGGAGTTGTAATAGTCAAGGCGAGAGATAACAGGGGAGTGAATGAGGAGCTTGGTGGTTTCATTCGTTAAAAAGGTGCGAATTTTAGAGATGTTACGGAGGTGAAGTCTACAAGCTTTTAACAGCGATTAGATTTGGTTCCAAAAAGGACAAGTCAGAGTCCAGGATTACACCTAGTACCCTGGTGTGAAGGGAGGGACTGATAATGGCATTATTGATCTTGATGGAACAGTCATGGAGGGGGTACGGGTGAGGGAATATTATTGGCTCTGTTTTAGAGAGATTTAGTTTAGGGAATTGGTGCGACATTCATGTTGAAATGTCAGTTAGTAATGCAAGAGGAGATTGGAGAAGTAGCGAGATATATTTGGATGTCATTAGCGTAGAGATGGTATTGTAAGCTATGGGAGGCTATCAAGTGACTAAGGGAGGAGGTGTAGATAGAGAAAAGGAGCGGTTCAAGAACAGAGCCTTGGGGGACCACGACAGAAAGAGGAAGTGGAGAGGAGGAGACAGAGTTGTAGGTAACAGTGAAGGAGCGCTATGATCGGTAGGAGGAGAACCAGGATAGAGCAGAATCTTGGAGGCCATATATAATGTTTGTTTAATGTTTTATCTACCAAATGATTTGTAATTCTGTCTAGCCAGTCTTGAAATGACAAACATTTGCTATATCATACAGAGAGTTTTGGTTTTGCAGCTTCTTCCATCACTTCCTCTCCTGACTACTTATTGGACGTAGTATTGGCGTCATCATCTGTGTTTGATCAGCATGGGAATGACCTAGGCGACAGGAAAGTTGAGGGCGAACGTAGCATAGTGAAGTCATTGGCATTGCTGTGTGGCAGAACATGTGAACAAAAAGGGGTGTACAGAATTCAACATTCTTTGACAGGTAAGTATATACTGGTATATGTGTGCTCTGACCCAATATAAATACAGCCAGCAGTTCCCTTACTTTCCTGGAAATGTGGATCACCACTTTAGCCACTAGATGGTGCAGTGCTTATGGGAAGTATGTGATGTGCAGCACCAATAGCAAAAAAAAAAAAAAAAACCTAATGACAAAGCTGGGATGCTGCATCTCACAGAAAGTATCTTCAAAAAAAAACATGACTCAAATGTTGCATGAAAAAAAAGCACCAAATGATCACCTTGAGAGCCTGAAATCCTTTATTGGTAATTACACTTCACAAAAGGCAGCCAGCATATTTTGGGGGCAAAAAAAATGTATGCATTGGACTGAAAGCAAAATCTTCTAGATATAATTCTCTGATGAGGGAAAAAATGGAGGTTTATTTGCACCTGTCTCTATGCCCAAGTGATCAGTCGTTCATAGTGGCAGTTCTTTCTCCTGCCAGAGATTTATATCCAGGAGCTTTTGCTTTGAGTCCAATAGCTATTTTTTTTTTTTTTTTACCTCGTCCAAGTCCTGTCCAAGGGAAATTTTTGGCCCAAAAATTCCTTAGCCTATATTTTGCCTTCCTGTTAAAACATATGCTTACCAATAAAACAGTTTTGGACTGTTGACATTTTAAGTGGAACTACACTGCTTCTCAACACCACAAACCATAAATGCTATTTAACCACTTAAGGACCGGAAGGATTTCCCACATTAGGAACAGAGCACTTTTTGCGATTCAGCACTGCGTAGATTTAATTGACAATTGAGCAGTTGAGCGATGTTGTACCCAGACAAAATTGATGCCCTTTTTCCTCACAATTAGAGCTTTCTTTTAGTGGTATTTGATCCCCTCTGCGTCACTTCTGATCACCGCTATAAACGAAAAAATTGCGACAATTTTGAAAAAAAAAAATGTTTTACTTTTTGCTATAATACATATATCCAAAAAAACAAAAAAAAAAAAAAATGTATTCATCAGTTTTGGCCAATATATATTCTTCCTCATATCTGTGGTAAAAAAAATTGAGATTGACATTTATCGATTGCTTTGCGCAAAAGTTGCCGCGTTTACAAACCATGAGAATTAATTTATGGCATTTTTACTTTTTTTAAAAAATGTATTTACTAGTGATGCCGGCGATCTGTGATTTTTATAGGGACTGTGATATTGGGGCGGACATGTCGGACATTTTTTTTGGGACCAATGACATTTATACAGCGATCAGAAATGTAAATATCCACTGATTACTGTGTAAATGTCATTGGCAGTGAAGGGGTTAACCTGCAAGAGGCGCTCTAGGGGTTAACTGTGTACCCTAGGCGTGTTCTAACTGTGAGGGGGTTGGGCTGCCAGGGGCATAAGAGATCTAACTGATCCCAGTGACAGAGATCAGTAGATCTCTGTTTTGCTGCCTGACAGAACAGGGAACCCCTGTGTTTACATCGGCGGTCCTCATTTTTCTTCTCGGCCAGGCAATCGCGAGTAGCCGGCAGACATTGAGTGCACTGGACCCGCGGCCACACTGTTGCAGAGTGTGGCTGGCACGAGAGCGCGCCCCCGCCCGCTAGCCATGCACGTGTGAGCCGCCGTTTATAGACGGCGATTCGCGCTACAGCGCCACTTTGCAGCAGTAAATGTATGCGAGCAGGTCCGGAACCGGTTAATTCATTTTTAATATTCAAAGCAAACATCCATCCATGTCTCCATGCTTTATTTTGCTGAGAAATCATTTTGAAAAACACCCCCTAGCATTTCTGGCCGAGGCAGGAGGGTGTTCTTAGCTGAGAAAAGCCCTCCTGGAGACTCCTGGGATATATGACATAATTTGCCTAGACATGGAAATCGGGAAGTAACTGAAGAAATGCAAAAAGTTTAAAACAGGAAAGTATATCATATTTACTTATCTATACACATACTGTAGCTTCTGACTTTTAACATTAGGACACTTACCTGTCCTGGAGTCCAGCGATGTCGGCACCGCCCACCTATCTTCGGATCGGCTTGTCGGGTGCTGCCACGGACATTGCTACTAAGGGAACCCGGCAGTGTAGCCTTTTGGCTTCACGACCGGGTCCCTGCGCTCTTTCACTGACTGGTTGAAGGGGAGGGAGGAGGAGGGAGACCAAGCTGCTGATGTACTTCGCCGCGGCACTGGAGGGGGGAGGAATCAAGTGAGCAGAAGTTCCACTTAACTCCGCTTAAGCCCTGGTTCACATTGATACTACTTTGAAATCGCTGCTACTTCACTTGAAGTGGCGCAATTTCAAAGTAGCAAGGTCAGTGCGATTTCAGGTGTTACTTGATAAACATCTGTGTGGCTTCATGCAGGGACGTAATGACAGGGGTTGCAATTGCAACCGGGCCCCATGGTCCAGGGGGCCCATGTGCCTCCCTTGTACACCTGAATAGGAGGGATGGTGGGGGTGGCATTTAGAGGAACCAATCTCCTCCATTTTCCTTTATCCAGTTTAGTTGTCTTCTGTTGTTCCCAGGGTCCCTGTGTGCTTTCCTGGTCCCCCCACAGACCTGCTGTCTTCTCCCCTCCTCTCTCCTGCCAGCTGCTGTAGAGGATGTGTCTTGACGGAGAGATGGGAACGGGTCAGTAAATTTGTAATTTACCAGCTCCTTCCTTTTCTGAATGGACAGAGTCAGTGATTGGTACCAATTGGTTCATTCATAACTGAAACATATACTTCTGTTTCTGAATGAATGGGAGGCTCGGTGCACAGCTATTCCTGTCCATTCATTCTGTGCAGCTGAGGCTACACAGATGGAGATCGAGGGCTGAGGTTTCTTTGGACCCCTGATATCTCATCAGAGCCCCCCAACAGAGCTCCTAAAAAATTGTAAAAATAAAATTGTAAAAGAAATAAAATGAAATGGTAAAAAATAATGAAATTAAAAACTACTGACACCAGTGAGGGAACTATCAGGGTTGCAATTGTGACCGGACCCTGGCATTTCACCACCATGGGGAGGCCTGAAGATGGCAGAAAGGGGGCCCACTGCGGGACCATAATAAAGGGACCCGCAATAGGAGGAAAGGGCCCTAGGATCAGTGGGAAGAGGGAAGGGCCCTGGTCAGGGGGGCTCTTCTTAATTTCTTCCACCGGGTCCCTGAAGGTTCTAGTTACGCCTCTGGCTTCATGCACAGATGTCTATTGAAGTTGCGCCTGAAATCGGCAAAAGTAGTGCAGGAACTACTTTTGCAAATCTGTGCGGCACTGCAAAATCTGTGTCTCACCTATTGGAACAGTGCCATTGCCATCAATAGGCTGTGACTTGTCATGTGATTTGATCTTTCAAATCGCATGACAAATCGCTCCAATGTGAACCTGGGCTTAAAGTAGAAGTTTAGCCTAAAACTAAAATCTCTCAATCTACTTGCAGCCACATTCTAAGACTAACCTGTCTGACCCTGTAAAGCAAAAACTGAAGTTCCACTTTAAGTTTTCATGTAGACTCCTCAATTTGGGGGATCCCTGTTTTTATCGACAGGCCCCTCTTTGCGGAGATTGCCATTTGACATTACTGATGAATCCCCGCTATGGGCTAAGGATTTGTGTGCAGCACCTCACCCCCATCTTTTTTTATGACTCAAATGCTGACAAATTGTCTAGCTGAGTTGCCATAGATATTCATTTATATATTGAGGACTTGGGCAGGTAGGCACAGAATATCATCTCATATAAATGGACATTGCATTTTGGCTGAGTTTTTCTTTAAAGTGACACTAAACAACATCCTTATTCTCCAAAAATAATCTGTATGTACACTACAAATTCCATAGTTCACATTCTTCGCCCCTAGTCCTTATTGAGAGCAAGCAAGAGCAGGTAAATACATTCCTAAATACAATGGGACAGTGGAGAACAAACATGGCCACCCTTTAACAGGAAGGCGGATCTTAGCAGCAAAAAGAGGCTGAGCGCAACAAAAAAAACTTAGAGATGCACCAATCTATCAGCCGCCAAAAATTATCTGCCGAAAATAGGGTTATTGGCATTTTGCCGATAAAAAAAAAAAAGTGGCGATAATGGCATGCTGTGTTCCATTGACTTCAATGCAAAATCGCGGCCCTTTGACTTCAATGCAAAATTGTGTCTCATTGACTTCAATGCAAAAACACCCTCCTATTGACTTCAATGCAAATTTGCATCCCATTGACTTCAGTGCAAATTTGCGTCCCATTGACTTCAACGCAAAATCATGTCCCATTTACTTTAACCACTTGACGGCCGCACTTTAGCTGAATGACGGCTACAGCGTGCTCATACAGTTCTGGGAGGCCGTCCTATGACAGCCTCCCGTGATCATGTCCGCTGTGTGCCCGCTACTGGACACTGCCGAACACAGATTGATGTAAAGAGCCAATCAGAGATTTTTTTTACCACGTGATCAGCTGTGTCCAATCGCAGCTTATCACGATGTCAACAGAAGCCAGTAACTGGCTCTGTTCACCGTTCCTTCTCACGCTGTTAGCACGTGGAGGAGAGGTGAAAAGGGTCGCTAATCAGCTTCTACAAAAGTGCTGCCAATCAGTGCCCACCAATGCTGCCAAACAGTGCCCACCTCTGCTGCCAGTCAGTGCCCACCAGTATTTCCTCATCAATTTCACCTGTCAGTGTTGCCTACCAGTGCCGCCTGAGTGCCCATCAGTGCAGCTTCATCAGCGCACATTGGTGAAGGAGAAAAATTACCTGTTTCCAAAATTTTATAACAAACTATGAAAGAGGGGTTTTTTTCAAAATTTTTGGCATGTATTTGTTTATTTAGCAAAAAATAAAAACCCATTGGTGACTAAATACCACCTAAAGAAAGCTCTATTTGTGTGCAAAAAAAATTCAAAAAATTTTGTATGGGTACAGTGTTGCATGACAACGCAATTGTCATTCAAAGTGCGACAGCGCTGAAAGCTGAATATTTCAAAAAGATGTGATCTGTCGTCACCACAGTGGTAGATCTCCATCCCTAATATACATGGACACAAGAAGGGGATTGGTCATGGGACTTTAAATTACGTGTACCACTAATGAAGTATAGAAAATGTTGAGTATAAAAAATATTTTTTATTTGCACACTGAGTAAATTCTTTCAGTAATATATGATCACAATGTCAATAAATAACAATCATCCGGCCACAGTGATGAAACATGACATGATAACATGATAATTGGTCAAGGAATTCATGATTATACAGTACAGGATACAATTACATGGGTGATGCAAAAATTGTTTCATGAAAGCATTGATGAGACTCTACGTGTTTCGTGTCGCTATAGCCACTCATCAGGAGTACAATGCTGTATTTTTTAACTGTAGACATGAAAAAAGATCCTGTTAGTCAGTTTCCTTATAGATTAAGGGAAAAAGTAGGCAGGTACGGTATATTACTTACATTATAGACTTATGAAAACGTAACCCAGCTAAAGAGAGGGAAGCGCCAACATGATGTCTGCCCCGGGACTGAGGTGGGGATATTCCGTCCCCTCCAGGGGGGGCACAGGTAGGTGTAGGCCATAAAGGAAGTTGTGATGTGTGCCAAGGTACAAGGCATAGGAAAGACAATCTTGCCCCAAAGTGACCTATAATAATGTCAAAACATAAGAGGTTCAATATTGTATATTGGGATATTACCCAGTGAGAGCATATAGGTAGGACTATGGGGAGTGTCATTGATTGCCAACAGTGAAGGAAAGTGCAAAAAGTGTTGAGGAACCTGCAACCCAAAGGAGAAATGGAAAGTGTCATGGGATAGGGATAAGAAAGGTGAGCCAGGTAAACCAGTGCAAGGGAAAATAGAGTGAAAGAAGAAAGCTAAAACTGTGTCAGCAAGAGCTATGCACCACTGACACAGAGATCCCCTCAGACAAAACCTAGATGCCACAAGGTGAGTTGAAAAAGTGGTAGAAAGCCATGGACAGAGGCTTACCTAGTGGATGAGTGTGATGAGTAGTGCAGGACATACTCCATGATGGAAAGGAGCCAGGAAAAGAAGTGTGTTGGCCGGACCTTACCCTTAAAAATCCCCAGGTGGGAGGCGTATCCCCATCAGCGTCATGCAGGCAAAGATGGGAGACAGGTGTGGGATGCACGTCACGATTGCGGCGCATACGCCGGAGATCGGACTGCAGACACCTGCTCCCTGTGCCTGATGGAATGATTGACACCTCCCGCCTCGCGGCCAGGAAATAACGCGGGCGGGGCGTGTGAGCATGACGCCGATGCACGGGAGGAAACCCCCGCCAACCCCCCAAAGGGGGGAGGGGGCGGAGGACACTGCCGTGGATCGCAGCCCCGGGACAGACACGGAAGGCTGTCCCTCAATCAGGGCTGGATAAGTGTAATAGGGTAGGCAATCGGGAGAAATGTCTAAGGACTGAATGTGTGAATAGAATGGCAATGTGTAGATTGATACGGAAATCCAATCAATCGTATGGAGGAGTGGTGTGACAGATCACGGGCGACCGCGGGTGTCTTCCACAAGAAGGGGATTGGTCATGGGACTTTAAATGAGGTGTACCACTAATGAAGTATAGAAAATGTTGAGTATAAAAAATATTTTTTATTTGCACACTGAGTAAACTCTTTCAGTAATATATGATCACAATGTCAATAAATAAATATTTTTTATACTCCACATTTTTTATCTTTCTTCTTTCACACTCTTTTCCTTTGCACTGGTTTACCTGGCTCACCTTTCTTATCCCTATCCCATGACACTTTCCATTTCTCCTTTGGGTTGCAGGTTTCTCAACACTTTTTGCACTTTCCTTCACTGTTGGCAATCAATGACACTCCCCATTCTACCATAGTCCTACCTATATGCTCTCACTGGGTAATATCCCAATATACAATATTGAACCTCTTATGTTTTGACATTATTATAGGTCACTTTGGGGCAAGATTGTCTTTCCTATGCCTTGTACCTTGGCACACATCACACCTTCCTTTATGGCCTACACCTACCTGTGCCCCCCCCCCTGGAGTGGACAGAATATCCCCACCTCAGTCCCGGGGCAGACATCATGTTGGCGTTTCCCTCTCTTTAGCTGGGTTACGTTTTCATAAGTCTATAATGTAAGTAATATACCGTACCTGCCTACTTTTTCCCTTAATCTATAAGGAAACTGACTAACATAGGATCTTTTTTCATGTCTACAGTTAAACAATACAGCACTGTACTCCTGATGAGTGGCTATAGCGCCACGAAATGCGTAGAGTCTCATCAATGCTTTCATGAAACAATTTTTGCATCACCCATCATGTTATTTATGTAATTGTATCCTGTACTGTATAATCATGAATTCCTTGACCAATTATCATGTTATCATGGCATGTTTCGTCACTGTGGCCCATTGTGGCCGGATGATTGTTATTTATTGACATTGTGATCATATATTACTGAAAGAGTTTACTTAGTGTGCAAATAAAAAATATTTTTTATACTCAACATTTTCTATACTTGATTAGTGGTACACGTCATTTAACCACTTGCCGACCGCCAACCGCAGGTTGACGGCGACAAGGTGGTTCGTTATCGCAAATCGCCGTCATACGACGGCGGCTGCGATAACGCGCACTGTGAGCGCGCGCGCCGCCGGAGGCGCGCCCGCGCGCTCACTGTGTTCGGGGAGGGCCAGGGAGCGGGTGCGGCGGCTTCGATTGCCGCCGGCTACCCGCGATAGCCCCCCCGGAGCGAGTGAGCGGAGGTCCGTGTATGTAAACACGGACCTCCGCTCTGTGTGAGGGGGAAGGGCTGTGATCACAGCCTTCCTTTACGTGAAGGCTGTGACCACTTCCCTTCCCCTGTTAGGGCATCCCCCATACAGTTAGAACACGCCCAGGGAACATAGTTAACCCTTAGCGCGCCCCCTGCAGGTTAACCCCTT
>BLSH010428867.1:535627-548347 GCA_018402905.1 Glandirana rugosa | reverse complement strand
TTTAAGTTCATGTGTGTGCAATGTGTTTACACTTACGCCGGACTTAATGTCCTCTTGACACACCGTTTATACGTGTGATATAGTAATAAATTTCACTGTGGTATGAGACCAAATTTTTCTTTTGTTAGATAAGTTTTTGCATAAGAAATCACCACGTAGCTTTTGATTTGGTTTTTAAATGAACCGGTTTTTGACTTTAGTTTGTTTTTACAAATGTAAATTAATTACACCGACCAAAAAAACGTAACTTCGGTTACCCTACGCTAAAACGTAACTTCAGTTAAACGTGAAAGTGGGGGAAGGACGGGTCCGGTTATAAGCGTCGCACGACCGCGCAATTGTCAGTTAAAGCGACGCAGCGCCGAATCGCAAAAAGGGCTCCGGTCCTAAAGCTGGAAATCCTTCCGGGGCTGAAGTGGTTAAAGTCCCATGACCAATCCCCTTCTTGTGTGAAAGCTGAATATTGGCCTGGGCAGGAAGGGGGTGAAAGTGCAAATTGACTTCAATGCAAAATCGCATCCCATTGGCTTCAATGCAAAAAAACCAGCCACATTAATTAAATGTAAACATTTTTGTTTGATTTCAGTTTTTGGCCAAGTAAATTTTTGGTTTAGTTTTCGATGCACCACTAAAGAATACGTTTTTGAATAGATTGTTTTCTTTTTAAACCAGAGTATGGTGTCACTTTAAATAATGATATAGTGTGCATATTTGCCACACAGTTCTCCTGTAATTCAGGCCGCATTCACATTTGTGTAACGTGTGTGTACTTGAATTTCTTCGCCGCGTTTGTGACATGTAGGGCAGCCCATGAAAACGAATGGACTGCCCTATGTGCAAAGCTCAACAACCCATGAAAAACACGCCTACACACAGTGTGAATGGGGGCTTAATTTTTTTTTAAATGTCCCTTCCATTTGCACTGCAGTCAGTAATGATTTTTGCAGTTGGCATTATTGGTTTTGTCCGCTACAAAACCAATAGTGACTTTAGGTGTATTTGGCAGACTCCTTGAAAACTGGTGTAATGTGCTGCTCACTGTATCTTGTCAGGCGTAAACTTTTATTTTCTTAATTTCAAAGAAATTACCAGCAAAATCCAGCTGCAAGGTTGATTTTGTATTTCTGTATTTTTCCACCAGAGGGCACTCCTTTTACATGATTTCCTACCTTTACTGTACTGCAAAAGACAAACATAAGCCAGTTGAATGGTTCTGTTATGAACCTTACATATATAAGCTTTTTATTAGAGTCAATAATATTTATGTAAAAGTTCCCATATTTGAACAAAACTTGATCCGTTCTCTGGGCCTAATGTATTCTAGAGTAAAGTGAAGTGAATCTGCTTACCCAGCAAACATCCCATCAAGATGTTTTATATAGTAAGTCAAAGGATTTAAACTTAATGAGGTCCCAATGTTTTTTTTATAGCTCATTATGATGATGCCACCTTCCATCAATTTTTACAATTTGGTAACTTAAAGCGGATGGTTTTTAAAATAAAATGTTTTCATCCATTGTTGATCTCTGGCAGCCACTTTGCAGACATTTCCTATCTACACTCCAGTGATATATGCATGGCATCTCTCAGACAGGGTTTCATGATGGTGACAGAAGTGGGCCATGCCTGCCTTATGTGTGTCAGCATAGCCACCTGTACTCTTCATTGGGAGAACATATAGGATGGTGACAAAGCTGGAGCAAAACTAGGAGAGGGTAAGGAACAAAAAAGTCCTCCATGGAAAATCAGTGAAAACCGGACATTGCGTGTGCTGGAAGTAGGATTTCACTGCTGAAAGGATGTTGTGTGTGTGCTGGAGGTGGGATTTCACTGGAAAGGATATTTTGTGTACTAAAGGTGGGTTTTCACTGAGGAAAGGATAATGCATGTGCTGGAGGTGGGATTGAACCGAGGAAAGGATATTGCGTGTGCTGGAGATGGGATTTCACTGCTGGAAGGATATTGAATGTGCTGGAGGTGGGATTTTACTGCGAAAATTATATTTTGTGTGCTAGAGTTAGGATTTCACTGCAGAAAGGATATCGTGTGTACTGGAGGTGAATTTCACTGTGGAAAGGATAAGGCATGTGCTGGAGATGAAATTTCACTGCGGAAAGGAAAATGTGAGTGCTGGAAGTGAGATTTCCCTGCAGAAAGGATATTGCATGTGCTGATGGTGGGATTTCACTGTGGAAAGGATATTGCGTGTGCTGGAGGTGGGATGTCACTATGGAAAGCATATTTTGTGCACTGGACGTGGGATTTCACTGCGGAAAGGATATTGTGTGTGCTGGAGGTGGGGTTTCACGACAGAGAGGATATTTTGTGTGCTAGATGTGGGATCTCACTGCAGAAAAAAATATTGTGTGTGCTGGAGGTGAAATTTCACTGCAGAAAGGATAATGCGTGTGCTGGTGGTGGGATTTCACTGCGGAAAGGATATTGTGTGTGCTGGAAGTGGGTTTTCACTGCAGAAAAGATATTGCGTGTGCTGGTGGTGGGATTTCACTGCGGAAAATATATTGCATGTGCTGGAAGTGGGATTTCACTGAGGAAAGAATATTGAGTGTGCTAGAGGTGGGATTTCACTGAGGAAAGGATATTGAGTGTGCTAGAGGTGGGATTTCACTGAGGAAATATTTTGTTTGCTAGAGGTGGAATTTCACTGTGGATAAGGATATTGTGTATGCTGGAGGTGGGATCTTATAGCAGAAAGGATATTGTATGTGCTAAAGTTGGAAAGTTATTGCTAAAGCACATGCTCTATTTTGTTATGGCTGAAGGTTGGGATAGTTTAGGATAAAACCTTCAGCTTAAAGAATATTGAAAATGACTTCAAAGCCTAACTCCATGCTTACTGGCACTTTAAATAGTTTATTTCGGTCAAGCTGGCTCAAACTAAATACAGTATTTTCTTTACTGATCGATGTACCCACTGTCGGCATTGTAGAAATTGTATATAGTATCAACTACATACAGTATGCAGCTCTGTGTTTGAAAGTGGTGCGGGGACATTTTGGGTTCTCCTATATATAAGTCCTCCATGGAAAATCAATGAAAACTGGATATTGCTTGTGCTGGAATTGGGATTTCACTGTTGGAAGGATATTGTGTGTGTGCTGGAGGTAGGATTTCACTGGAAAGGATATTTTGTGTATTGAAGGTGGGATTTCACTGTGGAAAGGATATTGCATGTGCTGGAGGTGGGATTCAACCAAGGAAAGGATAGTGCGTGTGCTGGAGGTGGGATTCAACCAAGGAAAGGATAGTGCGTGTGCTGGAGGTGGGATTTCACTGTGTAAAGGATATTGCGTGTGCTGGAGGTGGGATTTCACTGTGTAAAGGATATTGCGTGTGCTGGAGGTGAGATTTTACTGCTGGAAGGATATTGTGTGCACTAGAGGTGGGATTTCACTGTGGAAAGTATATTTTGTGTGCTGGAGGTGGGATTTCACTGCGGAAAGGATATTGTGTGTACTGGAGGTGAATTTCACTGTGGAAAGGATAAGGAATGTGCTGGAGATGGAATTCCACTGCGGAAAGGATAATGCGTGTGCTGGAGGTGGGATATAACCACAGAAAGGATATTGCATGTGCTGGAAGTGAGATTTCCCTGCAGAAAGGATATTGCGCGTGCTGATGGTGGGATTTCACTGCGGAAAGGATATTGTGTGTGCTGGAGGTGGGATTTTACTGCAGAAAGGATATTGCGTTTGCTGGTGGTGGGATTTCACTGCGGAAAGGATATTGTGTGTACTGGAAGTGGGATTTCACCGCGGAAAGGATATTGTGTGTAGTGGAGATGGGATTTCACTGCAGAAAGGATATTGCGTGTCCTGGTGGTGGGATTTCACTGCGGAAAGGATATTGTGTGTGCTGGAAGTGGGTTTTCACTGCAGAAAGGATATTGCGTGTGCTGGTGGTGGGATTTCACTGCGGAAAAGATACTGCATGTGCTGGAGTTGGGATTTCACTGAGGAAAAGATATTGTGTGTGCTGGAAGTGGGATTTCACTGCGGAAAGAATATTGTGTATGCTTGAGGTGGGATCTTATAGCAGAAAGGATATTGTATGTGCTAAAGTTGGAAACTTACTGCTAGAGTCCATGCTCCGTTTCGTTATAGCTGAAGGTTGGGATAGTTTAAGATAAAACTTGCAGCTTAAAGAATATTAAAAATGACTTCAAAGCCTAACTCCATGCTTACTGGCACTTTAAATAGTTTGTTTAGGCCAAGCTGGCTCACACTAAATATTTCCTTTACTGATCGATGTGCCCACTGTCAGCATTGTAGAAATTGTATATAGTATCAACTACATACAGTATACAGCGCTGCGTTTGACAGTGGTGCGGGGACATTTTGGGTTCCCCTCTATAGATTTTGTGCATACTTCACATGAACCCTACTGGTCCAGCGTGGATTTAATTAGATGTCCACTTTAAAATTCTAAGTTCTTTCTAATTGAAAGGCAGAAAAACGAGATTGTAGCTTAGGGTAACAATCAGCCTTTTAGCTGAATATAATTTTATCATTGGGTAGATCAAAGCAGCCACACCAAGAAAACATTGGGGGAGTTTTGTTTTTTAAACAAGCACATTCTTTGTATGATATCATGTTATTGTAAGAGGCAGGGGCAAAGCCCTGCACAGGACTGAATGTTTGGAAGCAATGGAGTAGCAGGACTTTATTTTTTTTTTATTTTATGGAGGAAAATGATGATCTGCACACATTTATAAAAAGTACATTATGTACTACTGTTCATGTTTGGGAATGAGACTCGGCTTCCTCACTACCATGTGTTTGAGGTGGATCCTGCGGGTTTGAGATTCACAGTCCTGGAGAATTTTTGTGCTGATTTCTCCAGGGGAATTTTTTAAAAACCATAAAGTGACTGCATGGATTATGAGCCATGAAGGGTGGTATAGAGCAAACATTAACAGTCTGGTGCAGCTCTGCCTAAAGACCAATCAGCTTCCAGATCTTTTTTTTTTTTTTTGTAAGTCCTTTATTTCTCGAAAAAGTTACAATGCACAAACAACTGTACATGCAGCATACGACATACAAAGCAAGAGCAGGTTATCACAGCGGTGGGCCACAGCCCTTCAGAAATCCAGGTGACACCAATATTCCTAAGGAAGAGAGAGACCAGAACTGCTGATGATTAGGTGATGCGACCGGTATGCCCTGACGCAGGTGAAGAGCTGTATTCTGTACTCACATCACTCCTTCTTCCAAAGGGCCGGCTTGTGACTGTAATAGCAGTTGTTTTACGCTGTCATATAGCTTTTCATACATATTCATAAAAATAACAAAACATGGGAAAAGGGAGCATAGGTCTCAACTGATCATCAGCTCAATAAAAGGGCTAACTCTAGACCAGGGATATGCAATTAGTGGACCTCCAGATGTTTCAGAACTACAGGTCCCATGAGGCATAGCAAGGCTCTGAAAGCCATAACACGCAGAGGCATGATGGGATTTGTAGTTTTGCAACAGCTGGAGGTCCGCTAATTGCATATCCCTGCTCTAGACCATAGGTACAGAGATTTAGGTAATGGGGAGTTAGAAAGGAACGGGTCCTATTGTGACAACGTCTAGGAGGGGTCTACCTAAGACCATAAGTAGGAGTAAACTGGATGTCCTCTGAAAAAAGGGGGGTTAACGCCAATCAGACCCCAGAAGAGGTAAAAAAGGGAAGAACTGACAGGACCTACAAAGAAAGGGTTTGGTGAAATCAAGGTAAAAAGATAGCAGAAGAGGTGAATAGGGGATACACAGAAAAATAGGGGATGCGTGGCCCGTGCCTGGAACCCCCGCCCGGGTGAGTGTTATCAGTCCTGATGTGCGATCTTCTCACGGTAAGCATCTGTGTAGACAAAATATTGCCACGGTCTCCAGGTCTCTCGGAAGCTCTCCTCTTTATTATGCAGAGTGGCAGTGAGGTCCTTCATATCCCTCAGTTCATTGACCCTGGAAAACCACAACACCAATGATGGAGGGTTCTCTGACTTCCAACAGAGGGGGGCGCAGGTCTTGGCTGCATTCAGGAGGTGTATGGTGAGTGAGGATTTATATTTTTTGATAGGTCGCTCCGAGAGATGGAGCAGACAGGCCGCCAGCTTGTCTTCCAGATCCACACTCGTCAGGTGTCTGATGGTGCGGGTTACCCCCCGCCAGAAGGTCTTAAACCTGGAGCAGCTCCAAAAAATGTGGAGCATCGTGCCCTCCTCTCTTCCACAGCGCCAGCACAGGTTGGAGGCCTGTGGGTATAGATGGTGAAGGGTCGAGGGGACTCTGTACCACCTGGTTAGAATTTTGTAGCATGTGTCCTGGACCTTGGTGGCAATGGAGGATTTGTGCGCAAAGTGCAGTATTTTCTCCCTTTGGGAATCCGTGAATTGGAGGCCCAAGTCTTCTTCCCACTTAGTGAGAAATGGGGGCACGAAGCCCTCCAGGGGTGCGGTTAGGGCAGAGTACATCAGGGATAGATTATGGCGGAGTGGTTCGCCTCAGCGGCATATGTCCTCCAAGGCTGTAAGTGGCCTAGAGCCACCCGGGACCTGGCATTGTTTGCGCAACAAAGCGTGCAGCTGGAGGCCACTCAGAAAGTCCAGAGTGGGGGAGGCTCCCACCCCTGCAATCTGGGAGAGGGTCTCATCCGCGCGTAAGAAGTCAGAGATGTATAGCCGTCCATTATCCAAAAGGCGTTGGAAGGAATGGTTAGTGAGGCCCGGTTCGAATTCCGGATTACCCAGGATCTGAATCATGGGAGAGGGTAATGGTGATAACGAGGTGTGCCAAAAGGCCCCCTTCACCACAGCAAGGGTACCCCCCAGAGTCGGGTGTTCCGAGATGGTCCTTGGGAGATGGGGGGAGATCCACGGCCAGTTTATTGCCGTGTTCGCAGAGTCCTACATTTCCAACGCCACCCAATGCTTCGCCTCAGCATGGCAGAACCAATCCACCAGTCTGGCTAGATGTGTAGCTTTATAGTAGGCTTTCATATCTGGAATGCCGTGCCACCCCGAAGCTTGACCAGGTGGAGCAGGGAGAATCTGATGCAGGGCCGTCGGTGGGACCACACAAATTCTCGGAACATGGCATCAATCCGCTTAAAAAAGACAGGCGGGAGACAGATAGGGAGAGCCTGCATGATGTATAACACCTTCGGGAGAAAGATCATCTTAAGGGCATTGCACCTGCTGAACCAAGTAAGTGTGAGAGAGTGCCAGCGCACCAGCTCCGCTTTAAGGTGAGCCAGGTAGAGTGCCCCAACGTCTGATGTGATATCAACCCCCAGGTAGTGTATGGAGTTAGTTGCCCAGCACAGGAGGTATCCCGATCTCAGCCGGCCGACCACGTCCTGGTCCACGGTTATATTGAGCACGGAGGACTTTGATAGGTTTATCTGAAAATAGGAGAGGGATCCATACTCTTGCAGCAACTGGAAAACCCGTGGGAGAGATGTGCCTGGACCAGACAGAAAGAAAATAAGGTAATCCGCAAAGGCGGCCACCTTATGCACCCCAGAGTGTCTAGGGTAGCCCACCACCTCCTGGTCTGCCCTCACCCTACACAGAAAGGGTTCCAGGGGCAAGATGAAGATCAGGGGGGACAGTGGGCACCCCTGTCTGGTGCCGTTTCGAATGTCAAAGAAGGCTGACCGGGTTTTGTTAACCCTGACTGCCGCTAATGGTGTGGAGTAGAGGGAAAGGATCCAGCCGAGCATTGATGCTCGGAGGCCTATGTGTTCTAGTGTAGCGCGCAAGAAGGACCAACTGGTCCAGTCAAAGGCCTTCTCTGCGTCGGTGTAGAGCAGAAAGAGAGGCCGTCCACTCGTTCTCGCAGCATGACTTAAATTCAACACCCGAATGGTATTGTCCCTTGCCTCCCGTAGGGGGACAGAACCTGCCTGGTCACGGTGAATCAGACTTGGCACATGCGGGAGCAACCGGTTCGCCAAAACCTTGGCAAATAACTTCAGGTCGGTGTTCAGGCGGGCTATAGGCCGGTAGCTTCCGCAGTGCTGCTGGTCCTTCCCCTCCTTCGTGATTAGCGAGATTTAGGCTCTCAGGGGGAAGGAATGGCCATCCGTAAGGGCATTAAATTTCCTGACCATGGGTCCCTAGAGTGTCTCGTAGAAGGTCTTATAGTAGGAAGGGGTTAAGCCATCCGGGCTCGGGACCTTCCTCGGCTTGGCCTCGCCAGAGTGGCCCCCATCTCTTCAGGTGTAATGGGTTGTTCGAGGCTCTCCTGGGCCGCAGGATCCAGGGATGGCATCCCGGAGGAGAGCAGGTATGCGCACACGGTAGCATTCTCCACCCCAGAGAGATCCGCGAGAGGGGGATCGCCCAGGTTATATAGGCCTTTGAAGAAGGAGTGGAACTCTCCCGCTATGTCGGAGGACATGAATAGTTTCTGGCCAGAGGCAGAAATTACATTAGGGATGTAGATTCTGGTATGCGGGCCACGGAGTGCCCTTGCCAGGAGCGTGCCTGGCATGTTTGGAGAATTTGAACATTGCTCTACGGGCCCATGCCAGTTTTTGCTTAGTCTGTTGGAAGACAAGCGTGTGGAGTTCCTCCCGCATCTTCAGAAGGTCTTGGAAGGTTGAACAAGCCAGGGTTTCCTTGTGCGAGCATTCTAGAGTGCGTAATCACAGGCAGACGTTCTCCACCTGTTGTGATCGTTCCCTTTTGTGGCGGGCACCCCATCTAATCAAGACACCGCGCACCACCGTCTTGTGTGCCTCCCAGACCACCAAGGGACTGCTGACCAAATCGGTGTTTGTGGAGAAGTAGTCTCTCAGGGCCGTGAGGACATCCAAACGGATCTCCTCCGACTGAAGGAGGGCCTCGTTAAGCTTCCAATTCGGCGGGGAGCATACCAGTTGATTGAACCGCAGGGTAAAGTGGATTGGCGTATGGTCTGAGAGCGACACAATACCAATGGATGAGTCTACCACTCTTATGAGTTCTTGATGTGGAATCAGGAGGTAGTCTAATCCAGAATAGGTATGGTGTACCCGAGAAAAGAAAGAGTAGTCGCGATCCTAGGGATGCTGAATTCGCCAGGGGTCAACTAGGTGAAGGGAATGCAGGTCATTCTTCCGAAGGCAAGAGTATGAGAGGTGTGTTGTTCCCCTCGATGCGTCAAGCAGTAGCTCCATAGCGAAGTTTAAGTCGCCCCCAAAAAGCAGGAGACCATCCGAGAAATCCAAGAGTTCGGGGAGGAGTTTGTGTAAAAATTACGCATGGTCCTTATTAGGAAATTACAGGTTAGCAAGGGTGACCCGGACACCAGAAACCCAACCGCAGAGAAAAAGATAACGGCCTAACGGGTCTATCTTTTGCGCTTCCAACACCCAAGGGGTGGAGCTAGCCACGAGGATGCTAACCCCCTTTGCTTTGGGGATGGGGAATACACTGTGATATACTGTGGGGAAGGCCTTATTCATTAGCCTGGGTATATGGTCACCCCTGAAGTGGGTTTCCTGAAGGAAGGCCACCTGCGTCCCCTATTTTTTCAGAAATAATAGGAGCTGTGACCTCTTCTCTGGCGTATTGAGCCCTCGGATATTGAGGTAGGTGAGCTTGAGGAGACCCATGAGTGTGTAGGTATAGTTCGGAATACCACCAGGTACAGCAATGGAACCAGGTGCGGCCCAGGTGTAACCAGACAAGGGAAGCTTCCAGATATGTATTGTCAAAGCTTAATTGAACAAGCTGAAGTTAGAAGTTAATTGGCTAGCATGCACAGCTGCACCAGATTTTGCACTCTCCAGTTTAGGTAAATCATCCCCACGGTGTCAGTGAATTGGAAGCTGCTGTAGGGAAAGGACAGAGAATGCTGATAAACTGCATAAAGAGAGATTAGGGTCAGTCAGAAAACTGTACTTTAAAAGAGAAGTATCGCCAAAGCTTTTATGGTCATACTTCTCTTCTGGATCACAGGAGTGCACTTCTGAGCTCCTGTGACCCAGATTCAGGCGACAGAGCTGGTCCAGACTCTGAGAAGATTTTGACAATAATCCACCCAGATAAGGCTACCTTCACACTGGAGGGGGGGCGATATCAGTAAATCACCGCTACTTTCAACGGCGATTTACCATTGTTATAGCAGCGTTATGGCTCCGCTATGCAAGTGGGAGCGTGTAGCTTTTAACCACCCCCCTCACAAGGGGTTAAAAAGGGGTTAAAAGTGCTAGTGCGCTGCGCTTCTGAGGCGGGGTGCAGCTGCTTCGGAAGTGCTTGCCTTTGATTTCAAAGTCAGGGGCAGTGGAGGAGGGAGGAGCGGTATAATCACTGCTCAGTGCACCGTCCCAAAGATGCTGCTTGCAGGACTTCTTGTAACGTCCTGCATGCGTACCGCCCCAGTGTGAAAGCACTTAGGCTTTCACACTGGGGTCAACGGGGGGGGGGGTTTCAGGCGCTATAATTGCGCTGTTTTTAGCACCGCAGCGCCTGAAAAATGTTTCAGTGGGAAAGTAGCCTTAGGGTGTGCAGCAACACACTTTCTAAATAACAGAAGACTGTTGCCTTTGCCTGCTAATGGAATATTCTGAGCCTCCTTCTTCCACTTTCAACTCGACTACTGGGGGTACCAGCTGGTTGCAAGGAGCACACAAAAACCATATATTGCACATGCACCATTTTTAGCACTAAACATCTGGATGAGTGGCTTGATGCAGTGAAATGCCACATACACATGGGCGTATTAAATAAATTAGCTGTAACGTCGGGCCTGAAACCAGGGAAAAATCTGCATCAAAAAACGCAATTTCATCAGCGTTTTGCATTTGTGTTAATGAGCGTTAGTGAGCGTTGGCATCAATAGGCGTTTTGTTTGAAAAAACATTCCTCTGCTTTTTCTTAACCTGAAAATGCCGGCGCTAAAAATGCTGGTTAACGTCGCTACAGCGTTAATCAGCGTTAGTGAGCGTTTTGCCCGGCTCAGCGTTAAAAACGCCATAACGCTACAGCCTCAGAACGCGCTGGCCGTGGGTTCTGCTTTCAGCTCACTAACGCCTATGCTATCTACAGCTCAAAAACATCAGTGTTTTTATGGAGCCATTGAATAACATGGAGAGCTGCAAAAAACGCTCAAAAACGGGGCGGTAAAAAACGTCTGTGTGTATGAGGCCATAAAGTTTCATTTATGTTGGTCACTCTTTTTGTGTTGAGCCATGAACATTTTGGATGCCCTTCGTACTTCTTCCATTTGAAGGACCTGGTTGATCCTGCCAGTCACTTTTCTTCCTCTTTCTAACCTGACCACACAGACTTATAAAAAAACAAAAAAAAAAACATTCATACACTCCTAGGTGGATGCACCATCAATTTGATGCTCCATCTGTTCCCCACCAGCTCTGCAGTGAGAACTAAGCGATCAAACACTGCTGATCGCCCAGTTCTACCCCTATTCTTTAGCCCGCTGTCGGCTGAAGACGGGTCACTGGAGTGCAGAGTGAACTGCAGTCCTGTGACCTAAAGGAAAAGCATGACCAAAATAGCTTTGGCTAAACTTCTATAAACCAGGTTTTTAACCGGTTTGGACATTATGCGCCCATACATATGCCCCCAAAAAACTACACTGAAGTACACAGGGAATGTCTATTATGCTCTGTTCATCTCCTTGGCCACCTTCCTTTGCATTTGCCAGAAATGAGATCCAGGAGATGCTTTCTAAATACAGCAGCTCTTGTCAAAAAACAGACCTTCTGATGGAGTGTTTATAAACACTGTTCAGAAGTGATTCAGAGATATTAAGTAACACTGTTGTTACTTTTGTATTCTGCCCCTTCCACACAGGGCAAACTCTGCCAGCTCAGCGGGGAATCTGCCCAGTGATCCCCGCTAAGCAGGTGGGTGGCTGCTCCCCTTATGCAGAGTTGACACAGACACAGCCCGCTCTCCTCTATGGGCGGTCAGATGTAAAGAGGCTGCCTCTCTGTCTACACCCGACTGCCCTCCGCGTTGGATGGCAGTGGGTGTAAACGGACACATGTCCATTCACATCCACTGCTCCATAGAGGATAATGGAGGGTCGGATTTGCCTGAAAAACTGACAGGCAGATCCGATTGGTCCACCCATTTTAAAGGGGCCTTTACTGTGTCTTATTCATTTGCAGATCAAAGGGATACGCTGCAAATGATGTCAGTTAAAGCAACCTGATGAGTTAAACTATTTCTCCCCTTATTAACCCCTGGTTTACCCCAATCAGCCCTAGTTATGTCCTTCCCATTCTCCCCTTTAGCTATGATTTCCCTTCTGATTTTGTTTATTCTATGAATATTTTTTTCCTTTATATTCTATTAAAAAAAAGTGCAAAATTGAAATAAAAAATTATGTATTTCCTGTGTAAATCTATTTGCAATTCTTTGTACCCAAATCATAATTTTAGTGTCATTTTGGACAGCGCAAATTATTTTTTATCTACAGTAGTGGTTCTCAACTCCGGTCCTCGGGACCCACTAACGGGCCAGATTTTAAGTATTACCTGGGGAAAGCAGACTAGAATACTGCAATCACTAAGCAGCAAATAATATCACCTGTGATGTATTTCAGTTATCCTGCAAACCTGGCCTGTTAGTGGGTCCCAAGGACAGGAGTTGAGAACCACTGATCTACAGTACCTTTTTTTTGTTTTAAAAAACTAACACTGATCAAAGAAACAAGTGCTTTTTTAAATGTTAAATTGTGGGGGGGGGGGGGGGGGGTG
>BLSH010428867.1:515535-535617 GCA_018402905.1 Glandirana rugosa | reverse complement strand
TGAGGGCGTGTCGACTTCCGGGATGTAAGCGGCTCTCTCTCTGAGCTCTGGCTGATATCCTTCATCATCCTGCACAGCCATCTACAGCCTTTGTTCACTGGCACTTACACCGATCGATAAGGGAACACCAGCGGAGCAGCACGATGGTGAAATACGGCCCCAACAGAGGCCAGTCGCCCGCGGAGAGGCTTGCTTGATTTGCACATGAGGCTGGCCAAGATGGCGACCGAGAAGGAGAAGGTAGGCCGCAATCCCCCACGGCCGGAGCTGGACAGAGGGAGAAACAGACCCACAGATCCCCTGGCCAGTCATCCACCGACTCCACCAACACATGAAAGTGTCGGAGGCTCAAGAGCACAGGCAGGAGAGCCGTCACTGACGCAGATCATGGCAACCATAAAGAGTTTCCATGCTTCCCTATCGACCCAGATAGAAACTATTTGAGTGGAATTTGCCCTCCTAAAAGATGATGTCCATAAAGTTAGGAGCCAAGTAAATACTGCTGAACAACAGATCAGTGAGATTGAGGACGACTTGGCTCCTTTGATGGTAAGGGTGAGAGACATGGCGGCTGACCACAGGTCCCAGGAAGTCAAGCTGGGGGACATGGAGGACCCCCTCCATCGTAATAATTTGCAATTTCTGGGGTTCCCAGAGGGCACAGAAGGATTTCTACTAGCCTGGCTTAAACAAGCTTTTGGGGAAGACTCCTTTTCACATTTATTTGCCATTGAAAGGGCACATCGTGTCCCGTTGAGGGCCCTGCCACCGGGAAGGTTCCCCAGGCCTCTGCTGGCACGTTGCCTCTACTTTAGGGACAAAGAAACTATCCTACGCAAAGCACGCCAAAGCCAGGACTTATTATACAACAACAACCGCATAACTATCTTTCCAGATTTTTTTGCGGCGACGCAGAAGCAACGGGCAGTGTTCCAGAGTGTGAAACAAAGACTACGGGAGAAAAGCCTACCCTATAGTATGATGTACCCGGCAAAGCTTTGCGTGATCTACAAAGGGAAAGCCCAATTCTTCCTGTCACCTAAGGAGGCGAACAGGTGACTAGAATCATCAAGTAGCTCCTGAACAGTATACGGAAGAAGAGGGCCGCCTAAGGGCCATTTACATATCCAACATATTCACAATGTGCCTTTTTTTCTTTTCATTTTGGACGTCACTCTCCGCTTAATTGTGAACTTGTAATCTGGCTGCTATGTTGGTTCTTTAAATTCAGCAGCCCATACAATGCTAAGAACAATATCTAAACAATTCAAGAAGAGAAAAAAAGCCACCCAGTGGCCACTCATATATACACAATGTGCCTTTTGGACGTCACTCTCTGCTGACTTGTGAATCCGTAGCTGTACGGCTGCTAAGTTGGATCCTAAAGTTCAGTGATCCACAGGCTGCTCAGTTGTTCCTACCAAGTTCTCACGGACGCACCCTTCTCCTCCTGCCCAGCTGGACAGGAAGGGAATCCCCCCCATAGGGTGACTTGGTTCATTGTTTGGGAAAAGAAAGCCTGTGGTATGTGTGGGACTGCAGGCAGGGTGGGGGGTGGGAGTTCCTATGTTTTGGACTACTCCTGTACGGACTAGGGGTTTACTGTGTTTATTTAGTTGGATGTTTTTTTCTTATGCCACCAATTGTGGAAAATGAAGCTTTTTCCATACACACCTCTCTCACCACTGTATGTATTCTTCCTGAAAACCTAAAATCTGTTCCATTTTTTCAGGCTCTTTGGGGGCCCTTTGTCATTGCCCTGCTATGCTGGGCACAGCAGTATAACCATCACCTTACTATAACAATTCTGATGCAAAACTTAGATCTGTTCTCCTGGAACGTGAGGGGCCTTAACTCTAGAGTCAAGAGGGCACTGGTATTTAATTATATTCAGGAACGAAAACCTCATATAATCTTTTTACAGGAAACACATTTGCTGGATTCTAAACCTAGGGCCTTACATAGGGCATTTGTGAGACATACGTTTCACTCCACATATTCCAATTATGCCAGAGGTGTCTCATTGCTGATCACCAAGGCGTTACTATATACCATTAAAGAGGTGGTGACTGACCCTATAGATAGACCCCGGTCTATATACCATTGCCATTTACTGCTGTGCTGTGGGATGTGGTAATGACAAGGGTGATCCGGGTGGCAGAGGGACTGATTATTATGGCAGGTGATGTGAATGATGTTTTATCATCAAATGCAGATAGACACGGATCAGTATCTAAATGTACCTCCTTGCTGAAAACATGTATAGAACACTATGATCTGGTTAAGGCATGGAGGTGGAAACATCCAAAGGATAGGGAATACTCATGTTTTTCAGCTACATATAATACCCTTTCTAGATTGGATATGTGCTTTGTCAATATTGATGTGCTACCAAGAATAATAAATGTGCAATATCTGCCATCTCGGATCACTCTCTTCTGCTGCTCTCTATGTCCTTGGGACAACCGAGAGGACTCACACTATGGAGACTCAGCCCTTTGTGGCTGAAGGAGGAGTGCTTCGAGAGGTCCACCGCCACTAATATAGCGCAATTCTGGTTGGTAAACAGGGAAGAAGTCCCCTTGGGTATTACCTGGGATGCCTTTAAAGCCACTCTGAGGGGTTCTATATCGGGGACAATTAAAAAATTGAGATCTGACAGAGAATGGAAGGTCAGGGAATGTGAACAACTTGCCACATAAGCGGAAGTGGAATATATTAGAAACCCCGGTTCCAAAAACTATAGAACATAAAGGGAGAGGGCCCGACAGCTAGACCTGGTGTTGGTAGAAAAGACTCAAAAGAAGTTGTTATATCAGACGCAATGTATATTTGAATTTGGTGACAGGAACAGTAAATTATTGGCCTACCTTGCTCATTCCCAACAGCCACAGACATCAATTCCCTGTATATATAATAAGCACAATGAAATTGCTGCAACCTTTGTTGACTTCTATTCTTCTATTCTGATCTATATAAGACCACAGTTAACTATGGGGGGAGGATGTGCGGCAGTTTTTGGCTCCGATACCCCTCCAGGAATTATCTAGAGAAGCAGCGGAGAATCTGGATATCCCTCTCACTATAGATCAGGTTATGACTGCAGCCCTCTCTATGAATCCTAATAAAACTCCCGGGATGGACGGCTATATGGCGTAGTGGTATGGCACATATAATGAGTTCTTGTTGCCAAAGCTGTTGCAAATGTACAATGATGCACTAGATAGGGGGGAATTGCCTAGCTCCTTAAGGGAAGCCTTGATCATTTTAATCCCTAAGCCCCACAAGCATCATGAATTTTCATATAGACCCATCTCAATCATATAGACCCATCTCAATAATTAATGCGGATGCCAAAATTTTGGCCAAAATTCTAGCTAAAGGACTGAACAATGTGATAACGTCCCTAATTAATTCCGACCAAACAGGTTCTTTACAGTTCTACAATCTGAAGGCCCTGCCGCCGACACAAGAGTGGTGGTGTCTTTAGACACCCTCAAAGCATTTGACTCTATCGAATGGCTCTATTTATGGGCAGTCCTGGAATGTATGGACTCAGGTTTATTGCGTGGGTCAGACTGCTATATGCCAAGCACATGGCACGCCTGAGGGTCAATAATGTTATTACAGATGCATTTGAAATAGCGAGGGGCACTCGGCAGGGGTGCCCTTTGTCACCCCTGTTGTTTGCCCTAGCAATTGAACCTCTGGCGACACAACTGAGAGAGGATGGGGAGGTGAAGGGTTGCTGGATCACCTCCAAGGAAGATAAGATGTCATTGTACGCTGATGACATGCTCCTGTATCTGGCAGAAGCTGAGGGTTCCCTAAAAGCAGCCCTAACAAAGATTGAGCGCTTTGGTAAATATTCTGGTTTTAAAATAAATTGGAATAAATCTGTGATTTCCCCCATTAGTAAGGATTATACCCCAGAGCTCCCAAGTGACATCCCTATGAAAATAGTCTCCAGGTTTAGGTATCTGGGAATTGAGATCCAGCTGCCGCTTAATAAATATGTATGCAATAATATAACCCCTCTTCAAATACGTCTTAAACATAGCTTACAGACATGGTCCAGGCTGCCCCTTAATCTCCTAGGCTGTATCAATATTTTTAAGATGATCTACCTACCTAGATTCCTCTCCATATTATGGCATGCACCAGTCTACATACCCGAAAGAATATACATGGAAATACATTTGCAGATCTCCTCTTTCTTGTGGAGCAATGGACCAGCCAGGGTATCTATGGACACATTGTTTTTGCTAGTTCAGGCAGGAGGTCTGGCCTTGCCGAATCTACAGTGTTATTACTTAGCAGCACAGCTGACCCATGTACACTGGTTTATTTTTTCCCAGATGGATATTGCATCAGTGCTGACCCAGATGGCCCTAGTATCCTCTTTTGAAGCGCTTATTAATGTTCTGTATAGGAATGGTCCTTACCCTGATAGAGGAGCAGACATTCTTAAACTAACATACAAGATTTTTCATATCTGTAATAAAAAGACAGGGGGTTTTCCCCCAACCAACTCGCCTAATGTCCCCTTATGGCACAATCCGCAAATAAAGGAAATATATAAAATACCAGATGGAGAGTGCTGGGCACGATATGGCATAAAATATGCTTACCAACTGTTCACGGGCCACACCTTTAGAACGTTTTGAGATGTCCAAATAGAACACAAATTACCCAATACCATTTTTTTTTCGATATTTGCAGCTGCGACATGCAGCTGCATCTCAATTCGGCCTGAGGGACGTGCGACTCACTCCCTCGGAACTGGAAATATCCCTGTTCGCTGATGATCACTCAAAGCTTATCTCAAGGTACTACTTTATGCTGCTGACCTCATCCTCCTCGAGGATGAAAAAGATAGAGGCTCAATGGAGAGCTGACATACCAACCATCTCGGTGGAATACCGAATCAATGTTGACCTCAGTGATCTCAGTTAGGGATAAACTTATTCAGTTCAATTACTTACATAGAGTGTATTACACACCTGCCCCGTGCATAAGATGGACAGGGTAAGCACACCAGAATGCCCATGATGTAGGGTGGAGATTGGAAACTACTTCCATATGGTATGGACATGTCCCCAGGTGGAGAAATTCTGGAATGCTGTCACCAAATTTTTGGAGGACAAATTAGCCCTTCCTAACATCTGTTCACCAGCCAGATGTCTATTGGGAGACTTTGGGGAGGAAGAGCTGCCCACATCATAAAAAACCCTACTGGGTATAGTATTTTTTTATGCTAAAAAAGCACTGGCCTTGAGATGGAAAGACCCACAGCTTCGGACAACTCAATTTTGGATAGAATTAGTTAATGGAGCATTACCAAAGTATAAACTGACATATAACTCTAGAGGTTGCCCCAGAAAGTTTGATAAAATTTGGGCGGGATGGCTGAAGTCCATTTCAGGAGAAATAGAGGCATAATTAAAATTGGGCTGAGAGGATCCCAACGTACGGTCAGGGATAAATGATAGTATGGTTATGTTCTTTATTAGACAATAGAAGGGTGCCATTGCGAAGAAACAAAAAGCAATATGCGCATCATTATGGACTGGTTGATGGGAGTTCCAACAAGGCAATAATTTTGAATGCTTTGATGTGATATCTGTCATGTAAAGATACAGATTTTCTGTCTCTTAAATAATGTATATGTGAAATGTCAACTGATGTAACTCTGATGTGAAGCTTCAATAAATTTACCCTTTAAAAAAAAAAAAAATGTTAAATTGGGTTACTTTTTTATCTATGAATATGAATAAAAATAAGATCATTTTTGCAAGACAATATTGACAAAAGAAAGCCTTGCTTGTCCTAAAAAAAACAACGTATTCATTTGTAAGTAAAGTACTTAAAGTGGTGGTAAAGCTACTTTTTTAAAAATGTGCTGATAGGCAGGGTATTTATGACAGAAGAGACCCTATCGGTCTCTTGTGCCATAAAAGCTTCCTCCTGCCTGTCAGCCGTCATATACACTGAGCCGTATATGTGCAGCTCGGTGTACATTTACGGTCCCAGATCTGCGCCGTGGTGATGGGACTCCGGTCTACATGAGCTGGAGTGACATCATCTCAGTCCGGACATTAAAGTGAATGAAGATATGGAACCTGAAAGGAATACCAGGCAAGGGTGGAAGCGCCCAGGCCCACCAAATCAATTACACCGCAGTCCTGGATGGCTTCTTTGGCAGTTAAGTCTTCCATACTGTGCTAATATGCGGTGGATAGTAGTACGTTATGGCATAACCCACCTGGGGGCCCCCAGAAATAAAAATATAGCAGACTTTACCGCCACATTTATGTCAAAGTTAGCCAGCATTAGACTGTTTAGCATTATGCAGGAAAATCTAAATAAGTGAAACTCAACCTTTTCAAAAACTAAATATACCTGTAGGCCAGCCATTTCCCTTCATAAGTTCCTTGAATTGTCTTGTTACTATTTTGCGATCCAGACAATTTTACTTCCTTTATTTTATTTTTTAAATTGTTTGTTTTTGTTACAAGTGCGGAAATGTTTTATTTCTTCCCGTGTCTGGTGAAATTATTTATAGCGTTTGGTGCAACTAATCCTTTTTCTCTACCTGCTTTGATGATGAAATGTCATATTCAGCTCGGTTAGTGCTCCTTTTATTGTCTATATACAAGACGTTGCAACGTCTCCATTGAATGACTGTCAGATAATGATCCCTATTACTTTATATCTGTAAGCCTGATTTACTAAAAGAAATTAACAAGAACGGGAGTTACATTATACAATACATTCTTATTATCTGCTCACGCATGCAGATGTATCAATGCATAGCTAATGCAATACTTTAACCCAGCCCTTTTCAAGCTTTAAACATGGGGAACTCTTGAAATACCTTTCATGTCTAAGGGAACTCCTGCTAATAATGAGAATATTACAGCTCAAGGTACATTAGCATGAAGAGTAAACTGAGATACGAGAATGAAAGGAATAAGGAATGTAGCATAGATAGCATATTTTGCAGAAACCATGGATATGGAATATACATAACCGCCCCCAGAGTGTGGAAACAGACGACCAAAATTGTATCCTGGATTCGTGACGCACCACCACTAACATGTTTTTGGGCCCATCTGATGAAGGGGCATGGGCCAGGATACATGTTAGCGGAGGTACTTCATATATCCAGGATAAAATTTCAGTCCTCGGTTTTCACACTCATGGGATGGTTTTTATATTCATTGTCCATGCTTTCTGCAATGTCCACTTCAGAGGTAATCATCCTGCTAATGTTTATCCTCTTGCTGGCTACCTAGTGAGAGTGTGTTCAACATCTTTTGTTGTGACTTGTTTTACCATTGCAGGGGTATTTCTGAACAAGCCACTTTATTGCAAGTGCAACTTTACCATTTTTTTAGGAAGAGATAGCCCGGTCCCAACTTAATCATGAAGGCCTGCTAACCACTCGGGCCGGGCAAGGTGTGCGGCGGCTGGGCTATCTCTTCCTATTTCTACAGTGTGCTTTAACTCATTGGACTTTGTTAGCCTGAGCGGAGGCCCCTAAGCATTTATCATGGTTTACCATTTTTTATATATTAAAAAGGTGTTTCTATCTGCACAAACCCATGTGCTGTGTTTCTATTGGCCTTTGAATATGCGCAGGCTTGCAAGGAAAGATGGATTTCCAGTGGTACTAGTGAAGTACAGTACATTTGAAGATTTTTACTGGAAGAAGGATCTTTTTACAATAGTGGTCAATGTATTGGCCCCTTACATTGATGGTGAGACAAGGAACCTCTTATATTGATATTCATTGGAAGGAAGACACTCTTACATTAGTATTCAGTTTTTTCCCTACACATGGCAGACTGGCAGACAATGGGGGCTATTTCCTACAACTGGTGCACACAGAATCTGGTGTGGTTGTGCATATTAACAAATGAGCTTCCAGGTTTTATTGTCAAAGCTTAATTGAACCAAGCTGTTAGAAGCTGATTAGTTATTATGCACAGCTGCACCAGATTCTGAGTGCTCCAGTTTTAGTAAATCAACCCCATTGTCTGGCAGTGGGAGAAGGACTCCCTATATTGGTAGTCACACTTGAGGTCAGTGTGAGATGTCCCCCAATACCCTGGTGGTCAGGAGGAAGAATGCTCTTTAGACTAGTGGGCATTAGGAAGAATGTCACACTGAACACCTGACTGCTGGTTCATTGCATTGTTGGATGGTAAGTTGTTTCGTTTCTGGTGATTAGTTGTGACTCTATGTGTTATTCCTGGTGAATGGAAAGTGGTTGAAACTGACTGAAAATGCCATATATATGGCCATCTCTAAAGCCTTGCCTAAGTGGATATTTCCATGAATGCAACCCAGATTCTTGATCGACTGTGACTTGGCCCTCTCCCAACTGTTCCATCAAGATCAATATCACAACTATTAGTCCCTCTCTTAGGGTATTAGATGTAATCTTCTGACCTCTCCTTTCAGCCCCACATCCAGCCACTGTCCAAATCTTGCTACCTAAACTCCTATAACATTTTTAAAATACATCCCTTCCTAATCAATTATAACACTAAACTACTAATCCACTCTTTATTTCTGACCTTAGCAACTTCCTCCTCATTAGCCTACCTCCACACAGGCTATACCCCCTTCAGTCTATCATGAATGCTGCAGTCAGACTTACCCACCCTGCCAACCGCTCAATGTCTACCACTTCTTTCTGTTAATCCCTCCACTGGCTTCCAATCTCCAAACTAATAAAATTCAGAATATTAACAACCACTTACAAATCCATTTACAACTCTGCCCCAAGCTACATCACCAAACGTATCCCAAAATATCAACCAAACTTTACTCTTCACTCTTCCCTTGCTCTCAAGCTCCCTCTTCACCTCCTCCCATGCTCTCCTCAAGGACTTCTTCAGAGCCTCTCCCATTACCTGGTACTCCCTATCCCGACTTGTATGGCTATCTACTATGCTGTCCACTTTTGGGCAATACTTGAAAACTCATCCTATCCTGGTTTTACTTAACAACTGCATTTTACTTTCTCAAACAACTCATCTCTCCACATGTAATAACTTTTGTATCACTTGCCTCTTCCTTTTAATTGTAAGCTCTTGTGAGCAGCACTCTCCTAATCTTCTTGTCTTGAATTGCATTGTAACTGTACTGTCTCCCTTTATTTTATAAAGTGCTGAGTAAACAGTTGGTGCTATATACAGTGAATCCTGTATAATAATAAGGGAAAGGGGGCTGAGTTTTGCATCAGGCATTTTCTATGGGGATCATTGTAACAACCACTGTAGGCTGCATTTTGTCTTTTCTGGCTGTTATTATTTTTGGTGGGTGGCCCTCTTCTAATAGCAGTGCTATCATTTAGTTGACATATGCTTACCGCAATTTGCTAAAGAGGGAATTTAATTTTAATTTATGACGGTACATAATTGTGTTATCCCTCTTATTCTAAATTCTCATTATTTTCCTGCAGACCAGCTGAAATTTCAAACCAGGTTATGATTGCAAGTTTCTTTTCTGGCAGCTGAATATTATTATAGAGTATAGGCAATTGTCATACAATTCTATATCCAGAATCTCCATATTTTTTTTTCCAACGTGTGAGTGGAGGGGAAGGTTTCTTGGGCACTGCACAGTTCAGGTAAATATTCACCATATTTCATAATGCATAGCTAAGACTCCACACAGAAACTATTGCAGCCATTTTACAGGTAATTAGAAGTCATTGTTTCTGCTTGAAAAATATATTTTTTCTCTAGCCAGAGTTACTCTGTAAGGTATAATGAAGAGTTTTCTTACTGCAATATTTTCAGCTCCAACTACAGAGATTATATGCAGTTCAGCTATGTTATCCAGAAACCATTAATAAACAGACAATGCATTTTAATTGTAGCAAATATGGAACAATCACTTTGTCCCAGTTTCTCTTGTGGGCGGACTACAGTATATTCTGGTGTGCCAGAGAAGCAGAACATTGAGGAGTGTTTGTACTGTACTCAGTGAAAATGCATGATAAGCTACTTGCTGGAAACATTCTGAAATATCTACAGTAAAGGAAAAAGCCCTCTGAGATATACTTTACAAAAGCAGCAGAAATGAATGAAAGATATCAAAAACAAATGAAGGTGTATACCGGGGCACATTCTGAACTAAAGGTAGGCTTAAGCTACAAATGCTTCTATAGTGTTTATTGTTGAAAGTATCTGATATTGCAATGCTCACTAACCAATTTCATTAAAGAGGAACTGATGAATCAAATCCATACCTAAGCAAACAAGGCAGGAAGAAGGCAAAGAACTAGTCACCACTATTGCCTGTGGCCAGGGGCGTATCATGAAATGAGTGGGCCAGTGTGCAAGCCCACACCACACCGATCATCCCCGGCTGTCAACTAGGGAGAGATCATTCATGGGTGCAGTGTGGGTCAGAACACAGTGGGCCCCCCCCACCCTTAAGGGCCCGTGTTCAGTGCACACCCTGCACCCATGGATGATACACCACTGCCTGTGACCTTCCATGGTCTCACCATGCCTTGTTCTGCATTGTGTCTCTGTGTAGTGGTGGCCATCTTGGTAGAGGACAGGGCTTTGATTCCTCAAGTCAGAGTTGGCTCCTTGACAAAGAGGTCAAGTCTTCCAAGAAACTCGAGAGACACCCAATATTTCAGGGTGGTTTCCTGATCTCCCAGAACTTTGACTCCCACCTTTCAGGAGCAGAGTGTTGGAATGCTGTTACGTTTCAGCACCTGACGCATCAGGAATACTGGTGATGTGTCTGGTGGAGTGATCTCCATGACACTCAAAAAAATTCCGACCTGAAAAGAGACAGAGCTGTGTAAGTGAATACAGTTGTGCTCATTAGTTTACATACCCTGGCAGAATGTATGACTTCTTGCCCATTTTTCAGACAATATGAATGATGATAACACAAAAAACTTTTCTTTCACTCGTGATTAGTGTTGGGCTAAAGCCATTTATTATCAATCAACTCTGTTTACTCTTGACCCTGATCAAAAGTTTAAATACCCCAGTTCTTAATACCGTGTATTGCCCCCTTTAACATGTTATTGCCCATTGTGTGCATGTTATCAGGCCAAAATCACCAGGGTATGTAAACTTTTGATCAGGGTCATTTGGGTAGTTTCTGTTGTCATTATGATTTAAAAAGAGTAAACACAGTCGATTGATAATAAATGGCTTCAGCCAAACACTAACCATGAGTGAAAGAAATGTTTTTGTGTTATCACAACTGTACGATCAAGTAAGTTTAAACCCCAGCCCAGCATTGCAGTGGTTATTTTGCTCCCACTCACTGGCACCAATAATCGGGACTGATTTAAATCCAATGATTGAGTCTTATTATCCCACTGATAGAAATAATTAGGGCTCATTTAGTCCAACTGACACCAATGATTGGGTCTTATTATCCCACTGATAGAAATAATTAGGGCTCATTAAGTCCAACTGATACCAATGATTGTTTTTTATTATTCCACGAATATCAATAATTGGGGCCATTTTTATTCCCACTGACACCAATGATTGGCTCTTATTATCCTACTGATATCAATAATTGGGGTTCATTTAGTCCAACTGATGCCCAATAATTGGGTCTAATTATTCCACCAATATCAGTAATTGGGCTCACTTTATTCTACCGACACTAGTAAATAGGGTTTAGTTTACTAAAACTGATAGCAACAGTGCTTTACTACTGCTGACTTTGAAGATTAGCGCTTATATTACTATCACTGACCCTGATTATTGGTACTTTTTTACAAACCCACTTCCAAAAGAATTGGGACACTGTGTACAATCTACATAAAACTGAATGCAATTATTTGCAAGTCTCATGCACCCATATTTTATTCACAATAGAAAATAGAAAACATGTCAAATGTTTAAACTGAGAACATATACTATTTTAAGAAAAAAATAAAGTAATTTTGAAATTGGTGGCAGCAACACGAATCAAAAAAGTTGTGGCAGGGCAACAAAAAGCTGGCAAAGTAAGTGACACTAACAAGGAAGAGGTGGAAGAACATTTTGCAGCTAATTAGGTTAATATGCAATAGGCTAGTAACATGATTAGGTATAATATAATATCAGAATAATGCTCCTCAATGTAAAGGGGCACATATACTGTACAGCTATGAAGCTCTGAAGTACAGGAGGTACATTGCTATTTTTGAGGTGGTATTCAAGATAAAACATAAATCTTACCACTTTAGCATAATTAAAATGTAGAGCTGTTCCCTATAACATAGTAAATCTTCATTTTTTTTAGTTCTACTCCATTTTTTAAATATCCATGGCACTCTTAAAGTGGAGGTTCAGGATCCTTCAGAAAAAAATAAAAGTCAGCAGCTACAAATACTGTAGTTGCTGACTTTTAATATTAGGACACTTACCTGTCCACGAATCCAGTCATATCTTCACCTGAGATGATTTTTCAAGCGACTCTCTGGTGCTGCCACTGCCATCTCGGATAAGGGAAACTGGCAGTGAAGCCTTGCAGCTTCACAGCCTATTCCCTACTACGCATGCACGAAGCGTGCTGTGCTTTGTAAATGGCCCAGCGGTGGGGGGAAGGAGGAGGACGGCCGAACTTCTGAATGAGTTTGCCGTGGCGAAGTCAGCCAGAAGTGATGCCCCCCCCCCCAAAAAGGTGGCAAATGTGGCAGTGGAGGGGGGAGGAGGAAAATAAGCTGTGCTTCCCTTTTTGAGTGGAGCTCAAATATCTCTGTTACCAACACTGAATAATGGGGATGCTGCTCCTGATCTGGGGGTCCTGATCTGGCGACTCATCCTGCGAGAAGTGCAGGCTGGTAGGGAGCTTGTCTAAGCTCAATAAACACAAGCATAAAAAAAGCAAGGGTTTCATGGATGTCGCACATCCCACAAAGCTCGGCGGTATCTGTAATAGAGGCAGCCTCAGGCCAGATATCATCCAGGCCATGCCTCAATCGGTGGCCTGGATAAAGTCTGGACTGAGCAGGGCTGGATTAAGAGCATCATGGGCCCGGTGCTGAGGATTTTGGTGGGGCCTTTTTATGGAAATAAAATGAAAATGCAAACAATTTTTTGTTAAAACAAATGAAATATGCTACCACAATTTACATATCAATCATGCGTACACTGTATACAGAGCAGGGCTGGGCTCACTCACACCATTGGGCTGGGCCTATCTTAAGGAAGGGGCCTGGAGCTGCAGCTCCAATAGCCCCTATGTTAATCCAGCCTATTATAGTTACTGCTGGGTTTTGTAGGATGTGCGGCATCTGTGGAGCCCTTGCTTTTCTTTATATTTCTGTTTTAGTTGCAGGGAAGCAAGGTTCTATTGTCACACACACTTTAGAGGGAGATTCCACAGCTGTTACAACTGGTCTAAGATGCCTATCAATATTCCTCTAATTTGCTGATAATTGGTGTGTGTATGGATTTTAGTGGCATGGAAAACACAATCACAAGATACATGAGCAACTTCTCTTTCATTATCAAACAGTTTTGAGCATTTACACAGATATAGCATGACCAGATTATGCATGTTTGTATATCAACATTTGGGCGTCCTAAGGTTAAGCTTGAATTTGGTCATGTGGCTTATCTTAGTGTGTTCTCTGTTTATTTCTATGGAAGATCCACCTATTGGTGATATAGCATGTGGCACGGGGACCGATAATGAATTCTCCAGAGAACTTATAGAGGATTTACATGACCTGGTGTCAGTAGTAATCTTACTGTAACAGCTGAGGCCAGTCAAAACCCATTGGTGGGATCCACCTTTACCCCACACCATCCAAAACAGAACACCGGTGAGAATTGGGGTGATCGCTCTTTACTTGGCAATGTACGGTAGCAAATATGGTGAACAGAAATGTTTTCTCTCTCGTTACTATGGCCAAGATCACTGAATGTCTAACAGTTGGCTGGACATAGACATTAGGATGTCCTATTTGAAATGACAGGCAGTGAGACAATGTAGCCTGTGGCAAGATGGAGGTACAGAATCTGCAAAGGCAGTGTTGCTATGTACAAAAACAAGCACTGACAACACACAGGATCACCCAATACTGCTTACTAGGGGAAGCCATAGACAGCCTTAGCCTTGACCAGTCATTGCAGTGGGTTATCAGATTGACCTGAAATCTGCCCATTTGTGGTCTACTTAAGTCCACTGAGGCAAGAAAACTATCTTTGTTCCATTGTTGCTTACACAAGTTGAAAAGAAGGGCTGTCCCGGGACACTGAATTCTTCGCGTGCAACCCATAAATGGTTTCAAATTTAAAAAGGTGCCAGGAACAACGTTTCATGCTTGCTTTTGAGAAATATAATTGGAATTGAAAGAAAAAATAAGTAGTGGTAAAATGGAAGGTTCCCTATCTACAACAGTCACATATATCTGTTTTGAGAAGCCCCGGTTATTAAATAAAACTGTGACTTCCCTCTGTGACTACTTGGACAGCTGTTCCCAAGTATTCTTGAGAATTCCCTTTGACTTCGGATTGATGGAAGAAGAAAAATATTTAACCAGTTTCCAAATGTTTTTTCAATAGAGATCGCTGTATCTCCAGGAACTGAATGAGCAAGTGAGATGGATCTTGTTTTACAAATGTTTCCTGGTAATTTATTACATCATCTGCTCCTGTTATATCTTGCATCATGTCCTGTGGTTTTATTCTGTAACATCATACTCCACCTACAGCAGACCACTCAGCACCGAGAAACACCTACAGCTAACTAGAAGTTTTATGATACTGCATGGTGGGCTTTGTGAATTCTTTCACACTTAATAATAAAGTAATTTATAGAAGAAGAATTGTAAAACATGGAATAATATTCTACACATATAACTGAATTATACAGTAGTTTGTGCTTACAATACGTAAAACAATTTTAGTTCTGTACAGCCGTACATTCAAAACAAAAGAATGTCCATTGTACTGATTAAAAGGTTAGTCCACCAAATACTTGTATGGCTGTTGTGGGTGGGCACCACTGAGCTAAATTATCCACTGGCTACTAATATCTCCCAGGGCCCAGATTTGCTGATACAGTTGCGTTCTAGACCTCAAATGCTGACAAGAATATCTTCCCACTGCTGGGCCTGCCCACAGCCAAGCTGTGTTTCCAACTCATGGTGTTCTGTTCTTCGTCAGGTCTGTATTCCATTAAGTAGGCGTCAGGCCTGTCCATAGAGAAAAATGGTGAGCCAGTGTGTGTGTTTGCATGCACCAATCCCAATACAGTTTATCCATTATTTTCACCACTAGCTGAATGGATTATGAAGAGGGACAGGATGCCGAATGTTGTTCAGTGAGAACATGATTTTGTCTGTCTGAGACCTGTAGTATTATCTTATAATTTGATCAGGAAATGTGTTATTATTTTAAATCAGAACAGCACTTAAATAATAAAATATATATTGTTCAAAGGGTGTATAAACAAAAAGGAGCTTTCATTTATTACCTTCAATCCAGCTGTCACGTACCTGGTCCTGAAGCCAAAATGCTGAGAGGGCTCTCTTTGCGGCTGAGTGCTTGCTATCCCTGAAAATGGGAAAAGATATTGCTGGCTGTTTCACAAGTGTCAAATGATGGAGAGGAGACCTCCCTGCAGGTGGACTCTGGGTGAGAGGAGCAGCTGGTCCAATGAAGGAAGCAGGTTGTGTGGTCAGCACACAGCAGGAATGTAGCAGCAGGCTGGTTACAGCAAGTTGGCACCTTTGGTGGATCGCAGCAGACAGGATGAGACAGGAGACATAGTCAGGAGTTGTAGATCAGGGAACCAATGGTCAGCAGACAGAGAATCGGAGATGTAGTCAGGTAAGCCAAGGTCATGCACAGAGAAGGAGACAGAAGCAGATCCATGGACAAGCCAAGGTTAGAGCCAGGAGAGAGACAAAAGGAAGGCAAGAGCAAGCAGAATCAGTAATGGGTAGTCCAAAAGTACAGGCACACAGGGTAGCAGGAATCAGCAGCAGGAGCACGCAACAGTCATTTTTTTTAAGGCCAGAGGGCGCTAGAATCTACCACATGTTGCATGCACAGATGCACACTCGTGCGTGCTCCCTATCTCTTCCAATATGTGTGCGTACATTTCTGCACAAATGAGCGCAGCCATTATGCCAGGTCTCAGGGCAACTCTCCTCCGGCTTGTCTCCTGACACCAGTGCTATCCACAGCAGAAGATGCACCCTTGGGCTGTGTTTTCCTGGGCTTACTGTATTACTGTACTGAACAGTGCTTACATGTCTTGAATGCTGCTCAGTGCTGTAAGGACCATCTACTGTCACTGCTAAAAGAAATCAGGGGACCTGTGATGTAATCAGACCAGAAGACCCTCATATCTAAGGTGCTGTATTCATTCATTTTTTAGCAGCAGGGCTCAAGGAAGGAGTCACCTACTGTAAAACTGGAGAGGGCCATTAAAGCGGAACTCCAGCCAAACTAATTCCAGCCTAATTAAAATATAAAAATAATATTCCATTAAAAAATATAATAACAAAACTAGATTTTGCTGCAATATTCATTTTTAGGCTGCATTCACACCTGAGCGTGTAGTTTTCAGGCAGAAAGTCACACAATTTTACCGCGATTTTGTACAGGTCAAAAGTTCACCAGTGTAAAAAGCAGAAAAAACACCCAAATGTGCCTGAAAAAATACTTCCAGAACTTGTTTGTACTTCAGGCGTTTTCAGGCGTTTTGGAGTGGAGATGTGAATCATCTCCATAGAGAATCATTGATTTTTTCCCCTCCAGCGTTTTGTAGCTTCAGGCTTCAAGCTACAAAACGCTCAGGTGTGAATGCAGCCTGAGATTTCAGAGATTTTCCCCATAGTAGTTTTATTTTTTTGCCACAAGACATCCTCATCCTGATGGCCAGAGGAACCCACTCTCTGAAGAAGGGGGTGCTCTCCCGAAATGCGTCAGCTCGTTGTTGCAGTATGCGTATCCTGCACTGCATGGCGTCTTGTGGTTTTTAACGATCTTACATTTTTTACATTTGTAAGTAATCATTTGTCTTTTTTCAATTTCCATTAAATCTTTCTTAATGCACTAGGTGCTTTCACCCTCCTCTTTGTTCTTTTTGTGGTCTTTACACTGGATTCCCCTATCTGAGGAGGACTGCATACACCAAGCATTCGGGCACTTATGGATTTGTTGCTGTATAGTCCTGTCTTACTGTGGAAGACCTCTGAGCGCTGGGAGTGACTGCATTTTTCTTCATTTCATCCTGGACCTGTCCCAGCCTGTGATTGGATAGTGGAAGGAAAAGCAGCACTATGATGAGCTCATCCCTCAGGCACTCTGCTTTCTCCTTCCATCAGCATGCTACTTGTCAGCTCATGAAATGATTGGCTCCTTCTGTTTCCCATCACACTTCAACCTTGCTGTACAGGTATTACAAGAAGCTCATACCAGATCAAATTTGAAGTACTTACACTGCTTGAATTAATAAAATACATATAGCAATATATTAATGATTAAAGAGCTGAATAAAAGGTTTGGGAATTGAAAAAAAAAACAAATAATTATACTCACCTAGGTGGATACTTCACCTGTCCCCCGCCACCTCTAAGACTGCTCAGTTCTTGATCTTCAGTGACCAGAGAGCCGGTGCCTCTGCCCTTCCAACACTCATTGGAGCACCGGGCTGTGTAGGGGGTGGGAGTGCCTCAGGCTCTCAGCGACTCACGTCTCTTTTTTTTTTTTTTTTTAGTTAAAAATAATAAACATGTTCTACTTACCTGCACTGTGTAGTGGTTTTGCACAGAGCAGCCCAGATCCTCCTCTTCTTGGGTCCCTCTTCTGTGCTCCTGGCCCCTCCCTCCTGTTGAGTGCCCCCACAGAAAGCAGCTTGCTATGGGGGCAACTGAGCCGAGCCACAGCTCCCTGTGTCCATTCAGACACAGATCTGCAGCCCGACTCTGCCCCTTTCTCTCCTCATTGGCTGACTGACTTTGACAGCAGTGGGAGCCAATGGCGCCGCACTGCTGTCTCAGCCAATGAGGAGGGGAGTCCCAGGCAGCCGAGACACTCCTGCAACATTGCTGGATCCAGATGGGGCTCAGGTAAGTGTTAGGGGGCGCTGAAGGGGGCTGCTGCATACAGAAGGTTTTATATCTTAATGCATAGATTGCATTAAGATAAAAAACCATCTACCTTTACAACCACTTGAAGGTCCAGGCATGAGGGTGGATCCCGACATTAAAGTCGGGATTGATCCAAAGTCTGGACTGGCTGACGTCAACCAACAGCGGACTTTAACCCTGTTTGGGCTGAAAATGGGTCACAGGAGTGCCGAATGAACCCACAGGAGAGGTAGGGCAAAAAGAGCTTTGACCATACTTCTCCTTTAATGCATGTAATTTATATCTGCTTAGAGTTCAGCTCTTTAAATTAATTTGCATTTATTTGTTCATTATAGTCATGTTGCTTTACATAATATTTTCTAGTATACATTCTACAGGATACCATTCACATTAGTTTCGTCTTTCAAAGGAGACTGCAGTCTAATGTCCCCCACTATCTTATAAGCATGCGCACACCGAGACTAGTTTTGGAATAGAATGCCATTAAAGGACAACTCCACTTTGGTGGGGAAAAAATGGAAAAAAATAAATAAATAATATAGAATATAAAATTGCTACACAAGTCATATTGTAATTTACTGTTATTAAAATGACCTTTTCTTTTCAATCTGCAGCCCCTGTAATTTTCTGTAAGATTTAATGCAATATGTCTGCCTGGAGGCATTCTGTACACCACTGGTGTATGAAACACCCCCAGAAACGTAATTTCCTGCTTGTGTGATTGGCTCACTGATTTTCCCAGATACAATCAGACTTGAGCACTAGGCATCCCCTGCAAGAAAGAAATGCCATTTTTGATGAGATACCCTTAAAGGTGTAATCCCTTCTAAGCGGATATTGACCCTGCAGCTTTCTTCATTACAATCCTGTAAGGGCATCAGCTGATTCATAATGAAAATATCACTCCCATTCAGATTCACTCTGCAGACAACAAGCTCATTTTTCCTCAGAACAGAAACAGGTAGGACTGCAACACAATGTGTTAAGTCCTTGCAATGTACATTGGTCACCCAGAGGGGATTGTTTTTTTTTTTCCCAACAAAAGTGTGGTTACTCTTTAACCACTTAAGGACCGCCCCACTCACATATACTGCGGCAGGGCAGTCCTTAAGCGCAAAATCACATACCTGTACGTGATTCCTTTCTTCGGGTCTGGGACCCACCAATTATTCCCAAGGCAGACAGAACGGTGGTTTGCCTATGTAAACAAGGCAGATTGCCATTCTATAAGAGGGGAAGATGGTGATTTTGTGTTCCTACTAAGCAGGAACATGGATCTCTGTCTTCCCCCAGTCAAAACATCCCCCACACAGTTAGCAAGCACACCCAGGGAACAACCCTTTGATTGCCCCTGATGTTAACCCCTACCCTGCCAGTTTCGTTAGTACAATGACAGTGCATTTTTTAGCACTGATCACTGCATTGGTGTCACTGATCCCCAAAAAGTGTCACTTAGTGTCAGATTTGTCTGCAGCAATGTTGCGGTCCTGTCAAAAATCGCTGATCGCCGCCATTACTAGTAAAAAAAAAAATAATAAAAAAAAAGTCCATAAATTTATCCCCTAGTTTGTAGACGCTATAACTTTTGCACAAACCAATCAATATACACTTATTTGGATTTTTTTACCAAAAATATATAGCAGAATACATATTGGCCTAAATTGATGAAGAAATTTGATTTTTTACATTTTTTTATTGGATGTGTTGTATAGCAGAAAGTAAAGTTTTTTATTTTTTTTTCAAAATTGTCAGTTGTTTTTTGTTTATTGTGCAAAAAATAAAAACCGCAGAGGTGATTAGATACCACCAAAAGAAAGCTCTATTTGTGGGGAAAAGGGCATTTGGATACAGCGCCGCATGGCCGTGCAATTGTCAGTTAAAGCAATGCAGTGCCGAATCGCAAAAAATGGCCTGGTCAGGAAGGGGGGGGGGGGGTGATTAAAGGGTAACCTAAGCCGTGACGTAACGAAATTGACTGTTAACGT
>BLSH010428867.1:457155-480112 GCA_018402905.1 Glandirana rugosa | reverse complement strand
GAGCCCGGAATTACGGTGGTACGGTGACCCGAACTTACCTCGGTACTTGAAGTTCGGGAAGGAGGGTCCTATGTGTAGACCCCCAAAACTATCTCTGAACTACATCCAATGTGTCGTCCAGGGGAGAGGGAGAAAACAAGGAGGGAGTCAAGTGGACCGGACACAAATCAGTGAGAGGTAGAGAGGAGGAGAGGAAGGAAGAAACAGACGAACCCTTAATAGGTTAACGTAATTGGCGGTATAAGCTAACATGTGTATCCCCAAATAAATGATATGGCGAGTCCGCGTGTAAACGCGTTTACACGCGTGTAAACGCGTTGACACCTATTTACCGCTATTTGCGCATATCTGCCGTTAAATAGCGCACAGTTGCGCAAATGTGCGCACATTTGCGCAAATGTGCGCCTGAGCGGTATAGTAAATAAACCCCTATGTGTACAATCGAATATGGCGGTTAATGCAATTGGATAATTCCCAAGCAGACAAAGAAGGAAGGAGAGGAGGAGAGATGGAGAGTGACTAAACACAGGCCAGGTGAACTGAGGGAGGAACAAAAGAGGGAGAGGGGACCTGCTGTGTAACCTACATCAAGTCTCTATCAAAACCCCCAGATGTGTATCCTGGGAGGAAGGGCTTGAAGTTCATGGCTCCATTCAAGCCCAGTGGCATGGTGGCATTAAGGCCCGAGATCCAGTGAAGTTCATGCTGGAGGAGAACCTTATTTAGGTCCCCTCCCCGTGAACTCGGGTGGAAAAACTCCCTGGTGGACCAGGGTAACGTGTCGACCCACAGGGGTCTCTTGATCAAATTTTTTCATATTGAGAATATGCCGGGATGCCTGATGGCAGAGCTTCTGGGTTGTCTTGCCGACATAAAAGCATCCACAGCCGCAAACTAGCAAGTATATCACACCTGCCGTCTGACAATTTACAGCCGAGGTATATATGGGCGGTTGTTAGGTAAAATAATATGTGGTCTGGTATCAATGTATTGGCATAGAGTGCACCCCCCACATGGAAAAGCACCTCGCAATTTATAGGGGTCGGTCCCAATGTGTGCAGAATGTTTGCTGTGGACTAGCCTATCCCCTATCGAGGTGGCTCTACGGTATGCGATCATCGGATTAGGTGGTATGAAGGGACCCACAATGGGGTCCATTGTTAGGAGATGCCAATGTTTCTTTAATATCCATTTGATTTGTTGATGTTGATTGTTGTATTTAGTAATGATTCTACTGTTTGGTCTGTCTTTATTTCTATTTTTGGGTTTGAATAAAATATCCTGTCTTGAAGTCTGCTCCACCTTGTTAAATGCTCTTTTGAGACAGTGATGGCTGTAGCCTCGCTGTAATAGCCGTGATTTTAACACTTTGGCTTCTCTGTAGTATATTTTGTCATGTGTGCAATTCCTTAGGGGGGGGGCACACTTTGGCATGTTCACCCTGGGCTCTAGATTACCTTGTCCCGGCACTGATTTTATTGTAAGTAAAAGCTGTCACTGGGCAGGTCTATCTTTTTCTAGACCCATCACCTGATGACACCATCAATGTAAGCCAGAAGAAGTGGGTGGGATATGCTCATGAGGATGGCCAGGTCCTGATAAGCATCTGTGAGGTTACAATAACGGTGGGTGCCTAGGCACTGTTGCTGCTTCTTTTTGGGAATTGTATGCTAAAGGCACATTTTGTTACCGATGTAAGCACGCCGGTTCCCAGCGCTGTCAGATAGCATGACAGAGATCTACTGATCCCTGTCACTGGGATCCGTTAGATCTCTCATGCTCCTGACAGCCCAGCCCCCTCACAGTTAGAACACGCCCAGGGAACACAGTTAACCCCTAAAGCGCCCCCCCAGGTTAACCCCTTCACTGCCAATGACCTTTATACAGTAATCAGTGGACATTTAAGTTTCCAATAGCTCTATAAATGTCATTGGTCCCAAAAAATGGCAAAAATGTCCAACATGTCTGCCCCAATATCGCAGTCCTGATAAAAATCGCAGATCGCCGCCATTACCAGTAAAAAAAAATTGTAAAAGCACCAGAAATTAATTCTCATGGTTTATAAACGTGGTAACTTTTGCGCAAACCAATCAAACGCAGATTGCGATTTTTGTTTTACCAAAAATATCAGGAAGAATATAAATCGACCAAAACTGATGAATAAATTTGTTTTTTTTAGATTTTTTTTTGGATTTGTATTTTAGCAAAAATTAAGAAATATTGTTTTTTTTTTTCAAATTGCCGCTCTTTTTTTGTTTATAGCGGTGATCAGAAATGACGCAGAGGTGACCAAATACCACCAAAAGAAAGCTCTATTTGTGCGGAAAAAAAGAGGAAGCAAATTTCATTTGGGTACAACGTCGTACAACCGCGCAATTGTCAGTTAAAGTGACGCACTGCCAAATCGCAAAAAGTGCTCTGGTCCTACAGTGGGAAATCCTTCCGGGGTTTAAGTGGTTAAACAGTGCTAAGAAATCCTTTTAGACATCCAAACTTTTAAATGTAGGTGCCCTTTAATATGAAAGGCTTGCCTTATTCATTTGTGCATTGGCCTCCCTCCCTGTAAAGTTTATGGTCAGCTTCAGGCCCGAAAACGGACAAATCCCATAGTCATGAACTTTATAAGACACTCAATATGTCAGCTCTATATAAATGATTAAAACTAACTATTACACTTTAAATCTTATATTCTCCTTTGATGGAACTTTAAACTCGTTACAATTACCAAAACCAGTGCTTTCCAATAAAATCTGCCTGGCTGCCTTTAGTATTTTAATGTACTTTTTTTTCTACAGATTATAAAACCATTATGACCCATGTATGTAGCAGATTTATTCTCACAGTCACTGTCCACCTGGACTATTGTTTAAGCTGTGCATGTTATTCTTACATTGTTTAAAGACGTCAGACGGTGTATTAAAGAACTGGCTGTGGAGGCCTTAATGACATTGCCAGATTGTCAATGAAGTGATTTCGGAGACTTTATGTCCATAATGAAAATAAACAAATCCAGGGTATTAAATTATCCTTTAACACTGAATTTTCTGCATGCAGTTGAAATCATATGTCTTATAGGACACTCCTAAAGAAAAATTAGTAATTTGCAATAGTTTAGTTAATTATATACTATATATATATATATATATATATATATATACACATACAGTATCTCACAAAAGTGAGTACACCCCTCACATTTTTGTAAATATTTTATTCTATCTTTTCATGTGACAACACTGAAGAAATGACACGTTGCTACAATGTAAAGTAGGGAGTGCACAGCTTTTATAACAGTGTAAATTTGCTGTCCCCTCAAAATAACTTGACACACAGCCATTCATATCTAAACCACTGGCAACAAAAGTGAGTACACCTCTAAGTGAAAATGTCCAAATTGGGCCCAAAGTGTCAATATTTTGTGTGGCCACCATTATTTTTCAGTACTGCCTTAACTCTCTTGGTCATGGAGTTCACCAGAACTTCACAGGTTGCCACTGGAGTTCTCTTCCACTCTTCCATGACGACATCACAGACCCAGTGGACGTTAGAGACCTTGCGCTCCTCCACCTTCCATTTGAGGATGCCTCACAGATGCTCAATAGGGTTTAGGTCTGGAGACATGCTTGGCCAGTCCATCACCTTTACCCTTAGCTGCTTTAGCAAGGCAGTGGTTGTCTTGGAGGTGTGTTTGGGGTCGTTATCATGTTGGAATACTGCCCTGCGGCCCAGTCTCCGAAGGGAGAGGATCATGCTCTGCTTCAGTATGTCACAGTACATGTTGCCATTCATGGTTCTCTCAATGAACCGTAGCTCCCCAGTGCCGGCAGCACTCATGCAGCCCCAGACCATGACACTCCCACCACCATGCTTGACTGTAGGCAAGACACACTTGTCTTTGTACTCCTCACCTGGTTGCCATGACACACGCTTGACACCATCTGAACCACATAAGTTTATCTTGGTCTCATCAGACCATAGGACATGGTTCCAGTAATCCATGTCCTTAGTCTGCTTGTCTTCAGCAAATAGTTTTGCAGGCTTCCTTGTGCATCATCTTTAGAAGAGGCTTCCTTCTAGGACGACAGCCATGCAGACCAATTTGATGCAGTGTGTGGCATATGGTCTGAGCATTGACAGGCTGACCCCCCACCCCTTCAACATCTGCAGCAATTCTGGCAGCATTCATACGTCTATTTCCCAAGACAACCTCTGGATATGACGCTGAGCACGTGCACTCAACTTCTTTGGTCGACCATGGCGAGGCCTGTTTTGAGTGGAACCTGTCCTATTAAACCGCTGTATGGGCTTGGCCATCGTGCTACAGCTCAGTTTCAGGGTCTTGGCAATGTTCTTATAGCCTAGGCCATCTTTATGTAGAGCAGTGGTTCTCAATTCCTGTCCTCAGGACCCACTAACAGGCCATGTTTGCAAGATTACTGATATACATCACAGATGATATAATTTGCTGCTCAGTGATTGCAGTATTTTAGTCTGCATCTCCCCAAGGTTATACTTAAAATCTGGCCTGTTAGTGGGTCCTGAGGACAGGAGTTGAGAACCACTGATGTAGAGCAACAATTCCTTTTTTCAGATCTGCCAAGAGTTCTTTGCCATGAGGTGCCATGTTGAACTTCCAGTGATCAGTATGAGAGAGTGAGAGCGATAACAGCAAATTTAACACACCTTCTCCGCATTCACACCTGAGACCTTGTAACACTAATGAGTCACATGACACCGGGGAGGGAAAATTGCTAATTGGGCCCAATTTGGACATTTTCACTTAGGGGTGTATTCATTTTTGTTGCCAGTGGTTTAGACATTAATGACTGTGTGTTGAGTTATTTTAAGGGGACAGCAAATTTACACTGTTATACAAGCTGTACACTCACTACTTTACATTGTAGCAAAGTGTCATTTCTTCAGTGTTGTCACATGAAAAGATAGAATAAAATATTTACAAAAATGTGAGGGGTGTACTCACTTTTGTGAGATACTGTATATACAGTGCATCCGGAAAGCATTCACAGCGCTTCACTTTTTCCACATTTTGTTATGTTACAGCCTTATTCCAAAATTGATTAAATTCGTTATTTTCCTCAAAATTATACAAACAATACCCCATAATGACAGCATGAAATAAGTTTGTTTGAAATCTTTGAAAATTTATTAAAAATAAAAAACAAAAAATCACATGTACATAAGTATTTACAGACTTTGCCATGACACTCAAAATAGAGCTCAGGTGCATCCGGTTTCCACTGATCATGTGGTAAATTCAGTTGATTGGACATGATTTGGAAAGGCACGCGCCTGTTTATATGAAGGGTCCCACAGTTAACAGTGCATGTCAGAGCACAAACCGAGCCATGAAGTTCAAGGAATTGTCTGTAGACATCTGAGACAGGATTGTATGGAGGCACAGATCTGAGTAAGGGCACAGAAATATTTCTACAGCATTGAAGGTCCCATTGAGCACAGCGGCCTCCATCATCCGTAACTGGAAGAAGTTTGGAACCAGCAGGACTCTTCCTAGAATGGGCAAACTAAGAGATCGGGGAGAAGGGCCTTAGTCAGTGAGGTGACCAAGAACCTGATGTCACTCTGACTGAGCTCCAGCGTTTCTCTGTGGAGAGAGGAGAACCTTCCAGAAGAACAACCATCTCTCCATCACTCCACTTACCAGGCCTGTATGGTAGTGTATGGTAGCCAGACGGAAGCCACTCTTCAGTAAAAGGCACATGACAGCTCGCCTGGAGTTTGCCAAAAGGCACCTGAAGGACTCTCAGAGCATAAGAAGCAAAATTCTTTGGTCTGATGAAACAAAGATTGAACTCTTTGGCCTGAATGGTAAGCATTATGTCTGGAGGAAACCAGGCGCCGCTCATCACCTAGCCAATACCATCCCTACAGTGAAGCGTGGTGGTGGCAGCATCATGCCGTGGGGATATTTTTCAGCGGCAGGAACTGGGAGACTAGTCAGGATTGAGGGAAAGATGAATGCAGCAATGTACAGAGACATCATTGATGAAAACCTGCTCCAGAGCACCCTGGACCTCAGACTGGGGCGAAGGATCATCTTCCAAAAGGACAACGACCCTAAGCACACAGCCAAGTTAACAAAGGAGTGGCTACGGGACAACTCTGTGAATGTTCTTGAGTGGCCCAGCCAGAGCCCAGACTTGAACCCTACTTGAATCCCTGGAGAGGTCTGAAAATGGCTGTGCACCGACACTCCCCATCCAACCTGATGGAGCTTGAGAGATCCTGCAAAGAAGAATGGGAGAAACTGCCCAAAAATAGATGTGCTAAGCTTGTAGTATCATACTCAAAAAGACTTGAGGCTGTAATTGGTGCCAAAGGTGCTTCAACAAAGTATTGAGCAAAGGCTGTGAAAACTTATGTACATGTGATTTATTTCATTTTTTATTTTTAATAAGTTTGCAAAGATTTCAAACAAACGTCTTTCACATTGTCATTATGAGGTATTGTTTGTAGAATTTTTAGGAAAATAATGAATTTAATCCATTTTGGAATAAGGCTGTAACATGACAAAATGTGGAAAAAGTGAAGCGTTGTGACTACTTTTCGGATGTACTGTATATATATATATATATATATATATATATATATATATACACACTGTATATACACCCCTGTAAAATGCCAGATTTCTGAGATGTAAAAAAGTTAGTCCAAGATAAATCACTTCTGAATTTATCAGTTCAATATTTTTTTATTGAAGTAAAGAATAACAGGTACAAATATCACAGTAATAACAACATAAAAAGCACAAAGAACAGGGCTTCAAAATGTAGCAAAAATAACGCCTTTCCATTTTCATACATTTGAACATAAAATGGTAGATAATGCAAACATTGATATGATTTGAAAGGCATATTACAGTCTATTGATAGAACAAATTATCACAATACAATTTTTGCCCTTTATAGGGTTCAGCAAAGCAGAGTAATGTAAACAGGGTCAACATAAAATGACATGAAAAAGACAAGAAAAATCAAAAATCACTTCAGAATTATTTTCCATTATTTTTTTAATATGGAACTATACCTATAGTTTGTGCAATTCAATTAAAACAAACTATTTAAAGGGAAAACATTAAATATTAAAAAATCACAATAATGTGGTTGCATATATAAGCACACCCTTACACTAATACTTTGTTGGAGCACCTTTTGATTTTATGGCAGCATTCAGTCTTTTGGGGTAGGAGTCTATCAGCATGGCACAGTTTGCCTTGAGAATCTTTGCCCGCTCTTCCTTGCTAAAGTGCTCCAAATTTGTCAGATTGTGAGGCCATTTCCTGTGCACAGCCCTCTTCAGATCACCCCACAGATTTTCAAATGGGTTGGACTGGGCTCTGGCTGGGCCATTTCAAAACATTGATCTTCTTCCGGTGAAGCCATTCTTTTGTTGATTTGGAGGTATGCTTATGCTGCTGTTGTGCTGGTGAAATTCCTCTTCATCTTCAGTTTATTAGCAGAGGCCTGAAGGTTTTGTGCCATTGTTGACTGATATTTGAAACTGTCCGTAAGTCCCTCAACCTTAACTAAAGCCCCATTTCCAGCTGAAGAAAAACAGCCCCAAAACATTATGCTGCCACCACCATATCCATTGTGGGCGCACGGGCGGCGCGCCCCCATCCGTGCCCCAACGCCCTCCCTATCCATGCGTCCGACCCCTTTCAGGATGCCGGGCAGATGTCTTTAAATAGGGTGGGTTCAGGGCGCAGAGCATTGTGTCTAGAGCTCACCCAGGTGTGTTGCAACAGTGAATGAACGTTTGCTGTTTCAACTCTGATCCTCCTCCCGGCCAATCGGAAAGCGGGTCTGATACCCATCACCCGATTGGCTGAAAAGACAGGCAATCCTATTGGATGCCTAGGAGAAGAAGGGTGGCATCGTCCACCGTCCATAGAAGCCCCCTGCCACCAGAGCCCGCAACCTGCCGAAGCCCACCGCTGCCACCGGAGCCGGCCCCTGCCACCACAGCCCGCCGCTGCCACAGAAGCCCTGCTGCCCACCGAAGCCCACTGCTAACTGCCCGAGCCTGCAAGCCCCCTGTCGGGTGCTGATGCCACCGACCAACGGGGGGTTGTTTGCCGCCCCCCCCCAAAAAAGCACCGGCCGCCATTTGCCCACCATGTTTTACTGGGGGCATGGTGTTTTCTTGGTGATGCATAATGTTGATTTTTGCACCAAACATACTTTTTGGAAATATGGTCAAAAATTTCAATATTGGTCTCATCAGACCACAACACATTTTCCCATATGCTTTTGGCAGACTTGGGTACAACCAGCATGTCGCATGTGTACATGCGATTATTTCCATCGGCTATAGCCACTAGCAATAATCACTGTATATTTCTGGCAGGGACGGCTGCCCGTGACCCCCCTAGGAGTACACAATAGCTCCGCAGGAGGGATTCCCCTATCAACACATTCAATGTTGATGGGGGAATCAAGCGATTTTCTTTCTGCACTTATGAGGTAACTATATATTGTCTGGAACCTGAATGGACCTTTTCCACAACCCCAATATTCACTCAGTGGAAGAATACAGTCAATATCTTACTATAAATGAAAAGCTTATCAAAACAGGGGTTGCCCTCAAAAGTTATTTGATGTGTGGTTATCTTGGTTGACTTCCCCTTATCCAGCCCTATCCCCAACGGGCCTGTCTAGATTAATGCATACATATCCAGCTAGTCCTGTTTACTCCCAATGAGATGGAGTGCCTTAGGTGTATTATCTTGTCATTAGACAAACTTCATTGATATCTTTTATGGTATATGAATTATTGGTCAATCATTAAGAGGTATACTGTTTAACGTGATTTTAAATACTGTTTTTGCACTCCATTACCTTTATGCATTGGTGTTTGGAAAAGACCACACTTACTCTTTCTTGTATATATTCTTTTTATTGTTATAGGTAAAAAGCAAAAATCTGAACTTTTTGTTCCAAACAAAAATTACCCGAATAAAAAAGAAATAAATACATTTTTATAGAGAGCTATACAACAGACCAAAAGAACGACAACTGAGTAGGAAGGAGGGATGAGGCATGTGACTGTGTGACACCAGCTGAGATAAGTCAAGCAAGCAGAACGATTTTGGCTAACAGCAGTGAGATTTTGGAAACTGTAATAAAGGCAGATAAGCCTAAATGTCTTTCTTTACTTTTGGTGTGGACATTAAAGGGCCCTCTATATAGAGTAGACCATATCTGTTGTGTCTATGGAGATACATGTTACTGCTGAACTGCTCTTGTTTCCATTAACCACAAAATATTGATATGAATATTTTATTGATCGTTCCTTAATTACTTTTCCAGCTGCTTTGTATCGCCAATAAAAACTCACAAGAGAGAAGAAAGTTTTAGGAAGGCAGGGAAAGTTACCATAAGATATTGTGTGTCTTCTTATTACCCAATAATTTATACAGTAAGTTGAAACACATGCAGAGAGGTTTAACGTGGTTATTAAGAGAATATTTCTCATAATAAACTGATGCAGGTTGCTCTTTATGAGTTGGTGGATTTTCTTCAGTTTGTTCAGCAAGCAACTTCTGCTATTAGAGGGAAAGCCATTCTGTAGAGAAGAACTAATGTGAAAGCAGGGGGGAACTGAATGATCTCCATTCCTTTTGGAAAATTTAAAGCGGTAGTAAACCCATCCATTTAACAGTTTAAAAACCAGTTACATTTCCGGCACGTGCTGGAAATGGAGCACTCCCATTGGTTGTGCTCTAAACCAAACTGTCAAACCATCCAATGGCTGGTGTCATAGCTGATCACATGTGCAGCATCACGGCAGTTGTAGATTAAACAGAGGCCAAGATGGCGGCTTCCTTGGCTGAAAATGATAGGAGGGTTTAAATTTCACAGCCATTCTTAGCATATTACCAGCAGGTGGGCTTCATTGGGCTCTCAACAAACAGTCTTTATTTAGGGCTCTTGCACACTATTGACATAAATGGTTGTGCACTGCTGTAATTGTAACTGTATCAAATAAATATCTGAAAAGTGTGGCATGCATTTGTAGTCAGCCCCCTTTACTCTGATACCCCTAACTAAAATCTTATGGAACCAATGGACTTCAGAAGTCACCTAATTAGTAAATCGAGTCCACCTTTGTGGACTTTTCAGATATTTATTTGTAAAAAAAAATTTGAAAACCATTTATCATTTTCCTTCCACTTCACAATGATGTGCCACTTTGTGTTGGTCTATCACATAAAATTCCAATAAAATACATTTACGATTTTGGTTGTAACATGACAAAATGTGGAAAATTTCAAGGGATATGAATACTTTTTCAAGGCACTGTACGGTGTTGCTATTGTAAACACCAGTACAAGGTATGGGAGTATGCAGAAAATAGAGCTGTTTACATAAGTACAGGCAGTCATGTCAATGGCAGGCTGTGTACTGCACCTAGGCTTCCAGGGTGAAGAAAATACGCCAGCAATTATATTGAAAAGGCTCAGCCACCTGTGCGAATGAGCTCTTAAAGTGCATGTCCACCTGAAAATGTTGCGGGGAAGGGTTAGAAGCCCTGTCAGGTTTTTACTACTATTCAGGGCATACGGTGCCCTACATACTACTGACCTCTGTACACTGCCCTACATACTACTCAAACTACTGACCTCTGTACACTGTCCTACATACTACTAACCTCTGTACACTGCCCTACATACTACTGACCCCTGTACACTGCCCTACATACCACTGACCTCTGTACACTGCCCACATATTACATGTATGAAATAAACTCTCAATGGAACACACTTGCATATTGTAAGATCCTCCAAAGATCTTTAATTGGTTAAAATAAATATACTGTACCAACAAAAGAGATTGAAAAACACATTTCCATAAGTACCATCTCATTGACCAATGAATGCATTTATCCCTCCATTAGGCTATTTTCACACTGGGGCGGAGAGGGGCGGTAGCGGTAAATTGCTGCTAATTAGCGACACATTTACCGCTATTATAGCGGCGCTACGGCGCCACTATGCGGACGGGAGCGGGGAGCTTTTAACCCCCAGGAAGGGGTTAAAAGCACCACCGCTCTGGGCTTCCGAGGCAGTGTACAGCCGCTATGGGAGTGCCGTCCATTGCTTTCAATGGAGGGGGCGGCGTAGGAGTGGTGTACACACCGCTCACTGCACCGCCCCAAAGATGCGGCTTGCAGGACTTTTCTTGCTGTCCTGCAAGCGCACCGCCCCAGTGTGAAAGCACTCTGGCTTTCACACTGGGGTGAATGGGGGGAGAGTTTTCAGGCGCTGCACAGGCGCTATTTTTAGCACCGCAGCACCTGAAAAATGTTTCAGTGTGAAAGTAGCTGCTTCATTTGAAGACCAGCCTCTAGAATACTGGCTGAAGCCTTTTGAGGCAGCACCTTTTCATCAGAGCCAACTAAAAAATATTAGGGGACTCTATATATATCCTCTTCCCCTAGTATAGAATCAGTGCCTGTGTTGGTTGATGAGATGTTCCTCATGGAAATGAGTGAAGCGTGTTTCTTAATCAGTTTTGTAAATACAATATATTTATTTTAACAAATTAAAGATTGTTGAGGATCCTACACTATGCCGATGCGCTCTCAGTTTAATTTACAGTCTTTCTGAGGATTTCCTGCTCTGGAGAGAGCTGTAACGAAGTGGATGATTTTTCTACTACATTAAGTTGAAGAAAACGACTTTGTGCCAATAATTTGAACTTTGGCAGACATAGACTTGTAGATTCCATCGCTGTTGAGCGTAGTTTATCATATTTCGATGTATGAAATAAAAAATAACATATGCCTGGAGGTAAGGTACTACCCCTGCCCAAACTCCAAAGACATGCTGGTAGGTTATCTGGCTCATGTCTAAATTTGGCCCTAGTATGTATGAATGTGAGATAGGAACAGGGCAAGGGCTGATGTGAATGTATAATATATATATAAATCGCTGTGTAAATTGATGGCGCTCTATACTGTAAGTACCTGAAATAAATAAAATAAAGAAATAAATAAATTAGGCAATTGGGAGAGAGGGGCTGAGCCTAGAATTGGTCTTTAAGACCTCCATTCAAGATGCCCAGACGTGAGCTGAAGAACCAGGCTAAAGCTCATTTTAAAATAAAGATGTCCTGAAGGCTGCTTTTGATCTCCTTCTAAAAAAAAGCTACCAGCCTAGTTGTAATGCTGTGCCACTAGCCTTAAAGAGAAACTGAACTCTGAAATATGTGGGTAAAGGCCTGGTCACAAGCATGGCCTGTGGTCTCCCTGCTTATCTTTCCCTATCACTGATTTATCATGTCTTGTTCTGCAATGTGTCTCTGTATGGAGGTGACCATCTTGAGGATATGCTTCCTTATGTCAGAGCCTCCAGCAAAGAGAACAGTGAGCAGCACAGCAGCCACATCACTAAATCACGCTTCAAATCTCCTAAGAATAGCATTCAGGGCAGCAGTGCCTTAGATCTCACGTTGCAGATATACAGCTATGAGGCTGTAGGTACAGGAGCACCTAGGGCTTTGTTTTAAAGTAAATCTCTCATAATGTGCTAGTATGCGGTGCACATTATGACATTGCTGTGCAGGGGAAGTTTTTTATTTTTTTATTATTTGACCAAAATGGAGACATTTCAATGACCTGTCAAGGTCTTTGCTGAAATTTAAATGAACACTCCAAAAGATGGCTACAGCACAGGCTTAAAATGGACGTCCTCCCATTCTCGAGCTGCCCATGCACCCTGTGATTGCCGAGTCCTTGAGACTCGGCTGATCACAGATCAGATAAAGGGCCAATCACAGCGGGCCCTTTACTACGTGATCAGCTGTCAGCCAATGACAGCTGATCACGGAAGTAAACAGAAGCCACTTATCAGCTTTTTTTTTTCTCACGCTGTCAGAGTGAGGAACAGAAGAAAGCAGTTAACAGGCTTCTGTTAGAGGGACATCAGCCCCTTTAGTGCCCATCTGTGCTGCTAATCAGTGCCCTCCAGTGCCGCTAATCAGTGTCCTGCAGTGCTGCTAATCAGTGCCCACCAGTGCCCATCAGTACTACCAATCAGTACCTACCAGTGCCACCTGTCAGTGCCCATCAGTGCTGCCAATCAGTGCCATCAGTGCCACCTATCAGTGCCACCTCTCCATGCCGCCTATCAGGGCAGCCTCATCAGTGCTACCTCTCAGTGCCCATCAGTACCCATCAGTGAAGGAGAAAAATGACCTGTTTGCAAAATTGTGTAACAAAATATGAAAAATGTTTTGTTTTTCTAACTTTTTTCTGTCTTTTTTGTTTGTTTTGCAAAAAATAAAAAACCCAGTGATGATGAAATACCACCAAAAGAAAGCTCTACTTGTGTGAAAAAAATTGATAAAAATTTCATATGGGTACAGTGTTGCATGACTGCGCAATTGTCATTCAAAGTGTGACATCGCTGAAAGCTGAAAATTGGCCTGCGCAGGAAGGGGTGCTCAGTAAGCAAGTAATTAAAGTCTTTCAATATGACAGGGCAGAAAAACTAGATTTCCCAACATACAGTAGTACAAGCACAGACCCCGAGCAGGCCAAATACTGTACATCTATGCATTTCTGTGTCGGCAATGCAACCTAAGTAAACAAAATAGAAGATACATTTATTTTTATCAGCAGCTGATCAGGTGTTTCCTCTCCCCGCTGACCTGCAGAGAATGGAATTTAAACATTGAGCGAAACACATCTGTTCTCCCCTCCCTGTATATATGTGATGTGTTTAACATTCACCATAAAGAACACACCTCTGATGGGAAGAATAGTACATGTGGGAATAGTTAACAATAGATAAAGTTAAATTGGCTATGTATGATGCAATTCTGAATGTTATTACATGGACTCTCAAATGTGACTGTAAATAATTTGCATGACTTATTCTGCTGATGAAAGAAAAAGTATGGAGGGAACTCTTATAGCAATTTGTACTTTTAAAGCATGATTTAAGCCAGAGGCAGAAAAATTGATGTCAAATTTAGTAATTCGTTCTGCCAAGTAACTAGTTACCTTTGACTGGCACAATCCTTAGTGAGTTTTAGTTAGGCAGTTTCCATGGAGTGCTGCGAGCGAAAGCCAGACTGTAAGGGGTCAAGAAGGTTATTTTCACTGAGGTAGGAGCTAAGTTGTAGACTAAGCATTCTAGAAGTTTAGAGGTGAATGGGAGCAATGACATGGGTCTTAAGTTCTTCAGGTTTGTGGGGTCCATTGAGGGCTTTTTAAGTATGGGAGTGATCTGCGCATATTTTAGAGGGGAGGGGACGGTGGCACTAGAGAGGGAGAGATTGAAGATGTGAGTGAGGGAGCATAAAATAGAATACAAGGGCAACTGTAGTAGTTCATTTATTTTATTTTTTATCTATTTCAGGTACTTATATAGCGATGTCAATTTCCGCAGCATCTTTACATTTATATTGTACGTTCACATCAGTCCCTACCCTCAAGGAGCTTACACTCTAAGGTCCCTAACTCGCATTCATACATAATATACTAGGGCCAATTTAGACAGGATCTAATTTACCTACCAGCATGTCTTTGGAGTTTGTGAGGGAACAGGATCCAGGGGACAATTGGTTAGGTGGGCATCTGAGAAACGTTTTGTAACCTCTTCAGGAGTAGCCAGTTCAAAAGAGGAGAGTGTTGACTGTGCTGTTAGGCAAGGTATATTGCGTTGGGGAAAATGTACACACAGTGGAGGTGTCCTCATGTATTGCATCAATCTTGTCTTTGAAGTGATGGGCAATTAGTGGGTAGAGGGGATGGGGGACAAAGCAGAGAGGTTAAAGGTTGAGAAGAGACGACGGGTACTGGATGACAAGGTGTTAATAAGAGAGACAAAGTAGGCTCGTTTGGCAGCATGGAGGCAGGAATTGTATTTTAGAAGGGCCGATTTATATAGGATGAAGTCCTGCAGCTGCCAGACATAAGAAGTCACTCCCGGAACTTATTTTTTGTTGGTTTTATTAGGGGTTAAAAACTTGGATAGGCTAAAGGGATTTATAGGATGCCCAGCAGATGATGAACACAGCAAAACTTGGGGACAATCTTCCTCTTTCTGTACATAAGTCCAGAAATGTTTCTTATGTATAAACTCACAGTCCTTTGTAGGTTACTATTAGAGACTAAATGCCCTAGACCCTTCTGCAAAGTAGCACAGACTTGAGGTAACTGCTTGCAGGAGTGTATACCCTCCCTCTGTGGATCTGGTCCCAGCTCCACTGCTCAGAAGATCCTACCATCCCTCCTGGCTGCTCCAGAGTTCTCTCAAGGTAAGAATGAAGGAGAGAAGCACACCACTGTCCTTCCAGAAAACTGACTACATATAGCAGACTTTCCCCTTGTAGTACCCCTGATGTGCTGATGCACTCACTGTCCTCTCCTTGCTCCCACTGCTCCCAGGTGATGGTCCCAATCACACCACACTGCAGATGGGATCCTTCCTGAGCCAGCCTGAGCCTCTGGCCTGTGAGGCTCCCCTAGACCTAGATGGCCCCTCAAGGCCACAGACAGACTCCTCAGCGCTCCATCTCCATCTATAAACCTGACTCCCCTGTGCCAGCATGACTCATCCCTACTTAAGTGCTGGCTCAACCACCCTGCCAGGCCCACTGCCTGGGAATTGGCCAAGCTCCCCTGAGTATAAAGATCAATCCTCCTGACCTCCACCCTCTAACCTCTAGAAGTTTCTCCAAACTTCAAGACCTAGGGGGAGATTTAACTGCCTGAGTCATCCAGCCTAAGGCTGGGTACACACTTATGCAAATTGGATGCAGGTTTTCCGACATTCAATTCCCATAGCAGGAGTTGTGGCTGGCTCTCTATGGAGCCGGTTCCCACATCTCCACTGCAGCTCCGGTGCAAATTTGCACAGGGGTCCTGTGCATCTTTGGTCCATTTCAGGTCCAAATTCAGCCCAAAATTCAGCCTGAAATTGGACCTGAAACGGTGAATGGAGACGCACTGGACCCCTGCTATGAGCCGCATGCGGCAATAGTGTGAACCCAGCCTCACACAAATAAACCTTCACCCAGATTTCATGACTCATGCTTAGCCATGAGCCAAACCAGTCTGGGCACAGGTGCACTTTAAGTTAGTTAAAGTTCCTTAGCATATGTCTTGCACCTAAGGCTTGGGTTCAGGGCACTTGTGGAGCAACACCAGACCCTTCTCTGTATTCCGTATTTACTTTCTAAAGTCTTAAAGCAAGCCTAATAGTTTATTCATAAAAACATAGCATGTGTTTTATATACTAGCAATATCCACTGTAATGTGGTTCTAATTAAAGTGTGGGAAAACATGCCAAAACAAGGTTTTCCCCATCGTTCACAATGTCTTGGAAGACCTTTTGTTATAATAAGTGAATATTAAAAAATAAAGACTATTTTTAACAAAGAAGTCTGGTCCAAATTTTGCAATGCTTTAAACGCTTGTAACTCTTACAGGATTTATAGAGTCATTCTATATGTTTCAGAATTCCCATTTAATATGAAAGAGAATTTTGTCCAATAACAACATTTAGTTGGCTTCAACTTAAAGAATTTGACATAGAGGATAAATATTAACTCATACACTCTTTCTAAAGTGATTCCAAGCTGAATTATAGAAAAAAAACCCTGAAAAATAAGTGTTACCTATACTGTATATAAGATGCAGTCAAATTTCCAATTTTGCTTTAGAGAACAAAATTCATATGCAAAAGCTGATTTATAAACAAGAGGAGCAAAGAGATGGAGCTGTTTAATTTCTGTCTCTCATGGAACGATATGTGCAGCACCACCCAGAAAGACACATCATGGATTGCAGAATCTGGCAGACATGGGTTACATAAAATGTAAATTAAATTATAATGTATCATCTGCCAAATATAATTAATTTTTAATTTTGGATAGAGCTAGGAAGGGTTAGATTTTTTCTGTGGCCCCATTGGTGAGCTTCCCTGACTTCAGGTCCCACTGGCAACATGTCACGGAAACAGGAGGCGAGGAAAAATTTCCCAGAGAGACAAGAAACAATAAAATCACATTAAATAGGTGATTGATTGATTAACCCCTGCACTACCTGATCACATCTAAAACTTTTTTTTTTTTTTTTTTTTTATTAAATTCTTTATTTATATCAAACGTTGACATACACAGAACACACATTGCGACCCGCAAGTGCGGGTAATGGTTTTTACAGAGAGTCATTCAGGCTGGATTATCTGTTACAGACAGCAGGTCAGCATCAATGCTAAAGGCAACACAGTGTAAAACAGAATGTGAGGCTAAACCAATGAGTATCAAACCAAAATTGCTTCTAAAGGCCATCCAGGTAGTACGACCCCACCAGGAAGGCAGTTGTATAACAGGAAATGTGTGTCCAAACATCTAAAACTTTATACTCAGAACATAGTGGGGCTCCAGAAAGATGTGTGACAAATTAAGAAAAATGAGTATGGAGCAGGGTATTGCGCAATCAGTGCACGAAGTGCAAAATAGCTTATTTTAACCACAAATTATAAAATAATAATATAAAAATATTATAAAATTATGTGATGAAGCTGTATTCCGGTATTGGTTAAAGTGACTCAGTGCGTAAATGCATACAAATAAATGGCAGAGGTGTCTCAGTGCCGTAAACATATCATACACAAATATATAATACACATTGAAAATAAAAACCTTATAGGGGACTCAGTGAATAATAAAGTGCAAGTGGTTTAGTCTGTGCAAACAAAATCGATTATATCACAATATATCTTTTTTTAAACCTCATCTAAATGTCCATATATTGCTCAGCTTGATATGAAAAGTATCTCCTGGAACAGTCCCACTTATTCCAAAAAGTGACTCAGTGCTTCAAAGGTGCTCAAACGGATCAATAAGGTGTTTTAATAGTGCAGCTGGAGCCAATCTGGTGGGTCTCTCTGTACACCGCCAAAAGGGCTTCTGTGTCGGTGCTATTCCCAATCGTGCTTCCAGAACTCTCACCTTAGTATAGGAACAAATGCGCCTTTGAATAAACATCCAACTCCTACAGCGAACGTTCTTCCCCTTTAAGGGCGTCCTTTAGTTTCCTCCCCTTTCCTCTGTCAAACCTCTGCTGTATTCCACTGGTACCTGGTGCTCAAATCTCCCCCTCATAAAAGTGGACAAAACAACAGGCTTCCATAGCGTAGCAACATCAAGTAAATGATGCTGTATACCCTATCTGGTGATGCTGTATACCCTTATATACCCTATCTGGGATGCTGTATACCCCTGTATACCCTATCTGGTGATGCTGTATACCCCTGTATACCCTATCTGCCAGTGCTGTATACCCCTGTATACCCTATCTGCTGATGCTGTATTCCCCATCTGCTGATGCTGTATACCCCTGTATACCCTATCTGCTAATGCTATATTCCCCATCTGGTGATGCTGTATACCTTATCTGCTGATGCTGTATTCCCCATCTGGTGATGCTGTATACCCTATCTGGTGATGCTGTATACCCAGGGCTGGCCCAAGACATTGTGCTGCCTGGGTCCAAGAATGAAATGCTGCCCCCCCCCAAAAAAAAATCACGCCCACCAAAAGGCCCCCACATCCATTATTTGATATCATGATAAGTAAAACTAAAATTAAATTTATCAGGAAGTCAGATTTACATGCAACAGCACCTTGTCTATATGCAAAATTATATGACATACCATTATGTTCAATTCCAAGGGGCAGGCTAGGGCAGTATAGGAGCGGACTAGGCCAGTATAGGGGCAGGCTATGGCAGTATATAGACAGGCTAGGGTAGTATTGGGGTAGTATATAGACAGGCTAGGGCAGTATAGGGGCAAGCTAGGGTAGTATAGGGGCTGGCGGAGTGGCCCAGGGGGCAGTTGTCATCATGACACACAAGACCGGTGGAAAAAAAATCTTGGTCGTCAAATTGCTGGGAAAATAGAAGAGAAGGAGAGGTGGATGTGGTTCAATTTGATGCCCCTCTCAAAGTGCTGCCTGGGTCCAATGGACCCACTGGGACCTATGGTAGGGCAGGCCCTGTGTATACCTCTGTATAGCCTACCTGGTGATGCTGCATGCCCCTGTATACCCTATCTGCTGACGCTGTATACCCTATCTGCTGATGCTGTATACCTTATCTGGTGATGCTGTATACCCTATCTGGTGATGCTGGGCTGTATACTCCTGACACAATGGGTGGAATCTATAAGGGGTGAGGCTTATGAGAAGTGGGAGGGGTAAAAAGGAAGGGCAGGGTCTGCCCCCCCATCCTAAAATTTCATCAGCCGCCACTGGTTGTAAGTCATATCATTAAGGTAATATCACTGGGAGTACAGTGATGATGGGTAGTGGTCATGAAAGCACTGAATTTACTTTTTTTTCCAATATGGATTTTACACTACTCTAAGAAGAACTGTCACTTTATACAAAAACTTTTATTTTCGTTTGTATTTGTTTGCCATTTATTTTATCTGCATAATATATTGACACGTTTGTAATAATGGCACAATATATAGTCATATATCAGAGGATTGTACACATTTGTCGATGTTATATTTCATATGGTTGTTTTACATTAGTGGTGTTTATATGATTTATGTTATTTTTATGTGGTAGCGCTGCACTTATTTTGATTTACTAACATGACCACATTGTTAGTATAGCAGAGCAAAGCTAGAACCCTTACCAGCTTTGGAAATGTTACTCCTTCTTGCCTGCATCTACGGTATCCTAGATCAGACACGCACTACAATGACCAAATCAGACTCATGTGGAGAACACTGGAAGCTGTTGCCTCATCACATAATCAGGGGACAGTGTGAATGGTTCAATCCTCCAAACAAAGGGCAAGCACAAATGTTGAGAAATCCATAGCTTGTTACACACTGAGAAGGTCTTAAAGTAAGTGAACCTGGTCATTAAATTCCCATATGAGCTGTAATATGTTATCTTTAAACGTCATTTCAAAGGTTTCATTAATATAATACCTCATGATCAAGCCATAAAGGTCCAGGAACTTTCCATATTAGGGTGATGATACTCCTGTCTTCAAATTGTGTTCATGCATTATGACCACCTCACATGATGGAGACTACAAGTGGTTACTTCAACATGCACTCCTCAGGCATGATCCACTATTGTCTTCATCAAGAAATCCAACCTGAAAAATGCCATGCGTCTGAAATGCATGCATCCACAGTTCAGGCTCCCCTGTGTCAGTGAGCAAGGACTAGAGGGGAGAGAAAGGGGCACTGACAACTGAGGCATTTTCAGCCATTATCGAGCGCTCCCTCGTCTCCCCTGCAGCTGCCACTCACTGACACAGTGGATCAGGTAACCGGGCCGGAGTGGACTAAAAAATAGGTAAGAATATAGATGTTGTTTACACAGTAGGCAAGATAGGTAGCAGCAGGGGAAGGGAACATTTTTAAGCATAGTTACGGTTAGTCTGTAATACTACTTCCCACCCATTGTAAAATAAAAGATGATGTTTCTCCGAGTAAATAGATACCTAACATGTCACGCTTTAAAATTGCACACGCTCATGGAACGGCACCAAACTACGGTACTTAAAAATCTCCATAGGCGACCCTTTATAACGATTTACAGGTTACCAGTTTAGAGTTACATGAGAGGTCTGGTGCTAGAATTATTATTCTCGCTATAATGTTCGCATAATGTTTACATGTGCATGTACATGTGCGATGCAAACACCATTTACATGCGTGCGTGACCTACATATGTTTTCACCTTGCATGCAAGCATTGGGGCACAGAGGTGCCTTAATTTTTTTATTTTTTATTTTATTTTAACCACCTCAGCCCCGGAAGGATTTCCCAGTTCAGGACCAGAGCACTTTTTGCAATTCGGCACTGCGTCGCTTTAACTGACAATTGCGCGGTCGTGCGACGTTATACCCAAACTACATTTGCGTCCTTTTTTTCCCACAAATAGAACTTTCTTTTGGTGGTATTTGATCCCCTCTGCATCATTTCTGATCACCGCTATAAACAAAAAAAGAGCAACAATTTTGCAAAAAAAAAAACAATATTTCTTACTTTTTGCTATATTGCGCCGGACATGTCGGACCATTTTGACACTTTTTTGTAGGCATTTATACAGGGATCAATGCTATAAAAATGCACTGATTACTGTGTAAATGCCATTGGCAGTGAAGGGGTTAACCTGGAGGGGGCGCTCTAAGGGTTAACTATGTTCCCTCAGTGTGTTCTAACTGTATGGGAGCTGGGCTGGCAGGGGGAGGGGAGTGATCACGGCTTTTATATACAGGAAGCCTGTGATCACATCCCTTCCCCTTCTGTCAGAACAGAGATCTGTGTTTACATACATGGACCTCCATTCTCTCACTGCGGGGGGGGCATCGCGGGTAGCCGATGGAGATCGAGTCCACCCTACCCACTCCCTGGCCCCCCCGGAACACAATACACGTTATCGCGGCCACCATCAGGTGACGGCGGTTTGCGATAACGAACCACTTTACCGCCGCCAAGCCACGGCAGGCAGTTGGCAAGTGGTTAATGTAATTTTTTTTTACACTGTCTCTATCATTTATTTTTTATCAACTTTATTGCTGTCACAAGGGATGAACAACATCCCTTGTGATAGCATGGGCAGTGGCAGGTATGCTTTCCAGAGACATCTGGGGTCTATTAGACCCCAGATCTCTCCTTTGGCCTTAAAAGCATCTGATCAAACTAAGCTGCTAGGGTTGCTTTTTCATTCAAGAGAAATGCCAGCAGAAAAAAAGATTCTGTAAAAAGTTACTGTAGCTGCAGACATTATTCCAATATCACTGCTGAAAGTCCAGGACATCATATGATGTCCTACGGGCAGCAATTGGTTAAGAACAATTGTTTATGATACACGGTGCTTTAGCAAACTTAGGGTTTACATCCAGTTACTCTATTTACCCCCATCTTTAGATGAACCTACCCTTCTGCCAATAATGTTAACTCTTGGGGCAGCCAAAAATGGCTTGAGTCTGCTCCCAGTAGGCACGTGTGGCTCGTTTTGTTCCTAATTATTATTCAGACAATTTTTTTGTTATTCAGAGATTCGGATATATCCAAATAACTGAATTACAGTATAAACTAAGTTTACCGAATACTCGAATAACAAAATGAAATTTGTCTGAATTTCTGAAATTCAAATTGAAATTTTAATGGAATTTTACACCGAATTCCATTCAAATTCGAACTGTATGCATATTTCTGAAATCAAAGACTGCGTGTGTTATATTTCAAAATAATTCTGATTTTGTTAAGCCAAAGGCAATTTAAAGAGTCGTTGTAATCGTTTGATGAAGATCTTTCTTTTGTTTGCTCACTTTGCCACATTCGAATTGAAAAAAAAAATAACATTTTCGATTTGACCAATTCGAAATTTATCGTTTCAAAAGTTTTGAATCGAAAAAATCAGTAAATGCCAAGAAAATTTTAAGAAAGACGAAAGGAATTCTGAATACAAATCCTGAATGTGAATTGAACGAATCAACTGAATTTAACAAAACTAAATTTGTAGATTAATGAAACTAAACTAATTTTTTCGTCATGCGCATGTCTAGCTCCCGGTTCATCAGCCCAATGTGACAGTGTGGTGACTATTTAGGGCTCCCAAGCAGTGGCGGCTGGTGTGGGAGGGGCGCTGGGGCGCCGCCTCCCCACCAGCAAAAGACGAAAAAAAAAAAAAAAAAAAAAGTCAACCCCGCCCACCTACAGGTGGCGCCGGTACATTGACTTTCTTTTTTTTTTTTTCTTTTCGGCTCCTTGGCTGTCACATGACAGCCAAGCAAGTGAGCCTATTGGCCGGCCATTCAAGCCTATGCATGTGCGCTTCTTCCTGCGGCCATGCATAGGCTGATTGGCTGCCCTGAGCCTCCGCTCAGGGTGATTGGATGAGGGGCCGGGGGCGGGTCA